>LR749942.1:1019744-1198217 GCA_902729485.2 Mus minutoides | reverse complement strand
AAAAAAAAAAAAAAAAAAAGAAAGAGAGTGAAACAGGGCCTATCCTAAATGGGGAACAATTATTTTATGCAAATTTATACAACATTATTAAAAATCCTCTATGTGGTAAACATAAATAAATAAATTTCTTTTTCATGATATGATCAGAATCCAGTTCAAGTATATTAGGGTCCTACATGTAATAAGGAAAACTTAAAAATACTTAGAGGAATATGTCTTACTGGTTTTCAAAACAAAAGTAAAACCCAGAAGGGGAAATACACAAAGAAGTCTTGGAATAGCAGAAACTGTACCACAGGATTCAGACAGAGCAAGTGTGCAGAGTGTATAGTGAGGGGCTACAGACTGATAAGACCTCAACAGCATAGAGTGGCCAAAGCGAACAGGTAAATGAAGATAACAATGCTCAAATGACCGAAGGACTCATGAAAAGGTATTTACCACCACCGATAACAGAGAAATATAAATTATAGCTACAGTGAGGAATTCTTTCTTACCAATTGGAATGACTAAATCTGAGCAATACCAACTGTCGGAAGCAATGTGGAGCACCAAAGGCTCTCCTATGCTGCCTGTTGTTGTACACATTCAAGAAAGTAGTTTGGTATTTTATCATCTGATGAGGATTCACAGCACTCTTACTCCAGAAATTCTCTCTAAAGTTGAGGTGTACCCCTGGTGGTACTTGCCTAGTGTGGTGGTTTGAATGAAACTGGCCCTTATAGGGCCAGAGAAGTGGTACAGCAGGTATGTGTGGCCTTGGGGTAGGTGTTGGCTTATTGGAGGAAGTATGTTACTGGGAGTGGGCTTTGAGGTTTCAGATGTTCAAGCCAGGCCGTGTCACTCTCTCTTTGCGGTGCCTTCTGATCTAGATGTAGAACTCTCAACAACCTATCTCTCAGCACCGTGTCTGCCTGCATGCCGCCATGCTTCCCACCATATTGGCAATGGACTAAACTTCTGAACTGTAAACCAACCCCAGTTAAATGCTTTCCTTTATAAAAGTTGCTTTGTTCCTGGTGTCTCTTCACAGCAATAGAGATACCTGGTATGCCCAAGGTCTGACTGAAGAAAAGACCAGAAAGGGAAGAAGAAAAAGGACAGAGAGCAAGAGGGAGAGCGAGAGACCAAGACAGACAGAGACAGAAACAGAGACAAGTAGGGGTGGGGTAGATTGATTCCATGTTGTCCGAACTTCAAAGAAACTGGAATATGTGACACCTGACATTGGGGTTAGTCTCCTCTCAACCCCTTCTAACTCCTCTAGTTCCATTGACAGATACTAAAGGATGTCTAGTAGCTAAGGATTCTGGATCTGATCTTAAGAACTGTCTTGTTTGTTTGCAGGTGATCTAAAACATTCAGTGTTCCACAGAGTGAAATGCCCACTTGGTAAGAATGACCTGCTGGAACATTTATAAAGCTTGCATGAGAGTGTAGAGAAGTGGGGGTGGGGCAGATGAGTTGCTTGGTGAATGTACTGAATATTGGTGTCTTCCACAAATCCATCTTGAAGCTCCAACCTTGAGTGTGATAAGTAATAATCGAGGGGTAATGATGGCGCAGAGATAGCATCATCTCACCTCTTGACCTTGGGAGAACAGAACAAGAAAGTGGGTATCTGGAAAACAGTGAGAGGACCCTTACAACCCAACAACTGTGCCTGCACCTTGTTCTCATATTTTCCATCTCCAGAACCATTAGAAACAAATCTCTGTTGTTTGGGCTGATTAGTATGTGGTTGTTGTTGTTGTTGTTGTTGTTGTTGTTGTTGTTATTGTTTGACAGCTCATGCTGAGTAATATAGTGGTAAGTTCAGGGTGATTTACTTGGAGGAAAATAGTGTAAACACTGATGATATATCTGTGTTCCTTTCTTTTAATTTCAGCCTATAAAAACTTTCTTGGAGCCTATTATTAGTTTTTGTATCTGTCACCAAAATATATGCAAAAGTTAGATTCATTTGGCTCAGGGGTTCACAGATTTCAGTGTATGGCCTTGGCTCCTTCACCATAAGGAGATCCACCATAAGCAGAACACCATGGCTGTAGGAGCATAAGCATGTGCAAGAGGTTGCTGTTCATGTTGGAGCTGAAAGGAGGCAGTGAGGTCAGAAGAGAGGTCTGGGATTAAGACACACTGCAGGAACACTCTCCAGGGACTGACTTCCTTCATTTAGTCCCCACCTCCTACAGTTAACAACACCTCCTCCTAAAATAGTACCACCAGTTGGAGACCAAGCCTTCACCACATAGGTCTAAGGGGGTGGGGAGTATCTTCCTCTTCAAACCACAGTGGAGGCATTGTATAGCCAGTCTTTTGTGGCCATGGTGAGTCTATAGCTAAAGATTTTGCCTTGGAAAGCTAGCTGTGACTCTCAAGTAGTAGAATCACCACATTGTATATCTGGACCTTTGAAACTAAGTGAGACTGAAAGAAAAGTGGTAGACCTTAAGGCAGATGAGAAGCACAAGGACATGCAGGGCAGGGTATTTGGAATAACCATGGACAAACAGAATGAGCGCATTGAACCTACAGCCACACAGAGACTTAGTTAAACCAGAGGCATGGAGCTGAACATCTAGACTGTTTCCAGAATTAGCCAATGAATAGAATGGCTAATTAATGGCAGCTAATAGAATGAGTAGAATGACTATCAGAGAAAGAAGCATTCTTCCTACTTTTGCTTAGTCTTTATAGTTTGTAGGCTTGGTATTTATCTATTTTGAAGCTAAAGTTCAGAGAGATTAAGTATTTTTCCCAAGGTTACCTAAATAGAAAGTTGTGAAGCTGACATTTGAACATAAGCCTGAGGGATTGCAAAAGCAGTGCACTTTTATTCTGATACACCCAGTTGTGTAATAGGAAAGCAGATTGAATCGGTGTCAGAACACCCGCTTCAAGTCCTCGATTGATTGCTGTCTGTATGACCCTGGTGATGACCTCTAGGGGCTGCTAACCCCTTTTTCAAAAAGACTAACACATTTTCTACTTGCTTGTTAAAAGATAACATATTGATGTCATTATAATCTCAAAAATAAAAAAATATATTTTTATAAAAGATAGCACACTATTCTTAAGTGATAGTTCAGTGCTCAGTCCAAAATAAAGCACATTTATACCTCTGTCTCCAAGGCTAGGGAATCATTGCTGAAGAGAGACAAAAAGAATATAAGAGCAGGAAAATATGGAGAAAGGCTATGAATATTGACTTTATTACCTCCAAGCATCTGTGGGTGTCTGTAAGACTTAGACAGTACTGAGTCCATCAGCAGTCAGTCATGTATTAGAAAGGGGCCCATATGGCCCACCTCGTCCTGGAGGAAGTTAAGTATTACTTACTGATGGATTTTAAGGTAGGGGCAGTGAATATCTTCAGTTATGTATTCACTGAATTGTCCAATTGGCTGCAAACCCATGGTCACACAAACGATCCTGGTTAAACCCAGTAGGTGTCAGAACTGGGAGTTGAGTATTTGACAGGGGATTGTGAGAGGAGAGGAACTTAATAGGAGTGCTGAGGAAATTTGAGAGGAGGGGGTTACAATAATTAGAACATACTTGATAACTGAAATTGAGAACAAATTCAACAAAAGTCATGAGTTTTTAAATAGATAATAGACCATTTTAAATTTTCTAGTTTTTCTGCATATAAACATACATATTTCTATAAACAAGACCAACTTTCTCTAACGTTTTTGCCAACTGTATTTTTTGTTAATTTTATATTACCCCTAAATCTACTGTATTTGTTTCATTGTCCATATTCCTTTAAAATGTGGTTTTACCAGGATAGACTTCATATGCAATTAGGCTTCCATATTTCATATTCCACTTTCATTTAATGTTGTCCAGTATTTTTTTGCACAGTTTGCTTCCTGTTTTCCTGTTAATTTGGTAGTAGATAGATTTATTTTTATTTTTATTTAAGATAAGTTTTCTCTGTAGCTTGGACTGGCTTGAAACTTATACATAGACTAGGCTGTCCTTGAACTCATAGAAATCCATCTGCCTCTGCTTTCTGACTGTTAGGATTAAAAGCATGAGCTTTAATTAATAACTTAATTAATGGTTTTTTAATTAATTGCAGTAGAGAACTTCTGAAAGTTTCTTTTCTAGAAATGATCTAGTTATGTCTTCCATCTATTCTTGTATTCTAAGTTTGTTTTATTATTTTCATGCATTATGAATTATATATCCATGAACTTTATATGTGAATATCTACTGTATAAATATTTTCTTACACTGATATAACTTCCACATTTTATGTTGTTGATAATTTTGTGAAGAGTGATAAATGGTCAGTTTACACAGTCTCTATGTAAACAGTATTAATAATTAACATATACATTCTGTTATCAAGGCCCTATATGGTTTCTTTCCATTTTAATAGAGATGTATTAACATCACAATTTTGAATTTTTTTATTTGGAATTCATTTAATTCACAATACATTTCTCTAACAGTTGCTCTATGATCTATAGCAATTTGTTTCATGGTTGATTATGAATGAGTTTTTCACCATCACATTTAATACTTCTAACTTTTAATTCCATGTGTTTTCAGATATTTTCAGTCATGTTCAGCTGTGGCAGTCCTAAGGGATACTGTATGGACTTTTGAAAAGCACACTATGAGAGCTTCTCTCTGTGTATTCGGGTATACTGGGAATCTTGTACATAAAGAACACCCCCGTCCTACTGAGCCAGCCTGCTAACCCTGTGAGGGGCTTCTTTTTTTTAATGAGGCATTTATCACTATTTCATTTATTGTGATTAGAAACATGTTTACATTTGGTTTTACTGTCTTAGGAAGATATGATCCCTTATTTGTATTCCCTGGCATAGACTGGATCCATTTTCTTGGCTTTTGTCCTTCTAGAGCAGTGTGTCACAACCCCATTGGGGCTTAATGGCCCTTTCACAGAAGTCACCTGAGACCTTTGGAAAACAGAGATTTTTTACAATTCATAACAGTGACAACAGTATAGTTATGAAGCAGCAACAAAAATAATTTAATGGTTGGGAGTTACCACAGCAGGAGGAACTAACTGTATTAAAGGGCCACAGCATTAGGAAGGCTGAGATCTTCTGCTCTAGAGGTTCAAAAATTGAGCATTCTGTTTTTAACTTTCAATTGATTGGCTAAACACAGAACTGAATAGTTTATAATAATCAAGGATCTTAGCCTACACCTTTAATCCCAGCACTTGGGAGGCAGAGACAGGAGAATCTCTGTAAATTTGAGGCCAACCTTGTCCATAAATGGAGCACCCTATCAGCAGTGTCTACATAATGAAAGCCTGTGTCAAATAGTTTGCAATATATGAATCTGAAAATTAAGGATAAATCATTAAAAGGAAATTTCCCATTCCAGGGAATATACTTGATTAAAATGTTTTACACAGTTACCTTCTGCTTTAACATTTTTCTGAAGTCAACTAAAGTATTTATAAGACATATGTATTTGTTGACTTTCTCGTTTCTGTGACCAAATGCCTGACAAGGAGCAACTAAAAGGAGATGAGGATTACACAGCCCATTATTGTGGTAGAGATGGAAACATGCATGCAGACAAACACTTATACATATAAACATAAGTATATTTTTAGTTAAAAGAAATTACCAAAAAAGGAACTGCTAAGACAGAGGGATATCAGAAGAATGAAGTTTGGGAACTTGACAAAATAAATGTTTTCAAGGGTGTTACTAACTGTCAAAAGGTATAAGATGAAAACTGAGAATTGTCCTTTGGAGTAAATTACAAGAAGGTCATTGACAACCTTGACAAACAGATTTAGTGAAGGAAGAGGATAGAGCCTGCTTAAGTTCAAAGGAGGAGAAGAAATCTGAGACATGGAATGTGGACTCCTTTCTCCAATAGCTCTGCTGTTAAAGATAGGAAAGAAGTAGACGGGAGAAGGAAGTTAGCTAGCTGGGGAAGTCAGAAGCTCTCTAAGATGGGAGCAGTAGTGCAATGGCCATACTTAGAGGGAAGTAGTCAGCAGAGAAAGAAAAACATGAAATTGAAGATTCAAGGGAGAGCTTTAGGCATAGGAGATATTCCGCAGACAAGAGGAGATAGCTCCAAGCAGTACTTCCTGATCTCACACTACCTTAAGAATGGCTTATATACTATAAGCTATTTATATAAGCATTTATATCTTATTAGCTATTAAGAAAGGTACTTGACAAATCTGTAAATAAGCTACCACACTGCAATATGGATAGAGACTAAAAGTATGGCACTGGAGAGATGGCTTGTCAGTTAAGAACCTTGGCTGCTCATTCAGAGGACCAGGGTTGATTCTTAGATCTACTTGGCATCTCACAGCCATCTGTAACTCCTGTTCCAAGGGATCTGATGCCCTCTTCAGGCATTCGTGGGCATCAGGCATGTAAGTGGTGTGTTAAGATACATACAGACAAAACAGCCATATGCATAAGACCCTCATAAATGGCCAATTGTTTATTAACACCTTTATTCTTATCTGATCTCAGCCAGGAATATACTGCTGGCTTGTCTTCAGCTGTGTTTTTCCATGTAGATATGTTGGTTAAGCATCAAAACATTTACCTTGAATACTTTGGGATTTTCCCACACTGGGAATTTGATGTTTAACCTTTGGACCACCCATCGAGCTAAGAAAGTGTTATGTCTTTTATCTTCTTAGATTCTTAAATTAGCCTCAAGCCATATAAGAAAGTACTACCATGAACAACTTTTCCAGCTACTTGAATAGAATATGTCCCGTAAGATTCTTGCCCAACAGCATATAAAATGTAAAAAAAAAAAAAAGTTATTTGCTCTTTAATGTTTTATAAAACTTGATACAGTTGCCAGCATCAGATAGAACCTGTTACCAGATGTTCAACTTCCTATGTATAATTGAGTACATTTTTTATTTTGAAAATTTAGATTATTTGATTTAAATAAAACAAAGTATTTTAAAGAAAACTATTAATGATTTCTGTTCTCAATATTCTGGTTAATACAAATGATATTAACTTTTCCTACTATTCTTCATTCTCATTTTTATGTTTCTTGATTGCTAAAAATAAAAGTAATGCTATGCTCACTGTTTAAGTAATTGTTTCAAATTACCTTTTTATGGTATTATCAGCTTGTAGGCATTAATTTCTCTAATTGTCTGGTAGTAAATCTCTTATCTGGCATTTAATCTTGCCTCCCTGGGAAAACCAGACCTTACCACAGAATAAATTTTCACATTGCTGACCTGAAGTAACAGGAGACTGTCTTGGCAGTGAACCTTTGCTTTCTGTTATTCATAGGAAGGATAATGATGTACTCTGTTGCCTGGAGGCCCTAGTTAAACTCCAGTAATAAGTAACGTCTAAATACTGTTTGCAAAGCTCTGCACTTGGAAATTCCAGGATGATAATTGCATTGACATATTATTTTTGTTTCTCTTTGGAAACACAGAAAATAAAAATACAGTTTTAAAAAAATTTCTGCTACTTTGGAAGGAAATCTTAGTTCTGTCAGCCTGACTTCAGAACCATGATTCTCAAGCTGTGGGTTGCAACCCCTTTGGGGAAATCACATCAGATAGCCTGTATATCAAATATTTACATTGCAGTTCATAACAGTAGCAAAATTACAGTTACAAATTTTGAATTCATATGAAGTAGCAATGAAATAATTTTATGGTTGGGCTTCACCACAATATGAGGAACTATATTAAAGGCTAACAGCATTAGGAAGGTTGAGAATCACTGTTTTAGAAGATACACAGTAACCTAAAAGTGGTCATTATGAATTTTTATTACTATTCTCTCTCGCTCTCTCCCCCCACCCATAATATTGCATGCGAGCACATACCCATAGCTAGGAGATGCCATCAGTTGGGTGTCCTAATAGCTCTCTGTTTTATTCCCTTGACAAAAGGTCTCCTGAAACTAGTCACATGGCCATTAAGCCTCAGTAATTGCCTCCACCCCCAGCTTTGGAGTTATAGGAGCCCATAAGCCCACAGCCAGCTTTTATATAGATGCTAGGGTTTGAAATCAGGTTTATATTTTTGTAAGACCTGCATATGTATTCTTATCTGCTGTGCCATCTCCTCAGGCTCAAATTCTCCATTTTTTTAATGAGTAGAAAGCACAAGATTAGAACCTGAAGTGAAGCTCACAGATTCTTAATAATGAAGAAAAATAGATTTTTTTCTAGAGATAGAGTCCCTAAACATTTGTTGCTAATGTAAAAAAGAATGTCATACTGTTATTATTATTTTGTAGAAAGTATAAGATGTAATTTCTTAGAAAGAATAATATAAAAAGATAAGTTTAAATTTTCCGATAACTCTATAATTTTATCTTCTACTCTGTGACCTTGTTAATACAAAAATTTCATGTGCCAATTTTGAGGCCTGTGCTTGAATGGTTTTAAACAGGTATTTTATAATACCTCTATAATGTGAAATTTTCCAGTTAATTAAAAATTTGCTACATGTAAAAATCCTTTGGGACTAGAGATGCAGTTCAGTTGGTAGAGCACTTGCCTTGCCAACTTCCTCTAGAGGGCTCTGGGTTCAAATTCTAGCACCACAGGCAATGAGATGTGGTGGTGCTTTCTGTACTCCTAGGATTTGGGAAGTAGAAGAAGGATGCCCAAGCAGTCACTAGTTGTCCTTAGCTGTAGAGTCAACCTGGACTTCATCAGACCATGTTTCAAAACTGCAAAGTTTGAAAGAGCTACCACAATGCCTTCTCTTAAATGTTTGCTCTCTGTGTTTTCCTGTTGTGTTTTAAAAACTGTGTTATAAGATTTTTTTCAATGTCTATTTAGAATATTTCAATGTAAAGCTAAAAAAATTATCATTGTTTTGTGCTTAACGGTAATATTTGTCAAATTATTCATGTATTTCATTATTTTGAAATATGATACTTTATTTTCAGAGGGAAATTGGGCTAACAATGATGAAAGAAATTTAACTTGTAGAATTTTAGCGTTCTTGTTATTTTGGTTGGTAACTATAGCAACTTGTCACCAGATTTAGTTTAGAAACATCCCAGGTTTCTAATTGTAGAGTAAACTTCAAAGATCATGGTCTGCTTAGCTATTGTTAGTTTAAATTATTTTTTAGAAATTATAGGGCAGTAATGCTAATTATTGTTAAACTTCCTCTAGATACATAGATAGGTTTTTGGAAAAAGAACAAAAAACTTAGGTACATACTAAGTATCTCAATATGAATGTATAGAGAACCAGATCTCGGTGTTTATGGGAAAACAAAACAAAAAAAAAAAAAAAACAAAAGAACATTTTGAGAAATTTGGAAATACAAAGCTAGAAGAAAGGTAAGTGCACACATTAAATTTCAAGTCTATGGTGGACCTGTTGAAGACAGGAGAACACAGCCTGCGTGGTGATAAATGTGTGTGGAGACTGTCAGCCAGTGAGCCCAGAAACTTTCTGTCCCCTGCAGACTGATGAGGACAGTTAGATAGTACCTCATGGAGCTTTGAATACCGCAGTTTGGGATTACTTATTAAATTAGTCTCAGTCTCTCTTAACATATATATTGTTAGTGTTTTCTCCTTCATCCTTTCTATTCCATGAGTGTTTACTGCTCCAATTGTGGAGTGAACCTGGTAGAGCAGAGCAGAACCTAAGAAATGAGGTAGACTGGCCAACTTTATTCAGAGCATCAGATAGCTTATACTGAGGATTAACAAGAGTCACCTGAGTAATGTCCAATCACAAAGGCAACCTGCATGTGGCAAAAACAAGATTTTCTTTAATAACAATAGCCAGCTGTAATGAATAATATGAATTAATCTCACTTTTGTACAGTACACATGGGAGGGGCATGAGAGCTCTTGCCAAGAACAATTCCATGATTTGAAGAAACTGAGATCACAAGATTTTTGTCTTGTTTCTTAAGAGTTTCCTTATGAAAACTCAGGATTCTCCTCACACAACTCCATTCTTGAACCATGTTCTGAACACATGAGTACTTGATGTTCCAAAAAGTACTGTGACAGGTAAAAGAAATTTAACCATTGTCTCTTCTTTCTTCCCTAGTAGATAGGCTATAGATCTCCATATAGATGGCTCTTTATTTGCCAGCCTCAGTCACACTTGTGTGGCTAAGTGACAAGCTCTCTTGTGCTCTTGTGAGCAGAGGCAGGTTAAGCTTTGCTCATCCTGGCCAGGAGTACTTCACACGTGGGCTTCTTGCAGTTCTTTCATCCTCTCCTTGATGGACTGCTGTGGGGAGTGGCATGGGCCAAAGATGGCGCTTGGCTTTATGCCAAGCCCCATGACCTCGCTTGTTTATCCCAGTCTCAGTCATGCACAGTAAAAGCAGTGCAGCATCTCGCAATGCCATTCTATCAGCCAATCCTACATGGTGCCTTGGATGTGTGCGTTTATGATTGGGTAGTGTGAGGTGGCGTGAAAATGGGAGTATAAATAGAGGGCAGCCCCAGATGAGGTGGGCCAGAGACCAGAGACCAGCGTAGCAGAGAGAGACCAACTGGCCAGTGACCAGAGGAGACAGACCAGCCAGGGGCCAGAGACCAGCAGCGTTAGACCAGAGGGGCCAGAGACCAGCATAGCAGAGAGAGGACAGAGATGAGGAGAGCAGCACCAGTGTTAGCCAGCCAGCGTAGGAGAAAGTAGAGTGAGTGAGTGTGTGAGTGAACGGCTGCAGTGTGAAACCTGGGAGAGAGAGAGAAGCAGAATAAAGCAGAAGCTGCTGAGGCAAGTTGCTTGAAACCACCTTGGCTTCCCATGTTGTTTATTCCCACCATCTCTGCTGGTCAGAGACTTGTGCAGCAGACTGCAGCAGTCATTCAGTGTGCTGGGTCTGAGGACTGCAGAAAGCAGATTGCCTGGAGCACACATTTACCCTAGTCCTAGAATATTCTTTCTGGATCCATAGGTAAGAGAGAAATGAACACTTTTTTCTGTAGGCGAGCTAATTATTATATTTGAAAATTGAGACTAAGTGACTAACTGAAAAATGCAGCTGTCATTTTTAATATTAACCTTTTTTTCCTTTTTCACATTTTTTATTAGATACTTTCTTCATTTAAATTCCTATCCCATAAGTCCCCTATACCCTCCCCCTCACTCTGCTCCCCCAACCACCCACTCCCACTTCCTGACATAAAGATTGCTAGACCAAGGGGCCTTTCTTTCCTGTAATGGCCAACTAGGCCATCTTCTAAATACATATGCAGCTAGAGACATGAGCTCTGGGGGTTCTAATTAGTTCATATTGTTGTTCCATCTATAGGGTTGCAGACCCCTACAGCTCTTGGGTACTCTCTCTAGCTCCTACATTGGGGACCCTGTGTTCTGTCCTATAGATGGCTGTGAGCATCTACTTCTATATTTGTCAGGGACTATCAAAGCCTCATAGGAGACAGCTATATCAGGATCCTTTCAGCAATATCCTGCTGGCGTATGCAGTAGTGTCTGCATTTGGTGGCTGATTATGTGATAAACCACCTGGGCGGGGCATTCTCTGGATGGTCTATCCTTTCATCTTAGCTCCAAACTTTGTCTCTGCACCTCCTTCCAAATATATTTTATTCCTTATTCTAGGGAGGAATGAAGTATCCACGCATTGGTCTTTTTTGATTTTCTTGTGTTTTGGAAATTGTATCTTGGGTATTCTAGGTTTCTGGACTAATATCCACTTATCAGTGAGTGCATATGAAGTGAATTCTTTTGTGATTGGGTTACCTCACTCAGGATGATATCCTCCAGATACATCCATTTGCTCAAGAATTTCATAAATTCATTGTTTTTAATAGCTGAGTAGTACTCCATTGTGTAAATGTACCATGTGTTCTGTATTCATTCCCCTGTTGAGGGACATCTGGGTTCTTTCCAGGTTCTGGCTATTATAAATAAGGCTGCTATAAACATAGTGGAGCATGTGTCCTTGTTACCAGTTGGAATATCTTCTGGGTATATGCCCAGGAGAGGTATTGCTGGATCTTTCTGTAGTACTATGTCCAGTTTTCTGAGGAACCACCAGACTGATTTCCAGAGTGGTTGTACCAGCTTGCAATCCCACCAGCAATGAAGGAGTGTTCCTCTTTCTCCAAATCCTCCAGCATCTGCTGTCACCTGAATTTTTGATCCTAGCCATTCTTACTGGTGTGAGGTGGAATCTCAGGGTTGTTTTGATTTGCATTTCTCTGATGATTAAGGATGTTGAACATTTTTTCAAGTGCTTCTCAGCCCTTAGGCATTCTTCAGTTGAGAATTCTTTGTTTACCTCTGTACCCCATTTTTTTAATGGAGGTATTTGAATTTCTGGAGTTCAGCTTCTTGAGCTCTTTAGCCTCCTATCAGATTTAGGATTGGTAAAAATTCTTTCCCAATCTGTTGATGGCCTTTTTGTCTTATTGACAGTATCTTATGCTCTACAGAAGCTTTGCAATTTTATAAGGTCCTATTTGTCAATTTGTGATCTTACAGCAAAGGCCATTGGTTTTCTGTTTAGGAATTTTACCACTGTGCCCATATCATCAAGGGTTTTCCCCACTTTCTCCCGTATAAATTTCAGTGTCTCTGGTTTTATGTGGAGATCTTTGATCCACTTAGACTTAAGCTTTGTACAAGGAGATAGGAATGGATCAATTCTCATTCTTCTACATGTTGACCGCCAGTTGTGCCAGCACCATTTATTGAAAATGCTGTCTTCTTTTCCACTGGATGGTTTTACCTCCCTTGTCAAAGATAAGGTGACCAGAGGTGTGTGGGTTCATTTCTGGGTCTTCAATTCTATTCCATTGATCTACCTGTCTGTCGATGTACCAGTACCATGCAGTTTTTAATCACAATTGCTCTATAGTACAGCTTGAGGTCAGGCATGGTGATTCCACCAGAGGTTCTTTTATTGTTGAGGATACTTTTTGCTATCCTAGGTTTTTTGTTATTCCAGGTGAATTTGGGATTGCATTGAATCTGTAGATTGCTTTCATCAGGATAGCCATTTTGACTATATTAATCCTGCCAATCCATGAGCATGGGAAATCTTTCCATCTTCTGAGAGCTTCTTCAATTTCTTTCTTCAGAGACTTAAGTTCTTGTCATACAGATCTTTCACTTCCTTAGTTAAAGTCACCAAGGTATTTTATATTATTTGTGACTATTGTGCGGGGTATTGTTTCCCTAATTTCTTTCTCATCCTGTTTATCTTTTGTGTAGAAAAAGGCCACTGATGTTTATTAGGTTTAGGAGTTCTCTGGTGGAATCTTTAGGGTCACTTATATATACTATCATAATCATCTGCAAATAATGATATTTTGACTTCTTCCTTTCCAATTTGTATCCCCTTGATCTCCTTTCATTGTCGAATTGCTCTGGCTAGGACTTCAAGTGCTATATTGAATAGGTAGGGAGAAAGTGGGAAGCCTTGTCTAGTCCCTGATTTTAGTGGGATTGCTTCGAGTTTCTCTCCATTTACTTTGATGTTGATTACTGGTTTGCTGTATATTGCTTTAATTATATTTAGGTATGGGCCTTGAATTCCTGATCTTTCCATGACTTTTATCATGAAGGGGTGTTGGATTTTGTCAAATGCCTGCTCAGCATCTAAGGAGATGATCATGTGATTTTTGTCTTTGAGTTTGTTTATATAGTGGATTACGTTGATGGATTTCCTTATATTAAACCATCCCTGCATCCCTGGGATGAAGCCTACTTGGTCATGATGGATGATTGTTTTGATATGTTCTTGGATTTGGTGTGTGAGGATTTTATTGAGTATCTTTGCATCAATATTCATAAGGGATATTGGTCTGAAGTTCTCTTTCTTTTTAGGATCTTTGTGTGGTTTAGGTATCAGAGTAATTGTGGCTTCATAGAACGAATTGGGTAGAGTAGCTTCTGTTTCTATTTTATGGAATAGTTTGAGGAGAGTTGGAATTAGGTCTCCTTTGAAGGTCTGATAGAACTCTGCACTAAACCCATCTGGTCCTGGGCTTTTTTTGGTTGGGAGACTATTAATGACTGCTTCAATTCATTTAGTCGAAATGGAACTGTTAAGATTATTAATCTGATCCTGATTTAACTTTGGTACCTGGTATCTGTCTAAGAAGTTGTCCATTTCATCCAGGTTTTCCAGTTTTGTTTAGTATAGCCTTTTATAGTAGGATCTGATGATGTTTTGGATTTCGTTAGGATCTGTTGTTGTGTCTCCTTTTTCATTTCTGATTTTGTTAATTCGGATACTGTCCCTCTGCCCTCTAATTAGTCTGGCTAAGGGTTTATCTATCTTGTTGACTTTCTCAAAGAATCAGCTCCTGGTTTTGTTGATTCTTTGAATAGTTCTTTTTGTTTCCACTTGGTTGATTTCAGCTCTGAGTTTGATTATTTCCTGGCGTCTACTCCTCTTGGGTGAATTTGCTTCCTTTCATTCTAGAGCTTCTAGGTGTGCTGTCAGACTGCTAGTGTATGCTCTCTCTAGTTTCTTTTTGGTGGCACTCAGGGCTATGAGTTTTCCTCTTAGGACTGCCTTCATTGTGTCCCATAAGTTTGGGTATGTTGTGGCTTCATTTTCGTTAAACTAAAAAGTCTTTAATTTCTTTCTTTATTTCTTCCTTGACCAAGGTATCATTGAGTAGAGTGTTGTTCAGTTTCCATGTGAATGTTGGCTTTCTATTATTTATGCTGTTATTAAAGATTAGCCTTAGTCCGTGGTGATCTGTTAGTATGAATGGGATAATTTCAATATTTTTGTATCTGTTGAGGCCTGTTTTGTGACCACTTATATGGTCAATTTTGGAGGAGGTACCTCCTCCAAAATGAGAAGAAGGTATATCCTTTTGTTTTAGGATAAAATGTTCTGTAGATATTTGTTAAATCCATTTGTTTCATAACTTCTGTTAGTGTCCATGTGTCTTGGTTTAGTTTCTGTTTCCAGGATCTGTCCATTGGTGAGAGTAGGGTGTTGAAGTCTCCCACTATTATTGTGTGAGGTGCAATGTGTGCTTTGAGCTTTACTAAAGTTTCTTTAATGAATGTGGCTGCCCTTGCATTTGGAGCATAGATATTTAGAATTGAGAGTTCATTTTGGTAGATTTTGCCTTTGATGAGAATGAAGTGGCCCTCCTTGTCTTTTTTGATAACTTTGGGTTGGAAGTCAATTTTATTCAATAATAGAATGGGCTACTCCTGCTTGCTTCTTCGAACCATTTGCTTGGAAAATTGTTTTCCAGCCTTTTACTCGGAGGTAGTGACTGTCTTTGTCTCTGAGGTGTGTTTCCTGTAATCAGCAAAATGTGGGTCTTGTTTGTGTAGCCAGTCTGTTAGTCTATGTCTTCTAAAATTAACTTTTATTCTCCTATATAATTGTCATTTCAGAGACTTACTGCTGAATAAACTCACCCTTTTCTAGTTCTTTCTGAACTCTGGCTAGCTGGTTTAACTCAGCTATTCTGGCTCAAACTCCTCTCCAGTTTTGTTTTTGTTTTTGTTTTCGTTTTTTTTCTCTCTCTCAGCTTTTTACTAAATTGCTCTACTTGGCCTCATACTAAATGGCAATCTCTTCTAATCTTCTGGCCCCTTCTCATTCTCTGGCATGTCTCTCTTCAACAGTGTCTAGCTTGTTCTTTCTGCCACCTGTTTGTCAAATTGAGGCAAAAACTACCTCTCAATTAGACATAACTTTCAAACCTGGCTGCTTCCTTCTACCACCTAACCTTAACTACATTGTTTGGTTTGATTAAAAATGTGTACAAAGGGTGTGTCTGCATTCCAACTGGATTACATAGACCTTAAAGGTCTTTGAACATAATCCCTTACCAGAGCAGCCATATTGCATGATTAAAATACCTCTAAAATCATTGGAAAAGGAGATGATTTTTTTCTTTTTAAATTTCTTATTATTTTAATTTATTCTCTGATATATTACATCCCTACCAAAACTTCTCCCTCCAACCCACACCACCTCCAACCCCCTCCCCCACTTCTTTCTTCCCCATCTGCTGCTCTTATGTTTCCCTTCAGAAGAGGGCAGGTCTCCCAGGAATATCAACCAAACATAATCATATTAAGTTGCAATAAGATGAGGCACTTCATCTCATACTAAGGTTGGATGAGGCAACCCAGTAGAAGGACAAGGTTCCCAGAAGCACTGAAAGCATTAGGAACAGCCAAAAATACCAAGCTACACGACTGTAACATATACACAGGCCCAGGTCTGAGCTATGCAGGCTCCCTGATTGTTAATTCATTCTCGGTGATCCACAGTGAAACCAGGTTTGTTGTTTCTACAGCAAGCGAATGGCCAACATCAAATTAAATGAAGAGAAACTCAAAGCAATTTCACTAAAATCGGGGATAAGACAAGGCTGTCCACCCTCCATATCTGTTCAATATAGTGCTTGAAGTTGTAGCTAAAGCAATAAAACAACTAAAGGAAATAAAGAGGATACAAATTGGAAAGAAAGGAGTGAAAGTATTGCTCTTTGCAGGTGATATGATAGTATGTATAAATGGCCCCAAAAATTCTACCAAGGAACTTCTACAGCTGAAAAACACTTTCAGCGAAGGTGCTGGATAAACAGGCAGGTAAACAACACCCTTCACAATAGCTACAAATAATATAAAGTATCTTGGGTAACTCTAACCAAATGAAAGACCTGTATATATGTCAAGAACTTCAAGTCTTTGAAGAAAGTATCAGAAGATGGAAAGATCTTCTCTGCACATGAGTAGGTCGAATTAACATAGTAAAAATGGCCATCCTATCAAAAGCAATCTACAGATTTAGTGCAGTCCCCATCAAAATTCCAACACAGTTCTTCACAGACCTTGAAAAAACAATACTGACCTTCATATGGAAAAACAAAATAAAAATCCTGGATAGGTTTTATTTAACTCTGTCAGCTTGATTAGTTCACCTCACTGTCTACCTATAAGTCCAAATTCACCACAAACACTAAGACCAGTAGAAATATATAAGGAGTGAGTTAATTGCTCATGAGGCCACTTAATCATTGCTGGTGGAACTGATCCCTGTGACCCAGTCCCAGTTTTATATCTAAAGGAAGTCATACTAATTTTCCAAGGACTAAATTTCTTCTTTCTGACCCAGGCTGCTCTTGTCTTGGTCCACTCATCTCTGAAGCAGACTGCAGCAAATTGCATGCTACCGAACCTCTGAGTGTTACTTGTCCTGGATGAGCTCCAGAGCTGAGTTGAGCTTAGCTTGGCTTGAGACTAGGCCAATTACGTCATATGCTCCATCTTCCAGCCCTCCTGCTCTGGTGTTTCATTCCCTGTAACTGCTTCTAAGACCTTTTGTGAAGCTGCTTCTTTATGGTGCCAACTTCAACCCCTTCCAAGTTAAGTTGAAATGGTCTTCTTGTCCAACACCTAAAGGCTTTCCCTATGTCTAAACACCCAGTATTCATTCAATTTACAAATCTAAATTTTCTTTCTTCAGAATTTCCTGATCTATAAACTGGTAAGGTTCTCATAAAATATAAAGTCTGTTGTTCTTGATACTTTTGAATTTTATGAGTTCTTTCTGAAAAGAAATATTATTGAAGAAAACCCCATTTTGCAGTGGGAAAAAATGTGTATAATCAACTGTAGTTTTATATACCTCATAACATTGTGTTTACTTGAATTTTTTTTAAAAATACATAAAAGCCTCTTTTTTTCCAATTAAAATAAGTAATTTTTGATTTTTTCCCAACTTTTATTAGATATTTTCTTCATTTACATTTCAAGTGTTATCCAGAAAGTTCCCTATACCCTCCCCCCTCCCGGCCCTGCTCCCCTAACCACCCGCTCCCACTTCTTGGCCCTGGCATTCCCCTGTATTGGGGCATATAAAGTCTGCATGACCAAGAGGCCTCTCTTCCCAATGATGGCCAACTCGGCCACCCTCTTCTATATATGCAGCTAGAGACATGAGCTCAGGGGGCACTAGTTAGTTCATGGTTATTCTTCCACCTTTAGGGTTGAAGACCCCTTCAGCTCCTTGGGTACTTTCTCTAGCTCCTTCCTTGGGAACCCTGTGTTCCATCTAATAGCTGACTGTGAGCTTCCACCTCCATGTTTGCCAGGCATTGGTATAGTTTCCCCCGAGACAGCTATATCCGGGCCCTTTCAGCACTATCTTGCTGGCATATGCTATAGTGTCTATGTTTGGTGGNTCCATCTTCTGAGATCTTCCTCAATTTCTTTCTTCAGAGACTTGAAGTTCTTGTCATACAAATCTTTCACTTCCTTCGTAAGAGTCACACCAAGATATTTTATATTGTTAGTGACTATTGTGAAGGGTGATGTTTCCCTGATCTCTTTCTCAGCCAGTTCATCCTTTGTATAGAGAAAGGCCATCGATTTGTTTGAGTTTATTCTATATCCAGCTACTGCACTAAAGCTGTTTATCGGGTTTAGGAGTTCTCTGGTGGAGTTTTTGGGGTCACTTATATATAGTATCATATCATCTGCAAATAGTGATAATTTGAGTTCTTCCTTTCCAATTTGTATCCCCTTGACCTCCTTTTGTTGTCGAATCGCTCTGGCTAGGACTTCAAGTACTATATTGAATAGGTAGGGAGAAAGTGGGCAGCCTTGTCTGTCACCTTAACTCTGTAGGGCCAGGGAGTTTGCTCAGTGTGTAAAGGCGCTTGCTACCAAACCTGAGTTTGATCCCTGCTACTAGATCATTCTCTGAGAAAACAGTCTCTGGAGAACTCAGAGACATAAGCATGGAAATGGAAGTATTTGAAAGTAGTTAGATGTACGTATGGAGAACATGATTAAGTCAACCCTGTTTACTCAGATATGTCCTGAAACAACACTAGATAAAGTCAGTAACCTCCTACTTGGCTATTTTATAATTAATCCATTTGTATATGAGACTCACACCAAGTGTTTATCATAAGAATGAATCTATATTATCTAATTAGTTGGTGTTAAATATTCATTTTGGAAACTACATGATTAAACTATAGAGAATGTAATTATAAACTTTTATACAGTATATTTTGGGATTTTCTTTAGAGATTTCTATACATTTTTTTAACTTGCCAATATTATTAAGACTTTTTGTTTGAAGATTTAATCAACTTTTGCTGATTTTTATTTTTCCTATTGTGGTACAAGTTTAAGAAGGAGAGAGGAGCAAGGGGTTCTAAGAGCCGTCTAAAGCCACTGAGAAGTGAGACACAGCCTGGTTATAAATGTCAGTAGGAAAGGCTGCTTTTATTGGCCGTTCATTAGCATTTCTCATATTATTAAACGTCAGTTTACATGCCTATACTTTTAAACTTAAGCTAGTTAACATATTTAAACTGTAACTATCACCTTTTAAGAGAGAATTATTTACTTAGAAAAATCTAAGAAAAAAATTAAACTGATGAAAATATTTAATAAGTTATATGAATGTAAAGCAAGTATATGAAAGTCAACACTTTTGCTATTCATCATAAAAACCATTTGAATTGTAGATTGGTGGTATGCTCCTATAGCCTCAGCCCTCTAGAAACCAAGACAGGAAAATCTTAAACTTAGGTTTAAGGCCAACCAATGCAGCATAGCTAGGGTATCTGACGAAACCAAAAATTAAAACAAAAGAAATAACCAATAAATAGTTAATAATAAAAGTAGAAGTAAAAGGTCTTGTTCCAAATTCAAGACACACAGAAATTAAAGTCTATGTGTAAATCCTCAACCATTTTTAATGTTTAAAGAAGAAAAACTTACCAAAACATAGTTGGAGATGACTAAATAGACATCTATAATAACTGTGTTAGAAAAAAATCCATATTATGAGGCTGTTTTGACACCTTAAATTAAAAATATAGTATATATTATTTGGTATAACAGACTTCCAAACAAACATCAGAAAAGACAAAGATGGCTTCACATTCATTAAGAGACAAGACATCAAAAGGATATTAGAGTTTTAAACACTGGTATGGTCAGCTTTATAAAACAGATACTCTCCAAACACTGGTATGGTCAGCTTCATAAAACAGATAGTGCTACATATAAAAGCATGGATTAACTGAAGCAGAGTAATAGTAGGTGACTTCAGTACCACATTCTCACCAATAGGCAGGTCATCCATTCAAAAATCTAAACAGAAAGACTGTAATTAAGTGATATAGAAAATCAGTTAACAGAAAACTACTAAACTTTTCACTGAAACAAGAATACTTATTCTCCACAGTCTATGGCTCATTCTCAAAAATTGACCATATATAGGAAACAAAGCAGTTCTCAGTGAATCAGAAATATTGAAATTATCTAATCACAGAGGAATAAAGCTAGCTATCAATAACAATAGAAACTCTGAGGGGTCTGGTTAGTTGATACTGTCCTTCCTGTGTGGTTGCAATCCTCTTCAGCTCCTTCAGCCCTTCCCTTAACTCTTCCATTGGGGTCCCCAGACTCAGGCCTATAGTTGGCTGTATCTACATTTGTCTTAGGTGCTGGAAGAGCCTCTCAGAGTACAGCCATACCAGGCTCCAGTTTACTAGCGCTTTTTGGTGTCAGGGTTTGGTGTCTGTGGATGGAATGGATCACACAGTGAGATGGTCTCTGGATGGCCTTTCCTTCAGCCTCAGCTCCATTTTTGTCCCTGCATTTCCTTTAGACAGGGGCAGTTCTGGGTTAAACATTTTTAAATGGTTAGGCAGTCCCATCCCTCCACTGGGAGCCATTTTTATCTACAGAAGGTAGTCTCTTCAGGTTCTATCTCCCCACTGTTGGCTAGTGTCATCCTCATTGGGCCCTGGGAGCCTCTCACATCCCTGGTGTCTGGGACTTTCTAGTAGTTCCCCAAGTTCCACCCCCCTCCACACACACACACACACACACACACACACACACACACACACACACACGCAAACACTGCTACTTACTTCTATTTGGTCTTCTGGCCCTCTGAATTTCTATCCTGTCTCTTCCCATACCTGGTCCTGACCGCCCCCCCTTTTCCTCTCCTTCCCTCTCTCACTCAGGTCCCTCTCTCCCTCTACCTCCTGTGATTATTTTGTTCCCTTCTAAATGAGTTTGAAGCATCTACACTATGGCCTGCCTTCTTGTTAAGCTTCATGTGATTTTTAACTTGTATCATGGGTATTCTAAGCTTTTGGGCTAGTGTCTACTTATCAGTAAGACATATTATGTACGTCCTTTTGGGTCTGGGTTACCTCAGGATGATATTTTCTAGTTCTATCCATTTTCCTACAAAGTTCATGAAGTCATTATTTTTAATAGCTCTATAGTATTCCATTGTGTAAATATACCATATTTTCTGTATCCATTCTTTGGTTGAGGGACACGTGGGTTGTTTCCAGCTTCTGGCTATTATAAATAAGACTGCTATGAACATGATAGAGCATGTGTCCTTGTTATATGTTGGAGCATCTTTTGGGTGTAAGAGTGGTATAGCTGGGTCTTCAGGTAGAACTATTTCCAATTTTCTGAAGAACTGCCTTTTTAAAGGTGATAGTGTTTTTTCCAATTAATATTTTCCTACTTCCTTGACCATAGGTTGCTACTGGCAGAGCCGTTACTGAAGACTTGGACCTCTATGCTACATCTCGAGAGAGACGGTTTCGTTTATTTGCATCTATAGAATGTGAAGGACAGTTATTCATGACTCCATATGATTTTATTCTGGCTGTTACAACAGATGAGCCCAAATGTAAGTAAAGATTTTAAATTATCTGTATAATTTTACCTTCAGCATCATAAAAATTTTTAAGAACTTCCGAAGATGGTGGTAGAGTGGATACTAAGCAATTCTGGCCAAGTTAAATAGATGACAAGAGAAGTGACGTTTTGTAAAAATATGAAATAGCATATAGATATAGATATAGATATAGATATAGATATGTGTGTGTGTATAGATAGATAGATAGATAGAGAGATAGATAGATAGATAGATAGATAGATAGAGAGGGAGAGAGAGAGTGCATAACAAAAGTAATGTGACAATTGAAAATTCATTGCCTTATGCTGTGTATGCAACTGATAATTCTTTTAAAATATGAATTAGTATGAGCATGTCAGATCCCCTGGAACTGGAGTTACAGACAATTGTGAGCTGCCATGTGGGTGCTGGGAATTGAAGCCTGGTCTTCTGGAAGAGTAGCCAGTGCTCCTAACTGCTGAGCCATCTCTCTAGCCCCAGCAGAATAGTATTTCTTTAAAATCTTTATTATGTCTAACATTGCAGAATTTTTGAGTCACTCCCTCATATGTTGAACACCACCTTACTTTAGATATTCTTATAAGAGATTAACATTCTACCTATTATTTTGTGTATCAAAAATAATATAGTAATTCAGACCAGCACTGCTGTTAGCCTTGCACAAGAATTGGGCATTTTTTGTCATCTGCATTTACATAGCTCCTGAAATATAAAGATGGACTAATTCTTCCCCACTTTTTCTCATGTTAAAGGAGTGGTTTTAAAACATTTGGACAGCTGCACATTTCTTGGAAATGCTTTATACCTGACTTAATAAAAAGCAGTGAGATTCTTGTGTATGGTTTTTATCCAACCCATTTTAATATGTGCTTTTCAGTAAAATGTATAAAGAAAATGCACCTCACAGATACGGGTGGTTAAGAAAGGGAAGACTGTTCCAGGACAACCAAGGCTATACAGAGAAACCCTATCTCGTAAAACCAAAAAAAAAAAAAAAAAAAAAAAAAAGAAAGAAAGAAAAAAGAAAGAAAGAAAAGAACGAGAAGACTGCTTTCATTGTGTCATGTGATCTTGGGTATTCTCTTTGGCTCTGTCACAACTTGTTTGTGATATTCAGGCATTCAAACTCTCCCAAGATGGTAGTGAAAGACTCTCTCATATGAAAGGGTTTGGCTGAGGCTAACTAGATGGATGGCTTATAAGATAAGGCTGAGGAGGAAAAACAGCACTCAATTTTTGACTGATGTTTTTGAGATACATTGAATATGTAAAAGTTGAATTTGTCTCGTTTCAGCTCATTGAAAGATAATTCATTAAAAATTAATGTATCAAATAAATTGTTTGACTCTCATTTCATAAAACGTCTCAGAAATTTATAGCCATTTTCCTCCATAGCAAAACCAAACTTTGAATAATTTGGCAAAAGTGTACAGACTACCTTTTCATGCTTTCTTTCCCCCTCAGTGCTGGCCATTGGATCCAGGGCTTTGTATATGCTGAGCCAGTACTTTTCTGCTGAGCTTTGTAGAGGCAATCGTTTCAAAATGTATGGAAGCATCACCTATCAATAAAAAGCCAATGGCAGGAAGTAATGGGTGCAAGTTCTGGTAGAGAGATTGGAACTCTGGGAGTTAGACAAGAGCTGGGGAATCAGCCCTGGACTTCTGAGTAAGATAGACACATGAAACGGAGAAGTAACTAGCCTTATGGCAGACATAGACTAGTTTAAATGGGATAATTTGAGTTATGAGCTAGTGGGAACGAGCCATAGCTTATAGCCTGAGGATATATTCATAAATAATTCAGTCTCAGATTTGTCATTTCAGGAACAGGGGAACGGGTGGAAAACCCTGAGCTTACAAAGTTTCATTCCAAACTCAGTGAGCTGACTTTTGATGCTTTGAAGTCTCAACAGTGAAGACTAGGGAGACGTCTGCACATACATATTTGGGATTTATCTGTACATGATAAATAGTTAATGCTTTATGTATTGAAATTGTCCAGAGAAACATTGTACCATTTTAGATGACCAGGAGCCAATTCTTGAGGAACTCTTACTCATTAAAAAGAAAAATGTACAAATGCTGGAAAAGAATAAACCTCAAAGATACTATCCAGAAACTCAAGAAATATGCCAGAATGGTACAGCGTCCTAGAGGCCAAAAGGAAATGGCTAGGGTGGTCTAGTGAGTGGGACACTGCCAAGACGGTGAGGACAGAATTTAGTCCAGACTTAATAAAATGAAGGCTGCTGATAATTTTTAAAACTGACATTTCATGGAATTAAGTAAGACAAAAACTAGGTGGCAGAGTGGAGTAATAAATGAAGAAGTGAATGCTCTGACAGGGAAAGGAAACACAGCTGGACTGGAATTTGAGGTAGACACTTGATCATACAAGATTTTAACCCCAAATCAACTTTAAAAGTTTGACTTGCAGGAAAGCACTGAGAAAGAATACACAATCTAGAGAGTAATAGTGTATTTACAGTAGCCACTGTGGAAATGTCTAGGGCAGAAATGGCTGAAAGTTAATATAGGGCTCCTTTAAATAGTAATTATAAGGCTAAGATAAGATTTATAGCCCTTTGACTTAATTGACTTGGTATAATGTGGGTTTCCTAGTCTTTATTTTTAAGTACTCTAATAATTTTATTAATATGAAAACAATAGTAACCTCATGAAGAATTTCTTGCGAGCGAATTGTGTGACTAGCAGCACAGGGCCAGCTTTGGGGGTGTCATCACTTTCACTGTTTGAATTCACAATTAAGGTTCTTAACATCTTTGATAAAATGTTATGATGACAGTCAATAGAAAAATGCATTTAAGGATTTTTCCAATAATTGTAATTCAAGTAAATGTTAATTGTAAAATATACCAGATTGTTGGTTTTAATTTTTGGAAACTAAAAATTATCTTATTTTTCTCTTTAGAATAAAATCTGAAAAGTGAATTTTCTTCTAGGATTAGAATATGTAGTTATTTTCCTATACATCAAAAATCATTTTAATTTATATTTTAGAAATACTATTAAAATATTTCAGATACAAAAATTACCACAGATATGATAAACATTAGTCTACAGCCTGAGAAATATTTCTAATAGATTTAATGCCTCTCTTCACCTGTTATTTTATATACTCAGTGATTTCATATGAAATAAGAAATTTAGACAGTCAGCACACCCTTTGAAGACTTATCTTAATGGCTCTTTAGTTTTTATTTCTTTAACAACTAATAATATTGAACATGGTACATTTCCTGCAGAATGAATATGTCTTTTGTGAATAATCTACTGTGGAAATCTTATAAAACCACAGACTGGAGAGTAGTCTAACTTCCTGGCTGGATAAATAGTGTCCGAGCATTGCATAAGAGCATGTCCATGGATTTGTACTTGTGAGGACTCCTTCAGAACTGTTACTTCATTGTTCTAGTCATTCAAAAGAGCCATTGCAAAATTATGTGTACAGTATTATCATTAAGGTTACATGCAAAATTCCTGTGATTTTACTGCTTGATTACTTGGGTAAAGAAAGATTTTATTATAAAATAGAGAGAAATTGATCTCTAAGAAAAATTAGTTTCCAAATTTTATAAAATTTTTTCTTCACCTTTGGTCTCAAGATGAGTTAATATATTACCTTAAAGAGAGAGTTACATCGCAATGTGTTCCTTATAATTTTAAATTTAATATATTATTAATTATACAGAATTGCTATGTAGAAATTATTGATAGCTCACCAGTTTTCCTAACGCAAGAATACTGTAGAACTTAACAGCTACCAACTTAGAGACAGTTTTTACCATTTACAATGGTAGAATATGGGCAAGAAAAACGACATAGACGGCTGTGCATCTGTCCCAGCACTTTCCTGATTAAACTGAGATATGACACAATAAAGAAAATGGTATTCTATTCAGCTACCATACTTTTACCCCCCAGAACATGTGTAGAAGGAGGACTCCAAATTTGATAAGAACTTCCCTTCATCACTCTTGTTATGTCTCCTTCTTTTTGCCTCTGTCACTTTTATCCTGGACAGACATCACCTATGAATTATTTTCTGAAATACTAATGCATTTGATTCCAGATGATTGTTTTATAAGTATCATTAAATAGTGTCAGAAGTGTCCTTTAAGTCCCAGAAAATAGTTGTAACTTAACTTACCTTATGAGTCCAGAAGGGCCCAACCATAATCTGGTTATGGGAAAAAAATTCCTATGACACTTATTTCATTGATTATAAAGTTCCTGTACTAGAAACAAATAAATAATATGAAAAGAATATATCTTAGATTCAAATATTGAGGGTATAAAAACCTTTGGCTTTTGAACATAAAAGCTTAATTTTGAGTTATGATTATATATGGTTACTAAATATGGATATACATTACATACAATATTATCTAATTATTTTATATTTATTTTAGTTGCTAAAACGTGGAAGTCACTTTCTAAACAGGTAAGTTAAAGCTCTTGGTATACAACATATGCATGTACACAACACATGATACACACATGTGTAAGTACACATGCACTTTATCTGATTCTATATAATTATGTTTTTATATATGTGTGTGGTTTTTATAAATAAAAGTTATATATTAGTGGTATTTTTAATCTTCATAATGTCATAAATAAAGAAGGTGGGCAGTCCATGGGCTAGTAAAGATGATGGTAATTGTCATGTATGGATGTAAATTAGTAACCCTTATGTAGAAACAACTAGCATTATCCTCTAAATTGACAATATACAGACTCTATACCCAACAGTTCCATGCCTGAGGTTAAATTCTACATCAACACATTCACATGTACCTAATAAAACCAAACTTTATATACTTTATAACTAGGTAATTTCACATAGAAATTCATAACTACAGAAACATCAGTTACATAAAAAAAAGGGTCAGAAGTTCATAAGCTGCTCTTCATGTTTTTTGGGTTTTTTTAAAGCACATGGATAGTAGACTTAAGGGGAAATAAGACCAAAGTATTTAAGGATTCAACCACAGTTGGCAAAACTAAGGGATAAATTAACATAACATTCAGGCAATAATCGCTTCTTGGAAAGATGGACAGGACTGCCATCAGGGAGGGCCACAAAGAGGCTTCTAATGTACTGATGACTGTCTGGTTTTAACTTAGCTACTTTTTAAATTTTTTTATTAGATATTTTCTTTATTTACATTTCAAATGTTTCCCCCTTTCCAGGTCTCCCGTTCGGAAAGCCCCTGTCCCCATATCCCCTTCCCTTGCCTCGAATTTCCTTTTCTCAGAAGCCTGTAATGGCAAATGCGTGCTTACTGTGAAACTTCAGAAACATTTTCTTTACATGGTGTCACAGCTAGAGGGCCATGGATCTCCTTAGCTGAGTGTCCTAGTCAGGGTTTCTTTTTGTTTGTTTGTTGTTTTGTTTTTTTCAAGACAGGGTTTCTCTGTATAGCCCTGGCTGTCCTGGAAGTCACTTTGTAGACCAGGCTGGCCTCGAACTCAGAAATCCGCCTGCCTCTGCCTCCCGAGTGCTGGGATTAAAGGCGTGCGCCATCATTCCTGCACAACCATCATGACCAAGAAGCAAGTTGGGGAGGAAAGGGTTTATTCAGCTTACACTTCCACACTGTTGTTCATCACCAAAGGATGTCAGGACTCAAGCAGTTTAGGAAGTAGGAACTGATGCAGAGGCCATGGAGGGATGTTTCTTACTGGCTCGCTTCCCCTGGCTTGCTCAGCTTGCTTTCTTATAGAACCCAAGACTACCAGCCCAGGGATGGCACCACCCACAACCTCCCACCCCTTGATCACTAATTGAGAAAAATACCGTACAGTTGGATCTCATGGAGGCATTTCCCCAACTGACGCTCCTTTCTTTGTGATAACTCCAGCTTGTGTCAACAGAACCAACCAGCACAGAGAATTCTAGATTGTTCTGGTAAAGGAGCACAGCCTGGTGGCTGAAACAGCATTATTGTCATGTAGTGTAGCAAACTAAAAATGTAAGATCAGGGCATTATCAGGTTGTTTCTTCTGGCTTTTCTCCTTTTCTGTGGCCATCTTCTCAGTCTGTTTCTATTTGGTATTTTCTCTAATAACTTAGGAAGATTTCAGATGATTAAATTAGTGTTGTCTCTAAAAGGCCTGTCTCCAAAGAAGCCAAGTTACTATACTGTATTGTGGCCATAAAATATACTGTGTCAGGGAGAAAAAGGAGGGGAGGATGGCAGAGGATGGACTAAAATAGTGACAAGTAATACAATTTAAAAGTTCATATCTAATAAGAGTTTTGCAAGTATTTGCAAATACTTTTTAATATATTTTATATATAAAAATAAATGAATCAAAGTTAATAACATGCTGATAATAATTGTAAACTAATACTAGCAATTAGGAAACTGTATCAAGGTATGTTGCACAATAGTCACAAAATCTATCAGGTACTCATAAGTATACCATCTTAATTACTTTTCTGTTTCTGTGACAAAACACAGTGACCAAGGAGAAAAATTATTTCATTGGGCTTATGGTTGTGGATAGCAACCATAAGCACAAAGATAGTTGTAGAGCAAAGGAATGGCAGCAGAAAGGGCTGAGAGCCCTCATCCTGATCCAAAAGTAGGAAGCAACGAGCCAACTCAAAGTACCACAAGTCTTTGGAAACCTTAATGTCCATGCCCAGTGATATACTTCCTGTAACAAGGCCACACCTTCTTTTTTTTAAAGATTTATTTCTTTCAGACACCCTAAGAAAGCATCAGATGCCATTAGAGATGGTTGTGAGCCACCATGTGGATACTGGGAATTGAACTCAGAACCTCTGGAAGAGCAGCCAGTTCTTTAACCACTGAGATATCTATCCAACCCCCCAAGGCCATACCTTCTGGTGCTCCCCAAAGAAAACCTAAAACCAAATATTGAAACATGACCACTATGTTCCATTCCCCGGCCCCTATGACCTTATCATAATGCAAAAATCAATTTAGTCCAACCTCAGATGTCCTCATGGTCTTTCATTCTCAACTCAGACCAAAGTCTGTAACATCTCTTTTAAGACTCAAGGCAGTCTCTTCATTATAACCACCTGTAAAGTCAAAAGCAAATCACGTATTCCTGACAAACAGAATATACATTGTCATTGTATAAGGGAGGTATTGCAGCATAGTGAAAGAATTAGCAAGACTGAAAGCCAAAGGGGCAACCTCCAGATCCTGTAGCTTTGTGTTTGGTATCAGAGGTCTGAAATGGCGCTGTCCTTCCAGCTTGGTGGCCTGCACCAAACTTTTCTCTTGATCCGCTTCCATTCCGTGTTGGTAGTTCTCCTTGGAAGTTATCCCATGGCTCCAGCACTGTTCACATCTTTGGTTTCCAACAAAATCCAGGCTTCAGTTTTACAGCTTCACACAATGGCCTTTCAGAGCCTTCATGCTGGGACAAACCTGTCACATAGTGCCTGGCCTCAACTGTTCTCCCCTTTAACGCACTATGATATAGCCCCTATACTGGTGTGTCCCCAGAAGCACATGGCTACGCTGCCAGGCATAGCCGCCCACTGGGATGGAGCCCTTGAGTCACATTGCAGCAGTGTTACCCTGCTGCTGCTTTTAAGGAGGGGAAGTTTTTAGGTCTTTTCCCTTTGCAAGTTGAAACCTGATTGAGCCCTCCCCTGAAGACACCGCTCCTTTATTTAATTTAGATCAGGCTTCTTCTCAGTTATATCTCTTCCAGCACAAGCCTTGACTTGACATTAAATTTCCTGATTTTATTCTACTCTTCCAACTGTACATTACATATTTCTTTTGCCCACTTGTGGTTTTTCATTGTAGCCCTACGTAATAATAATTACAAATAACCACGTGAGGAATCACTATTAGGCTTTCATGAAGTCTCATCTGCAAAAAAAAAAAAAAAAAAAAAAAAAAATCAATCCATTGCTTTTCAATTTAGCCTCAGGAGAATTCTTAGAACAAGAGCAGAAAGCAGCAATTCTGTTTCAAAATATCACAAAAATGACCTGTAGTCAGTTGCTTCCCTTATGGGCCTCCATGGTCCATGTGGCTCTCAGGACTGTCTTCTAGGTTTTTACTAGGATGGACCATTAAGACCTGTTCACTCAATCACTTTTCTAGTCCAGAACCCCAAAACCACATGGTTAAGAATTTCACAGCAACAGCCCACTCTCTGGTACCAACCTCTGTCTTAGTTACTTTTCTATTACAGTAACAAAGTACCATGAACAAGACAACTTATAAAAGAAAGTGTTTAATTGAGTTTATGGTTCCAGAGGGTCCGAGTGTATGACAAGCAAAGGCATGGCATCAGGAACAGCTGAGAGAACATCATGATCTAAAAGGAGGCAGAGAACTAACTCAGAGTAACACACGTCTTAGGAAACCTCAGAACTGGTAACCAGTGGCATGCTTCCTCCAGCATGGCCACACCTCCTGTCTTCCACCAAAAAACAACCACCACCTGGAGCTCAAATATTCAAACCTGAGTCTATGGGGCCCATTTGCATTCAAACCACCACATATACTTAACCGAGTATGCACAACATTTTATAATTGTCTTTCAAGAAAAGGAGTCGATATATAGTATACATGATACTATGGGTACTAAACTATGATACTTATCTCCAAATTTATCTTTGCATTAGTGTTAATACTACTCTTACTATAATATAATTTGAACAAAACAGATTTTAGGTTTTACTTTTTTTTTTTTTTCAAGACAGGATTTCTCTGTATAGCCCTGGCTGTTCTGGAACTCACTTTGTAGACCAGGCTGGCCTCGAACTCATAAATCCGCCTGCCCCTGCCTCCCGAGTGCTGGGATTAAAGGAATGCGCCACCACCATCCAGCCTAGTTTTTACTTTTTAAAACATTTGAGTAAGAACTCTAAAATATTTAGAATGGTTTTGAAAAGGAAATAATGAGGTGATAAAGATTAATAGTAGATTCATAAATAAAATAACGTATCATTACAAGGATTTTTTTAATTAGATAAAGATAAAAGAGTAATAGGTATTAGAATAATCCAGAAGCAGATCTGGGCATATTAGGGAAGATCTGTAAATCAGTGGAAAACAGACTGATGCCCCAATTATGTGTAAGAATAATGTGCTTTTTTTTTTTTTAAAGATTTATTTTATTTAAGTACACTGTAGTTGTCCTCAGACATTCCAGAAGAGGGCGCCAGATCTCATCACGGATGGTTGTGAGCCACCATGTGGATGCTGGGATTTGAACTTATCATCTTCAGAAGAGCAGTCGGGTGCTCTTACCCGCTGAGCCATCTCACCAGCCCCAATAATGTGCTTTTTATGGGGGTTCTATCCTCAGAACCCACCACCGTACATAAAAGCTATTACAGATGGGTTTGTGTTTTTTTTTTTCTTCCAAGCACCTTGGTTAGTATCTTTACTCTTCATAGAAGAATATTTCATAGGCTTAGAAGAATAAACACATCATAATATAGCACTGTAATTATGTACAAGTTGTAAAAAATTATTTCAACTTTGTAAAAATACAGTATTTCTAACAACATACATACCAGTAATGTTCATTTTTTACTAGTGATTCATTCACATATATGATGAATATTTTTAAATAAATATTATATATCGAATACTGACAGAGGTATATAATTAAATTTATAGTCTACTGAACAGTTGGTTGTAATTATAAACACCCATAAATATTAACATATCAGTGGTTGTTAGTACCAAATAATGTCTTCTCACTCAGAAGTAATAGAGTTAAGAAGTTCTAGGGAACTAGGAAATAGAATTGGAGATGCTCATTTTGTCTTTGCGTTTAATTATATTTTTTACCCTCATTAATTCTCAGGAGTATCCCTCAATTCATAGAAACCTAACTGGGGTCCAGAACTGACGATGTCTTGATTTGGGAGCATTATACAGAATAACAGTTGTTTCCTTGTGCAGGAGAAGAGTACAGTAGAAGCAGCTGAGCTTCTCAGCCCTTGCCACCAGAATGCCAGTGGTGCAGGGGACATCCAGACATGGCTTTTCTTACAAATTCAGAGAATTGCAAAGTTGTACCTTTTCTGTTGCTTTCAAAATGTAATAAAAATGATCATTTCTATGCACCCAAGTCTCAAGTCCCACCACCTTAGAATTTCAAAGAAAAAAGTAAACTCTCCCCATAGGTACAGCTTAGCTGAAAGACCAGGACTTGCTTCCCATTATGTGGGATAGGTTAGACCCAAATGTACAATTAGGGAGAATCTTTTACTGAAAAGGGAGGCTCACTCCCTTAAGAAAGGGATTGATTGATACTTGTAACCAAATAAAGTAAATAATTGTTTTGAAAAATAAATATGATTATTGTTGACAGAGTAAATGTCAAAAGCTTTTATCTAACTCTTAAAAGAAGTCCATAATGCCCCAACTCAAAAAATGTTTAAAGAGTGACATAATAAATATAGACTTGTTATCTAGAGGAGCAAGAATTCTCCAAGAATAATATCCAAGTCTTAGTGTCAGTTGGTTTTTTGTTTTGGTTTGGTTTTAATATTGTGTTTTTATTTATGATTAAAATATTTAAATGGTAAAAAGCAAAAATTGAAAAACACACAACATGATCTTTTTAGACAAGATACATGAAATCAAAGGAAATTACTGGCAAATTTTACTAAATTAAATACTTAAACTTTTGCATGGGAAAATATTTTTGTAATTTATTATCCAAAAACAACTTTAAAAGAGGATCTTATAGTTCTCTAGAACTGGTGTAAGTTGATATTAAAAAGATAATCATCTCAATAGGAAACAAATGGACAGCCATAGCTAGAGTAGCTAGTAAGTACTTAGGGGTTTAACTTACTGGTAACCAAGATGTGCACATTAAAGCAGTGTGTTCTATTTCACACCCACCGCATGGCAAGCTTCCAGAATGTGAGTGTCAGTAATGAACAAGGGTATGAAGGAACCAAGTGAAAAGACAGATGATGTCTTCACTTTGGGGAAGAATTTGGTAATGGCTGATGAAATTTACAAAGTATGTATGAGATCCTGTTTATAGGTATATATGCTACAGAAATGTTTAAATGTTTATACCTATTGTTCATGTCTCCTATATCAGTGATTGGAATAGAAAAAAATTAGAAAACCAGTATTGTCACTGGGGAAATGAATCAAATAATTGTAAACCAGCATACCATAGAAAACATAGTAGTGCAAATAAATAAGCGTGTTAGAGTGTATGTATCCAGTTTTAGACCCAACAGATATGGCGGAGCAACAGCAGGTGGTAGGATGCTGCTGAATTCTAGGACCTAGGAAATTAATTGTCCTGACTGAGAAGCTGTCTGCTCTACTCGCACTCATCCTCTCAGAGGTCGTCTCAGGAGAGTTCTCTAAGACTGTCTGATGAGTGATGCGCTCACTCTTGGCAAGAGATCCAATGTATGGTTGTGCATACTTATATTTTTGATTTTTTGTTTTTTACATTAATAAATAAACATTGATGAATACAATACAGACAAACATCTTTTGTGTCCTTAGTATTTTAAAATGTAAACAGCTGACTTTCCAAAGTCCTGTTATAAACAGCCACTTTATAGTCATTAATATCAAAATTAAGGCTAATTGGCATAAAGATATGTCTATATTATGTAAAAAAGCAAGGAGTAAAGTATAAAACAGTATTTAGAGAGTAAATATTTAACATTTACAATAATAAAATGCTGTATAAAATGTCTATGAAAGGGTTCAATTAAAAGAATATTAAATAAAATGGAAGTTAGGTTTGTCTTTGAATGTTATTTTTCTTTTCTGAACCTATAATTTTCCTGGAGCAAATGGAGGCATGCAGTTTGATTTAAAAAAAACTATACTTAAGAAAATTATGTAAGAATTTTAAAAACACCTATAACATTAGGAAAGTAAAATTAGTTTAGCAAATGTGTATTTGTTCCCTACTTGCAATACTGCAGTGTAATTCTGGCATTGGACACCCCAGAGTTAGTATCTCACTTGGTAGTTTGAAGACCGCTCTCTTTTCTGATATGTACCACAAGCTCAGAGGTCTCCCGGCCACCATACTTCTTACCTTACTCATCACAGTTTCAGGACTTTCCTAACGTTCCCATTTGGTTTAATTATTTACTGAAATGACATATAGAACTTAGAAAATGCCGTGGTTGTGATTACAAATAAAGAACACAAACTAAGCCATCCTAAATGAGGAGCTAAAACATTAGACCTAGGAGCACACTGACAGAGTGTCTGCCCTCCTCATGAGGAACAGGGTTTGTCACTGACAGAGAGTGTCTGCCCTCTCCATGAGGAACAGGGTTCTTCACTGACAGAGAGTGTCGGCCCTCCCCATGAGGAACAGGGTTTGCCATGCCCCAGCATCTTGAGCATCATGACTAGACTTGCCTTGGATTTTATTTCTGAGTTGTAAGTGATGAAATGCTTGACTGTGTTTTTGCCTCCCAGTCTCTGTCTCCTGTCTCACCCTTCTGGTGACCAAGCCCCACGTTCAATATTTCTTTAGTGAACACTGAAGCTTGACTCATGGATTGCATCTTCCTCCCAGGAGCTGGAGACAGAGGCCAGATTCATTTTCTGTAGCACAGGAATATGTAGAAAAGATAGGCGTTGAGGGTGAGGAAACCAATTCCCAGCATGAGTGGATATGCAAAGCTTTTAGTAAATGGTAAAAATGGTTTTTAATTAAAAAGAAAAACAACTTCTTGGAGTATCATTTTCTATAATTTACTACTATGTGCTTAACAGGCAAATTACTTATCCAGTTTAGGTCTAAGTTAAAATATGTATGAGAATTGCTTAGTAGAATTAAATGAGCTATTATGAGTTCATTGTTAATCACATGGGGGACCCTCAACAAAGGTAATTGATTTTTAAAATCAGAACAGAGACTAGGGGACATAGTTGTAATGGGAAAATAATATTTTTACAACAAATTCAATTATGTAAAATGTATTGAAGACTTTTACAAATTTAATTATGTAAAATGTATTGAAGATTTCCTTAATTCCTTGCTGTGACATTTTTTAGTTTTGTCTGAATGGCAAACATCCCATTTCTCATTCTCATTCCTGCTTGCTATGCTGTCTTACCTGTTTGCCATGGTCCCCTCTCAGACCCTGCTCATCGTGTGCAGCATCTGTTACTTGTAGTGTAGATAAAACTATACTACTTATGTATTCCTACTGAATACACATGGGCATCAGGAATCCATAAAGCCCCCAGGAATGGCCTGCTTTTCACATCCCATGGATACCTTAATTTTCTGATATCTCAGTTTTACAGTTTAAAAATACCGTTTATAAATGACACAGAGAACCTTCTAGATTCCACTTATGAAAAAAGTCTGTTTGAAGTATTCTCAAACTTGAATGTGCACAGAAATCACCTGAAAGTCTGAAAAAGACCTGAGCTAGTTCAGAAAGGAAAGGCTACTCTGCAGTTCTATAAGCTTTCAGATGACATCAGGATTATAGGAAACCCATAGTAGTGGAAACAGTGTAGTAAATAAGGATCAGATCTAGAGATAGAAGTGGTTTCTACATTAAAAATGAGTTACTAAAAATATGTTATGAGAAAAGTAATTTTTAAGCTTCAAATTATTTCATTATTTTACCAAATCTTTTCACTGATTTTCTTCACAGTCAACCATATTTAGTTGTTGTTTTGTTATTTTTATTTGTTGTAGAATATGCATAATATATTCAAATATTCTTATATAAGCAGTGATTCAACTGTTTAAATTCTCAAATGATTTCTCATCAGCAGCGATAATTTACTTATAGAAATATGAGTGTAAGTCAATATTCCCAGTTTACCCAGTATTAAGATTCTTTAAGTCACCATTAAAGTTATCTATTCATTCCCAGAATATTCAAACTCAGATAAATCCAGGCAAGCAACAAAGATGACAGTGGAGCCAGCTGGTCACCTGACTGTAAAGGGGATATCTACATATCGTCCCTTTGTTCCTGCTCCTGACTGCAATGGGGATATCTACATATCATCCCTTTGTTCCTGCTCCAGAACCCAAGCTTCTGTTTTGTCTTAACTTAGTCATCTTGGCTATATGCATCTAGTTAGGAAATTTATCTCAAGTTTTGAATAGTTCTAATTAAGTTTAATATAGCATCTTTACTATTTATTTTATAAATTTGTTTATATTTATTTATGTTACAGGCACATATTGTGGTGGAATGAAGCATAGGTACTGAATACGATGTTTAATGATAAATTTCTGATCATTTAAATGGAGAATTTCCTGGAAAGGATGCTTACATTTTTTTTTAAGATTCATGTTGTAAGAAAGTGACTTGACTGCTAATCAGTATTCCAATCTTTCTTTTGTAGGAATTAAGTCAGATGCTCTCAGAAACTCCACCAGTTTGGAAGGGATCATCAAAGCTTTTTCGAAATCTTAAAGAAAGAGGTAAGCTAGTCTTATGTGCCTATGCATTTTAGTCCTGACATGGATTTAAAACTGCATGTGTTTATAAATATACATTTAATAAATATATATTATATATTTAAATATATATATATATATATATATATATATATATATATATATATATATATATATACCACCAAATGCAGAAGATTTCATTTTAGTATTGTTATTTTGGTATAGTATGATTAAGAACTATGTTATCACTATATACACACATAAATATACATATATATATTTCATCACCTCTTTAGCTTCATTATTTTTAACCATACTGAAAAGAATTTTTACATTGGATAGTAGAAAGTACTTTTAAAAAATATTAGATATTCAAATACTAGTTTTCTGCACTTTGCTTCCAGAGAGTTAACAGACATTTCTTCAGTTAATGACTACACAAACAGCACTCACTGTAAAGCCTCCTGTCTCTGTGTCCATAGGTAGTTGGTCATATGGACATTGGGTGTTCTCAAATTATGGGACCTAGCTAGGTATTATGGCTCATGTCTATAAGACCAGTGCTGGGAAGGCGAATGCAAGATCAGATATATAAGGCTAGCCTTGGCTACATAGTAGGTTCAAGGCTAGCCTGTGTTACTTGATGCCTTGATTAAAAGAAAAAAGCAAAAAGTCTTGTTTTTTTCATATGTAATCTAAATGAAAGTCATGTGTCTTTATTGTGGACATCTCTTTTTAACTAGGATTTAAATACTGGGCTCGAGTGCATTAAAATAAAATAGTCCTTGAAGAACTGGCCATGGTGGTATGTTTCACTAATCTCATCTTCTCTAGAGCCTGGAGAAGGAGGATTTTTTGAGTCTGAAGCCAAACTAGACTCCATAGCAAAGATTTATCTCACAAACAAACATATTCTTAGAAAATTTACTCATATTTTAGAATGAGATAATAGCATTGGGAGTGTTTAAAACTCAAAAGAAATAGATAAATATAATGAATTTTAACTATTTTACTTTAATATATCTTATAAGAAAATACAGATTGGACCAAATATAATTTAGAACAAAAACAACATGAAAACCAAATGCACAGAAGGAAATCTGTTTTCCCTAAGAAAAGGCTAAACCATGGTCTTATAAGAGTTTAGAGCTAGCTTGTTAGATGTTAGAGAAATACTGAATTACTTAATTTACATGTATATGAAGATTAAATAGTGGCAAATTTTAAAGCTAATTATTTAAAGCTACTAAATATTTAAAATGGATTTTATCTTCTTAGCTATTACTTAGTAAAAAAAGATATTAAGCAACTTCTTATAAAAGCAATATGTAACACTTAGGAAAACATAATAGATCAAGAAGTGTAGTAATTTAATGATGTCATGCTTTTAAGGAAGTTCTTTAAAATTTTAGTTGAAAACCTAATTTTCAAAACCTAACTGTCAATTCTTCTCCCTTTCTTTCCACTCCTCAAGACAGGGAGCTCTCCAAACTGCTCAAGGCTGTATGTAAACGTAAAATCCTACTCCCTGAGCCTCCTGACACTGTCATGCAGTTGAAGTCTTCTTTATCCTTTACTTTTAAAGACTGTACCATTATTGTATTAGTAGTATTTGACTGTTATTTTTTTTTTTTTTTTGGTCCTGGGTGGCCTTAAGTAAATCAAAGGATTGATCTTCTACTTTTCTTCTGGTTTTATATATTTATAGTTAGGAAGAACTATGAATCTATAGTTCATCTTCAGCAGTATTTTCTCTTTCCTTGACCAGTTTCATTTAATTATATCACTTTTTTTCTCCCTTCCTATGTGCATATTAAATGAACTCAGTAGGCAGGTGGCCCTATAGACAAATGCTGGCCATGACCCTCTGCATTCAAGGATTCTTCCCTTAAGTAATCCTGAATGAGGGAGACCTTGAATTAATTATCAATTATATGGCATTTTAAAAGTTCGTTATATTAGCTATAGTAGTTTGTCATCCTCTAAGTGAATCAGAGTGGTAAGGGAACTCTAAAATAATTGTGTCTTTCCAGCCATTGACCATTTCAGAATCTTTCTCCCATAACATTCATTGCAGTCACCCACAACTATATGACTATAGGTAACAATATTCTAGAATAAACAAGACAGAATACTTTCAGAGCTTCTTGGGTAGTTCCCTTCATGTCTGTGACAGACTACCTGACAGCAACTCCTAGTCTCTTTGTTCTGTAACAAAGAGTAGTGGAGCCTTGAAGAACGTCAGATAAGTGGAGATCTAAAGACCACAATGTATTTAAGGTCCCCCCCCATACCTTTTACCAAACATCAAGAGTGACTGCAATCTAGGCAAGTACTGTAGACTTATTCCTGAACTTAATTTTTTCAGTCTTTTCTTGATCAGTTAAGCATAAAGAGTAGTGAAGAGTGCAGTAAGAGCGTGTGTATTTATTTACGTCATACAAATTCTTGGTGAAACTTGCAGTTACAGGGTACAGACAATTCATGGTTCAGAAAACAGAAAGTGAGGGCTACTGGGGAAAACTCTTAGAGTCAATTAAGGATAAAAGCTGTTATAAAGTAGCAAATGATCATTTGACACAGGAAAAAGGTAAGTGTAAGGTTTTAGTTTTAAATGTTAAGCATCAAATTTCTAAACAAGTCAATTTTTATTCCAGTGTCACTAAAAAGTGACTAAGTTCTTCATTGCATTTCTGACCTCCTTATGTTAGTTTCATATAGTAACAAGTAACAAGTTTAAAATATAAGCTATAGGGCCGGGCGTGGTGGTACACGCCTTTAATCCCAGCACTTGGGAGGCAGAGGCAGGCGGATTTCTGAGTTCAAGGCCAGCCTGGTCTACAGCATGAGTTCCAGGACATCCAGGGCTACACAGAGAAACTCTGTCTCGAAAAACCAACCAAACTATCTATCTATCTATCTATCTATCTATCTATCTATCTATCTATCTGCATGCTATAAATAAACACTAACATAATTAATAAATAAATAAACAAACCTTTGCTGCCAATATATCTATCAGGAATGAAAACCTCCTTAGAATTTTTAAAGAGGCACATGTAGCAATTTAAATAAAATGAATTTTTCTACTTTTGCAATGATTTTATAATGTAGTCTCATTTAAAACAATATTTAGCATATGCATTAAAACTAAATTAGTCATAATTTTTATTGTAAACAGTATTTTACTTTGATATATGTCAAAGATAAGTTAATATTTTTCAAGCATAATTGATACTGTTTTCTTCTAGGTGTGATTTCTTACACAGAATATCTTTTTCTTTTATGTATTTTAACAAGTAAGTATACTCATTAAACTTATTTCTATCTGTATTTTCCTTATGATCCTAAAAATTTTTCTTAGCATATTATTGTAAGTTACCTTATGTGTATATTGGCTCTTTTACAAATTCATACCTAAATATCAGGAGGAAAATGTTAGGTATAACACTGTAACAGTCAAAAACCTACATACTTGGCTTCTGACAATAATAAAATGTTCATTAATTATAAATATGTAACTCTTGGGAGTGTCAGCTACATGAGACCCTAAAGGTCAGAATTTATTCTATCAAGTTTGTATTATATACATTTAAGCCAGGTTTTTTGCAAGTCTAATGTGAAAGAGTAATAAGTTTGAGTCTCTTAACCTCCTATCTGTCCACTGCAGTGGTGTGCTCTCTCTGGCACATGTAATAGTATTTATGAAATACGTGGCAGGCTTACTAAAGCTTTGGGTTCAGTTTCTCAGCATCCAGTAGATGGGATTGCGTGCTGTACTCGCTGTGCTTCAGCCCCCGGGCCTTTAATTGTGGGACTCCTTCCCAGGGAGGAAATCGGCTCTCTGAGTGCCGTATTGTCTGCCCTTTCCTGAGAGTACATCATTCAGGCTTCCTTTCCAACCACAAGAGTCCTCATTTGGCTCCCCTTTTCAGTAGCTCTCATGCCTTCTCTTTCTATCTTTTCGTCATGTTTTATTTTCTTCATAGAATTTAGATTATTTGAAATTATGTTTTACAAGGTCAGTCTTTCACACTGCTGTGGAAGGTCTGCAATGTCTTTTGGGCCATCTGTGTCACAAACAATGTCTTATTCACGCTATCCTTTAGGAAAATAATTGGTGGGTGGAAAAAACAAACAAAAAAGGAAGAATTGACTTTAGGAAATTTCAGATGATGAAGTCTGGAGATGTATACAAATGAGTAAACTCACTTTAAAATCCTGTTTCTGTGCTTAGAAAGTTTACACTACTGTGCTAGTTATGAATGATATAGCAGCAGAAAGAGGGGTGTGAATGCATATATATGTCAAAAAGTATCTTTTATTTTCTCTCATGTTGTTTATTCTCTCATAATGAGAAAAAAATCTTAGTGTTGAAAACCAAGCATTCTGCCACTCAGAGTAGGGCCGCCTGAGATTGATCTAGCTTGAAAATTAGTTGATGATACCAATCTAAGTCTGAGATGAGACTTATTTTACATATTTCATATACTTTTTCAAAATCTTTTAAAAGGTTTTGTTGTGGTGTTAGTATTTATGAAAGATAATAACAGTAAATGCAGAATCCTAAAATACTTATATATTATCATAAAGTAGTGGCTTCCCTTGGTTATTTCCAGAGACAGTTCTGATGGGTTAAGAAGGTAGGGCCATCTGCTTCTTCAAAAGTTCAGGGTTGCCGGGCGTGGTGGCGCACGCCTTTAATCCCAGCACTCGGGAGGCAGAGGCAGGCGGATTTCTGAGTTCGAGGCCAGCCTGGTCTACAAAGTGAGTTCCAGGACAGCCAGGGCTATACAGAGAAACCCTGTCTCGAAAAACCAAAAAAAAAAAAAAAAGTTTAGGGTTTCATCAGGCTGGTAAGTTTTCTTGGAGATGGAGGCATTCAGATTTTTGATGGCCATTTCAAAGGACAAAGGTCAAATCTTTTCTTAAAATCATCATTGACCTCCTCCCTGAAGGATGCTTTTCTTCTCTCCAGGCTTTCTTGTTCACACTCTTGATATTAAAAAAAAAAAAAAAAAAAAGAAGAAGAAGAAGAAGAAGAAAAGAAAAAGAAAGAAAGAAAAGAAAAAGAAAAAGTATGGGACTTCAAAAAGCTCATAAGATTAGGTCAATTCATAAGCATGGCAGTCTTTCTCAAAAAGATACCTGATACTTGGGTACTGGAAGGCCTGGGACTACACACTCACACGTTTTATAAAAGCTTCTGGCTTTTCAAGCTTCTAGAGATTTAACCCCAAATCTGCACCCTCTAGTGAGCACATTATCCCAGGTGGTCTCTGTTAAGTTTTCCTGAAGAATTGGAACTGGTACATTGTGTTATATTTTTATTCTTTTTTACCACTTCAAGTAGTTGAAAATAGTTCAATTTAAAAAAGAAATCAAGTGCAGTGACCTCATGTTTGTCTTTGTTAACAAATAAGCAGAATTTGGATATTCATTTTTAGAGGGACAGTTGTCAGATATTTCCTTTAACACAGTGCAATAAGTAATAGGTACTTAGCAAGCTTACTGTCACTTCTGATACTGAGTCGGCAGTACATAAAGCAGAAATATGTATTCTTCAAATAACTTACTGTATGTAACTTATACTAATATATTACTTTGCATTTATTTTGTTCAGTGTATGTATCTAACTGTTGAATGCATGGATTTTGTACTTTTAAGTATTTTTTTCCATCTTATAAAAACGTGTTCTGGTTTTTCTGTTTGTTGTTTTTTCTGGCAGAGCCCCATGCAGGTTTTAGAATAGCTTTCAACATGTTTGACACCGACGGAAATGAGATGGTGGATAAAAAAGAATTTTTGGTGGTATGTACATTATATGCTGCATTTTCCTAATAATTAAATATTGCTCCCTTACATTGTTATGTTTTGTGTACAGACTTATGGAAATATAAGTTATATTGAATGTTTAAAGATGACTGTAGTCAGATGTTTGGACTTGATGAGAAAAAGGCAGTCCTGAGATTATGTCTTTCCAGCTAATACTCAGGTTTGTCACAGCTCTTTGCCACAGGAAATTTTCTGTATCAGTTTGGACTCATCTTGCCATTTCCCTTTTTCTTCTATTTCCCGACCCCTTAGAGTTAAGGTGCGGACCACTTCCTGCTCCTTTCCTTTCCTTTGATCTCTGCTCCTCCTGTGTGATCATTTATCTGACAGTGTCTTTAGTTGCTTTGTCCTTTTCCCATCTCCCCTTCAATTCTTTGTCTTTTACTTGTGTATCCTACATCTGTTTCTGTGGCAAAATATTTTTTTTCTTCTGAAATAAAAAGTAATATTAATTTATTTCTTTTTTATTAGATATTTTCTTTATTTACATTTCAAATGCTATCCCAAAAGTCCCCTATACCCTCCCCCCGCCCACCCTGCTCCCCTACCCACCCACTCCCACTTCCTGGCCCTGGCATTCCCCTGTACTGGGGCATATAAAGTTTGTAAGACCAAGGGGCCTCTCGTCCCAGTGATGGCCGGCCAACTAGGCCATCTTCTGCTACATATGCAGCTAGAGACACAAGCTCTGGGGGAACTGGTTAGTTTATATTGTTGTTCCACCTATAGGGTTGCAGACCCCTTCAACTCCTTTGGTGCTTTCTCTAACTTCTCCATTGGATTAATTTATTTCTTAGAGTAGCAGAATTTGCCAATAATATCAATGTTCTATTCTCATTTTTTCATATCTTCTGTTTAAAGGTAAGAGAAACGATGTACATAAAGTGCTATTTTATTTTATAATGAACCTGTTTATCTAAAAAAATGTGACTAAATATTCTGTATCAGCACTGACTTTTGGAGATCCCATTTCTTGAAAGCTCTTTGTGCCTGTGTCTTTTGGGATGTTGCCTGCTTCTCTGATGGAGTCAGAGGCACTCGCATCACCTGCTGTTTGTTCCCATATACTCAGTGCAAGAGCTTCAGTTGTCCTAGAGCTATAATCTGCTCTGTTCAGTTGCTGTAGTGTTTCCCTAGGTGTGATGTTTGCCTGTCTGTTTCAGAGTCTCTGAAATCAGGAGTAACTGGACTCTCAACCCTCAATGCACACAGTGAAATAGAGGTGCTGTGCAGGCGGCCTAGTCAGTAAAGTGCTCACTGCCCAAGCAGGACTGCGTTCAGATTTCCAGCACCACACAGATAGCCAGCCTGCACCGTAATCTCATTGCTAAGGAGGCAGAGATGGAAGGATCCCAGGGGCTTGTTGGCAAGGTAGTCTAGATAATATGTCAGCTCCAGGTTTGGCAAGACATCTTCAGAAATTAAGTGGGGAATGATTGAGGAAGACACCCAGTGTTGACCGCTGCTGCCCTCTGTCCATGTGCACACATACACACACTCATGCACTAAAGTAAAAGAAATAACTGAAAAAGGGGAAAGTGATAGAGTTGAGATTGCGATCCAGATTCTACAGACAAGAATAACTATTCAGAAAACTGACAAACCCATGTGTGTTGGAGGAGTTTCTGCAGACACCACAGGCAGCAGAGTAGGACCTACATGAGGCAGGAAGGAAGTCCCATTCAACAGGACTGACGGAGTCTGACACTGGGAGGTTTATTTCAGTCATTTTAAAGCACAGCAAATTTGGATAAAGTTTCCTGGTAATAATTAACTCAATCCTATGCGCACATAAAGCTTAAGGTATAACTACATCAGGTATAGCTCCTTGTAAAGTACCTGTGACTTCTTCCATAAAAACAGGCTCTATAAATTGACTACATGTGATACTTTAAGGCTCTGGAAGAGTGTCTGCTGTGGTCATTGAGATAGCACAAAGGTCACGAGGCTATAAAGCACCTTTGCTCCTGTTTGTAAGAATCTGGGGGCCAGGTGTGGCCTAGCCATACAGATGGTGCAAAAGCCATCGTGCTGTTAGCCACATCCACTCCCAGCTTTGAAGAGAGACATTCCTGGATGTTTAACATTCCTGATTCCCTTAGTGCTTACCTGTGAGCACATGGCCTCTACAGTAAAAGCAGCGAATTAGGCTTCTATTGAAGACCACAGAAATTTAAAGATTTATAAACAGTAATGATATTGTTTATAGCACTAGCTAACACTTACTTAGATATAATAGGCAAAGTACTCGGTAATTAGTTTTGATATTTAGTTTATGTAGCACTCTATATAGTTTTCTTATTTTCCATATACAAAAAAAAATGAGCTATAGACAGTTAATCTATCTAAGAAATGATGCCAGCAGTCTCTTCTCTACCATGTACAGTTAGTAGTTAGTGAAGGAACTTCATGGTCATGGTGTCCAGTCTTATGTAAACAAATTAGAACCAGTAATGAGGACTGCTTCCGTGCTCCTTACAGCCCACCAGGTTTCCTCTCTTTCTGTATGTGCCTCAGACTCAGTGTCTTTGTGTTGTAGAGATGAAGTAAAATTGTAATATTCAATACATTTTAACATAACTGTGAACTGCCAGTACAAAGGAGATGGTTTTTCCTGTGAAAAATGATACAATCATAAAACACAGAGTAGTTTAAATGTTGAAACTGCTTTGTTTATGTGTAAGATATACTTAGTATAGAGTAATATGTAGGTATTTGATTCCTGATTTATTTCTGTATAGCTTCAGGAGATATTCAGAAAAAAAAATGAAAAGAGAGAAACTAAAGGAGATGAAGAAAAACGTGCCATGCTGGTAAGAAATACTTTGTAGTGGTTTCAGGTGGGTTTTTCCAGGTGAGAATTATTTTGTACTTGTTGAAACAGTATAACACTTAGAATTTGTATCATTTCCTTGACTGCAAACATTTTGAAGATTTAATGTAGAATAATTATTTAAGTATCTTATGCATCAATATCAATATCAATATTTATGTTAAATATTGATATGAAATATCTGTACCCAATCATATTCATTAAATCATTTTCATCCATACTGTCGTTATTTGTGAGATATGAAGGGTATATATCATATAGTAGATTAATAAGATCATTATGCATGTAAAAATTTAAAGGTGAATATGCAAAGATTTAATTCTGTAAGTGAATTTAATGATAGTATAATATAATGAATGGTAAATATACGGAAATAATGTAGGCTTTCTGCATCTCTTAGAAATAGTATAGACTCTTCTTCTGGGTTACATGTTAGTGCCTCATTCTGAAGTTAGAATTAACAGTATTTCATCTTTTTAGTCTTCATTTTATTTGTCCCAAATATTTCAGTCTTAACAACAGGCCAGTTCACATAAGCAACTACAATGACAAACTCACAGATTGGTCCTAAGCCCTTATCAGGCACAAGGCTATGTCCTTTTCATGCATTTACTCTATCTACCAATCCTCCTGTTGCCCACAGTCAAACAAGGAAACTGACCATTATAGAGTTTAAGTATCTTATACAAAATTATAATCCTGTTCAGTGGCAAAGTCACAGTTTCAACCTTTGGTGGCCTGCTCTGAATTCTCTACTTTTATCCATCTTAATTTATTCATTTGCTATTTAAATACAAAAAATGTTATATTTCATTGTCATGTAACAATTACTTAATTAGAAATATAATTTTAGTCATTAGCATTTACTAAAATACATAGATCAGATAGCATAGTGGGGAAAGCTACAGTATCAACAGAAAAGCCAAGGTAAAGGAATTGTAAGACACATTGAACAAAAAAATATACAAATTGTAAGATACAATATACAAAGAAATGTAAAATACATTGAAAGCAAGCATTTCATAATAGTGATGTAATTCATAATAATTTGGATTAATTAGGCAAGTCTAGGTAAATTATGAAATCTATATTATTTGACCTTATCCTAGGTGATATGTCTTATATTCCCTAGCAAATATATTGGGAAATAAACTTAGATTTAAAGAACAAGTAAAAGAAAAAACAAAACAAAACAAAACAAAAACAAACAAACAAAAAGAACAAGTAAAAGTAACATATAAGTTGTATGTAACTTGATATATGTGAATGACCTCATTACAGTAATTAATCTGCAGGTCCTCAGAGGTGTTGATCTGAATTTAAATAGCCCTGCTCAAAGCTCATTATGTACCGTAGTTATCAGGTGTTCTCTCAGTGACCTCTCCCTGACAGCACCATTCAGCTGCACAGCTCTTTACAATTCTTCATTACCTTATTTGCTATGGCAGTCCTTGGTTTCAGTGCATTAGTCATATTGTAAACAATACAAATCTGAATTGACTTTGGACTAGTCTATCTAGAGACGACCAAGTAAAATTAAAATGCAAATGGTTCTGGCAAGTTAATAGAAATGATAGTATACATGGACACATGTTCTAAACACTAGATTGAACTTAAAACAATTAACATTTATCTCATAGTAAAAAATGAGACTAAGCCCAAAGAGAAAGTAAACCAGGCCCATGAGCCAGGTCCAGAGGATTTGAATATTCCCTCTGTGATGCATTACCTTTGTGGTTGATCTTCAATAAGATTCCTAATCTCTCTGTCTCAGTGTTTTTACATTTACAATTAAAATAATAGAATAACATTGTCACCACCGGTAATTTTATGAGGATTAAATGAATTAAAATTCTACTTACCAGTATAATAATAAAAATGTAATAAATATAATATATTATATGTTAATATATATTATATATTTTTATAATACATAATTATAAAAATATAATAAACATCAACAATGTTAGCTGATAGACTTGATAACAACCTCCTGGTTTCTTTAACTGAAAATTAGCATATCCAAATAAAACTCTAGAATCTGTCCATGTCATTAAAACTCTGAAATGACACTTTGTTCTAAGGTCTGTGCTAAGACCATAATGAGTGGCACTCTCTGTATCCCCAACTCATTCCTGGCAGGTAAGTGTTACTACTGCTCCACAGGTGAGCAGAGCCTACATCATAGCAGTGAGCATAGCAAAGAATAGGGTTCTAGCGCAGGGCCTCATCCCATTGTCCACATCCATCCTGCCACGAGCCCAGCGGCCCCACGTCCACTCGCTCACGTTCATGAGGAACTGCTTCCTCACAGCAGTGGTCCTCTCATGGACAGTGAAAGGGCTGAAATGAACACAGGCTACAGGCTCAGTCAACATTTATTTATACTGAGTTTAGAAACTTTGCTACTCATCTTTAACATTTATCTCCCTTGTGTGTGTGCTTTATAGAGAATGTAGCATAATGATTTGCCCTTCCTAATTGATTATTTTGTCGTCTTTTTCTTTTTTTCTTTTGCTATACTTGGGTTCATTCTGAAATGTGACACTTCATTTGGCCCTTTGTGCTCTATGTCAGCGTCTTCAACTTTATGGATACCATTCTCCTACTAATAGTGTATGTACAATACTTTAAATGTTTTTATGTATATATCCCTTACCTGTTATATTGGATAATGTTATTTCTTTATATAAAACTGTATATGCCATTTAAAGTGTATTGGAGTTTGTTAAATACAATAAGAGGAAATCAAGCCAAAATTTCTAGATATGTGAAACAAAATGTAGAAAGCAATTGTATGTCTTTATTAGTTTTATATCTATAAATTAAAGTAAATGGGAGAAAACAACCCCCAGCAGACATTCTGGTAAAGTAATTGAAATTTTATAATTTTCAGCAATATTATACTAAAATATTAGAACAGATGGGCTTTCTTCCTGAAGAACACAGGTATTTTAAGAATTAACTCTAAACACTGGTCAATATCAATAAAATGACTTTTTCATTTGCAGTTTTCATTTTTTTTTCTGAAACTCTATTGCCTGCCTACTTTCTCTGCTCTATTAAAAACTATATAAGATGGTTCTTGTTACATACTCCACAAACATGACTATGAGTTTCATTCTTTAGTCTTGAAATTTTCTGTAAGAGCTCTTCCCAATCGTGACTTTTCTGTTCTCTCAAACAAGCTTATTGGTTAGCTCAGCACATAAGAACCTGCTCAGGCTAACCTGACTCTGTCCCATAAACATGCAGTTTACTTCATTTCCTAGGTACCCTTCTGCCTTGTTAAGGATTCCTCAGACTATAGACATCTACCTGAGAAGTCCCTTGAATTTGGGGACAGTGTTTAATTAGCTACTATAAACTATAGAAACACCTGTTTTAGACTTGAGCACATCCTGGAGGTGGTTTCAACATCAAATAAGCACAAGGTATTCTGCCTATTCACAAGGAATGACACAGGATAGTTGGAGAGCAAGCCACATCTATGGGGCCCACACAGTCTTTAAATTTGTCTAAGAAATTGAAAAGATTTTCTATAAAATCTACTGCTACTTCCCAATAAGAGAAATTTCTAATTACTTTAAAAAGTGTTTTTCTGATAATTATTTAAATATTTGTAAGAGCTTATAAAATGAAAATCTCACATTAAAATATCATATATACTTGTAAATATAGTTAATATTATTTATGATTTTATGGCATAATTTTTATTGTCACAGTGGGAACCACTTTTTTTTTTTGAATAGCACTGGCTGTCCTGAAACTCACTCTGTAGACCAGGCTGGCCTCAAACTCAGAAATCCGCCCGTCTCTGCCTCCCAAGTGCTGGGATTAAAGGCATGAGCCACCACCACTTTTTAATGGTGGCACTTTCAATGTCTACTTTAATTTTTAAGTAGTTACCATATAGTTTAAAATGCATAGACTTTATAGTCATGGGCATTAAGGTATTTTCAATAGACAGATTTAAACTGCATAGTTTATTCATATTATCCTTGATGAAGAAAACATATTTGTTATTTTTTATTTTATTGGTTCACAAATTTTTCATTTCATTTTACTGAAGACAGCTTTTGTCCTTATGTAAAACAAATGTTAATGTGATATAACTTCAAATGTGATATAACTTTATGTTCTTTTAATCTTCATTCAAATAATTTAACTGTTAAAATTTGTTTGATTTTTTTACACACTTTTTTGTATAATAGAAACATTCTTAAATGACTTCCCTAAAATGCCTTTGGGAAACGAGGTGGGATCTGAAGTCAGACCCCCTGAGCTCTCAAATTGCCTGTTCCAAGATACTGCCTGCTACAGTCACGTCTGCCTGTTTTCATTCTTCCTGCTACAATGAAAGATTGAGGCTGTCCTCCTTGTGTCTGTGAATATAGTAGTTACCCTCAGTACTTTTCCACTCCAGATAACCCAGATTCTTTTTATATTTTACATATAGTCAGGTCTCAAATTATTTTTCCACAGTGATGAAAAAAATACAAAAAGAGTTCAAAAGAATAAGCAATTCAACTAGCTCAAAGGTCAAGGCAGTTTTACTTCAGCATCCCTTATATGATTTTTATGATATCAATTTTAATTATCCTAATGACATTACTATCAAAAATGTGTCAATTTTTAATACCACCTCACTGGTATGTCATCATATGTTGAAATGTGGTTTTGGACTAAATTTGATATTTGTAAATAATCTTTATTTTTTAAAATGTGTCTTCCCAGTTTTTGATGCAGAATTGTAATATATATTGTACATATATTTACACATATATATTACCATGCATGTTAATTATGTGTTTTCAGTCTTGTGTGTCATTACTGACAGTTGTGTCTGCTTGATTATCAATTGGGATATTATCATTAAATTAAATGCTATAATTATGGATTTATTGTCTACTCATAATATTCTTCGTTTTTATGTTATCTAATTTGAAACATTATTACATGTTTAAAAATATAAATTATGCCTTAGCCAAGTTTCTGGTAGCTAGTGTACTAGATTTCTGGGTATATTTTGCCTTATAAAACCTTTAGTTATCAGTATAGACTACCTTTTAAATTAATATTTTATTTTGTTATTATTGTTCCCTGTATATATTTTGCCTTATAAAACCTTTAGTTATCAGTATAGACTACCTTTTAAATTAATATTTTATTTTGTTATTATTATTCCCTGTAATGATAATGAAGCTTTTCCTGATTTTAAAAATGTACTTTAGCTCAGAAACTTTTAAAACATTTTTAATTAGATATTTTCTTTATTTACATTTCAAATGTTATCCCCCTTTCTCATTTTCCCTATGAAAACTCCCTATCCCATTCCCCCTCCCCCTGCTCACCAACCCACTCACTCCTGCTTCCCTGTCCTGGTATTCCCCTACACTGGGGCATCATAGCTCAGAAACTTAATGCAAATAAAATGAATAATTTCAAAATAGCTTAAGAATTAAAATTTGCTCATTACCACAGTCCCCAAGCATAATTCTTCTCCCAAAAATAATTCTCCCAAATGATTGTTGCAACTGTGGTTTATAGATAGGTCTTCGCTTTGCTACCTATGCAGTATGCTTTAGTTCTGCTCATGGAGATTTTGTAGGCAGGGCCAGCTCGATCTCCTTTATTGCTTTAAACAGTGGTTTGATCAGTTGTCCTACCGAGAGAAAAGGGTTGTTCTTGAAGAAAGTAGTTCTTCAACTTGTAACACGGACTGTCACACAGATGTCCTCTTGCTGGGCAGTTCCAGCTCTGAGTATGCAGCAGAAGCACTTAATGAGTTCTTCCTGTTGCCACTCCAGATATTGAAAATCTGTGCTTGGAAGTCACTGTCTCATCTGTATGACCTTACCAACTTCTAGTCATTTTTACTATCAGTACAAGTAGCAAAACGAAGGCAATAGCATTTGTAAGAGTCTTTAAGGTGCGTTAGGTTTGGTCTGGCCTTTTCATTCTCATCAAGCAAGCTAGTTCCTGGCTTCATCAGCATGGCCTGCTGCGCCCTTTTCAACTTCACTTTTCTCAATAACTGGGAAAAATTTCGTGGTATATTTTGTGAAATATACTGGTCTCTTTTCTCCTGGCTGATTGATAATCTGTGCCTCTTAATTAGAAAATTCCATTAATTTACATTAGTATGATTACTTTGTGATGTAGAATTTAGGTGTTTTTCTCTGTAAACCATTCTTTTCTTCCTTGCTTTACCTTGCCTTCTTTAGAAATTTATTTTTTCTTTAAATTTAGAAAGTACTTAATATATTTCTATGTTTATCTTCTGAGTTTTTGATGAATATACCTAAACTAATAGCATCTTTATGCTCTTCCTCTTAGGATGCTTAACTATCTTTGATGTCTCTCTTATCATAGAAACTTGGAATTCTTGTATAGTAGCTGCATCTTTTTTTTCTAATATCTCTAATTAGATATTCTAAATATATCATTGATATTTGTTTATGGTCATTTTATTATGTAGCATGGGCTTTGTCCTCTTGATTCTGCAGCCTCTGCCTCTCAAGTGTCGGGATTAAAGGCTTGTGTGACCCCTCCTGGCCATCAGTATCTATTTAGACTTGTCTGCTGCCTTAGTTATCATTTTACTGCTGTGAACAGACACCATGACCAAGGCAAGTTTTATAAGGTCAGCATTTAATTGGGGCTGGCTTACAGGTTCAGAGGTTCAGTCCATTATCATTAAGGTGGGAGCATGGCAGCATCTAGGCAGGCATGGTGCAGGAGGAACTGAGAATTTTACGTCTTCATCTGAAGGCTACCAGAGGACTGGCATCCTCAGGCAGCTAGGAGGAAGCTCCCAAAGCCCACGCCCACAATGACACACTTGCTCCAACAAGGCCACACCTCCTCAGAGTGCCACTCTCTGGGCCAAGCATATTTAACCCACCACCTGCATATTTACCATTCCTTACTCAGCTTGTGTTTTAAAGCTAAGGAGATGGCTCAGTACCTGGTGTTCTGAGTTCTGATTCCTGGAGTCCACATAAAGCCCAAGTAGGTGGGACATGTATAATAATCCCAGAACTTGGGAATGTGAGACAAGAACAGGTAGAGTTCATGGACCAGCCAATCTAGCAGAATTGATGAACTCCAAGTACAGTGTTAGGTCATAAAAAAATAAGGTGGACAGTAAAACAGGAAGATAAGTAATGTTGACTTTTGGCCTATGAATGCATACAGTTCACTCATGTATATTTATGTGTATTCACCGGTGCTCATAATTAATTTAATCTCACCTCTTTCTAAATATTATTATCTAATACTCATAAAATACTCAAGATAGAGTCCCTTGGTGATTGGAAAATGATGGTTTAGCAGTATGGCTCATGGTAGAGTTACCATCAAGCTTTATTATGTCTAAGGCCCTGGGTTCAATTCCCATTACAACCAAAAAGCAAAACAAACAAAACCTCTCTCTGAAAATGTCTTTATTGTAAGTTAACAGCTGCTTCTCAGCAAGTGATAATAAAATCTATACACTGTTTGGGGGCTTCTATAATTGAAATTAAGGGATCAGCTCTGAATGTAATTAGTTTTCTTCTGTAGGCTATCTGGGTCTCCTCCAGCCCAGTTCCTCCCTCCCCCATTAAAAACAGATTTTTTTTTCTTACTTAATATATCCTGATTGTGGTTTTCTCTCCCTCTACTCATTCCAGTTCCTCTCCATATCACCTCCCATCCCAATCAACTACCTTTCTCTCCCTCACTAGAAAGCATATAGGTGTCTAAGAGATAATAATAAAATAGTAACATAAAACAGAAACCAACCCTTTGGAGTTGGAGAAGACAAACAGAAGGATATGATACTTTTGACAAAGCCTTCCCCTTTTCAGCAGAGTGTTCCAAGGTCACTCACTCATTGCAAGCCTGCCAGTGGGTCTCTGTATTCCCATCTGCTGCAGGAGGAAGCTCTTCTCATGATGGCTGAGCAAGGCACTGACCTAGGAGTATAGCAAAATGTCATTTTTAAAATAATTTATTTTATGTGCATTGGTGTTCTGTATGCATGTATGTCTGGAAGTGTTGTTATGCCCAGATGGCAAAGACCATCAGAGACTACCAACTCATGCAAAAGCAAAAGTCTTTATTCAAGCCTGAGCTAGAACCCTCCGACCTCCCCAGCACAGTGCAAGGGGCTGAGCTGGTACAAGCCTTGCCTAGTTATCATGGTTGATGTAGCATAGCAGGGTGAGGGACTTTCCAGCTTGGCAGTTACATATTGCTTGGTGAAATTCTATTGCCTAGTAATGATTTCAGCTTGATAAGAACAATGGTTGATGGCTTAATCAATCTACTTTAAGACAATAGGTACTTTACCTTAAGAACTGATTGGTTGTTGCTTAGGAGTGGAGTGGCTGTTTGCTGAGGAGAATTGTGTAGGGGTGACATGGTTCTTGGAACAAGTTGAGGTTTTTCCAATAGCTGAGTTTATTCAGAGGGCAAGTTAATTATACAATGGAGTCTGAAAGCAAACTGGAGTTTGTAATCTTAAGCCTGGACCTTCTGTGTCAAATCGGGGAGTTACAGATAGTTGTAAGATGCCATGTGGCTGCTGGGAATTGAACCAGGGACCTCTGAAATAGCAGTTAGTGTCCTCTACTGCTGAGCCATCTCTCCAGCCCCCACAGAATGACATTTAAAGTCCTTTTTTGCCCTTGTTTTTTCTTGCTGCAGTGTGCTTCTCTACCCTGCTTTTATATGTGGTGAGATTTGTTGAGCTTCCAAAACAAGAAATTGTTTTCTCCCTTTTATTATTGGGATTCACTGTCTTTACTTCTTTCCCTGAGTGTTATTTACCACCTTTGTCTATTACAATTTTCTGGTGCTTTCATGGACACACATTTGATCTACTCTGTTAGCTTCTCTTTGAGTGTGACAGACCTGGAGAAAATTAGTCCAATACAACATTAAATTACAATTCCAAGATTACTGGTTTTGGTGTTTTGTTTTGTTTTATTGCTGATGTTTTGACAAAATTGTCAGTTGTTGCAATAGAACATAATAAAAAGATAGTTTTACTTTGCTTGTTTTTGTTTGTTTCGTACTGGCCTGGTTAGTCCTAGATAACTTTTGGTCATCATCATTCTGCTTACCTCAGTGATAGATCAGTATCTCTAAGTTAGACTTTCTTGAGAACTTCCTCTGACTTTTCGTTCCTCCCTCCCCACTGCTGTGTCTGTGTCTGCCTTCTCTGCACTCCTGACTTTCTATCACAAATATCAGTAACAGGATATTAGAGAATCATGGTAATAGGACCCTTGCTTAGACAGTTAAAGAAGAGATGTAGAAACTCTCAAATCTGCCAGGTTTAAGGACTTGCATTAATAAATAGCCTCGTTGACATAGATAGATAGATAGATAGATAGATAGATAGATAGATAGATAGATAGATAGATAGATAGATAGATAGATCAGACTTAGAAGGTACAGGGCATTCATTTGCCTGGTCCATCCTTTTTGCAAGTTCTTTTGAGTAGGTGGGGGGACAGCACCCTCATAGAAGCAGGGGAGGAGGGATGAGATAGGCAGTTTGCAGAGGGGAAAGTGGGAAAGGGGATAACATTTGAAATGTAAATAAATTAAATATCCAATAGAAAAGGAAAGAAGAAAAATAACATATAAAAAAAGAGAGAGAAAGAAAGTCCACTCTTAGCTTGTTCTATTGGTAAAGGCCTGAAAACTGAGATCACTCAGCATGATGTTTTCAGGGAGTCTTTACGTGCCACCTTCCATTTATACACTGGAGCATGAGAGCTGTCTGTTTCATTACTGTCTTAGAGCCTGGGAACAGGTGTGCATCTCACATCCTTTTTTAAGTTTTACACATATGGTCCAATATTAAATTTGCTCTATATTTCTTCCTAACTTGAGCTTCTTATCTATTTAAAGCTTATTGCAGTGCCCTATTTATATTTTCTGTTTTTAAGTCTTTTTATTCTTTTTCATATTAAAACATTTATTCTTAGTTACATCATGAAAGTTATTGATTAGAAGTGGAATACTAGCTTGAACTAAGACAAATACGGGCATCAGTGAGTCTGCCTGGTAGATCACTGATCTCACAGATATCTTTTACTTGCAATAATAATTGCTGGAATAGTATTGGGCCTTCTCTCAGAAGCCTTATATTTTAAAAGATAAAACAAAAAAATACAGTTACAGTATCCAAGTCATATTAGCTAATTTCATGTATTTGCTTCTTTACTATACATGTAGAACCAATTAGCATGGATTTACTAAGTTGTTTCTGTATCTTTTGCAATAGTGACCATATATTTTCTAGTATAGTAAGTTTAATAACCCTTTTTTAAAATCATGTGTTAATCTTCTAAGTTACAGGTAAAATGCAAAGAATATTCAAAATAAGTCAATTAAAATGAGAGTACAATGTTAATCTAGCATCTATTGAGGCTATTTCTAGTTTGTACGAAGGAAAATAGACTGTGCTAATTCTGTATTTAGCCGATTTTCCCTGTGTAATTTACTACTGCTTGTTTTCAACTCAGTTACAGATCTATATTGTAGTGCCACGTTTCTATAAGCATTTATGTCTGTTAACCATTTACAGCTAAATAATACTTTATGATCAGCAAACCACTAGCAGTGAGCAGTGTTTTGTAGTAAGTTATAAAGTTAGTTAAAATTAGAAAAATATTGTTTGGTATATTCCTAGCACATAGTATAACTTTAATATTCCAGATTGTTGTCTGTTTGTCTGAGACAGAGGTTCACTATGTTGCTGCCAATCAGGCCTTGAACTTCTAGAATCAAACAGTCCCCTGCTCTGGACTTTAAAGTAGCTGAGAATGTAGCCACGTGCACCACACCTCACTGATACCTGCCCTTTACACACGCCTTTAATCCCAGCACTCAGGAGGCAGAGGCAGGCAGATTTCTGAGTTCAAGGCCAGCCTGGTCTACAAAGTGAGTTCCAGGACAGCCAGGGCTACACAGAGAAACCCTGTCTCGAAAACCAAAAAAAAAAAGATACCTGCCTTTTAAAAACTAAGACAAAAGAAAAGCAGAAAAGTTCTATTCTCCTGCCACAGTGCAACTCCTTCTTTCAGTAATCAAAGATCCATAGACCTGATAACTTCAGTACCCGTCATGTAGTCAATTCTGAGAGGAAAATGAGTGCCCTGCTTTTATAAGCATCAAATGAACCTTATCTTTCATAAAAGACATACCTGTCAAATCCTAGAATAGGTTTACATCATTTGACTTAAACAGTTATATTTTATTTTTACAAGCATTATATTAAAGTTTGTATCAACAAGGTATGGATGAGTTTATTTTGATTATGTTACTCTAACAAAATAGGTGATAAAACAACTAATTTTGAAATTATATATGCATTAATAAGTTACCACAAATTTTCAAAAGTTTTTTTCTATATACCACTTCACACAAAGTATAAATTTTATCATACTTTTATAGAAGTCACTTATGTCTCAACAAAGGCAAACAAGATTGCAGAGTTTGAGTCTTTTTGACATAGCCACATTGTGCTTAGAAAGAGGTTATATACCATTTCATCCCTGAAAGCACCATGGGCTAGCTGTGTAATGTAATACTTTGTGTGCAACAGAAAGACAATGAAGGTAAGCCAATGGGCTCGTTTCCCTTCTGTGGCTGGTTAAAGGAGATGGAAAGTATATAAGTTGTCCTTCTGTGACTATTGTTTAGATTTATGTCATTGTTTTTAAAACTTCTACAGGTACTTAAAACAGATGCTGAGGAACTTGTCTCCAGAAGCTACTGGGATACCCTGAGACGTAGCACAAGCCAGGCGCTCTTCTCAGACCTTGCAGAGGTACAATGAACCGTCCCTGCGGTCCTCATACTCCTGTCATTTGTTAATCTGATCTTCACTTGGTTTTAGAGTCACAAGATGAAGTCCAAATGTACTATTTTTCCATTTCTTTTAGCTTTTTTTTAGTAAACTAATAAGTACTATGTATCACACGCATATCACTGTATGGAAAGAGTATTTTAATATGTTCATTGTACTGACGGGATGTCAGTTATTATTATCTGTGTTGACTGAACTTGTTTATTTTATAAAGTATAACTTTACAACATATTTCAAAGAAAATGATAGTTTTTTCTAAGGATCACTTTCTAGACATTTGAAATAGTAATACAGATTTGTCAATTTACTGACACTATCCTACAACCTAACAGTTAGATAGAAATGCTAACATTCTTCACTTTGTAAAGCATGGATGCTCTTACGTTAAATTTAAACAATTAGCTTCCTCAGCGATAGTGATAGCTTCAGGGAAGGGCTACAGAAATACGTGATTCCATCAAAGGATTGGAAATTTATCTTTATATTAACTTAAGATTGCCAGTCCATGTTTAAATAAAAATCAGACCAACTCAGATTTTGTTATAGTATGGCTTAATTTTTACTAGAGGACACTTTGGTGCTGTCGTTGGGATAGTATGCCTCTATTCCCGTATTAGTTTAGTGCCACCATTGACAAGAATTAAAATATCTAATATTAAACTTATCTAGTATCTTTTCTACACTTTAAAAGTAAAGCGCTGTGTGATAGAGTGTTGTTGGAGTATCTGACACACAAGCATGGGGACCTGAATCCAGCCTCCAGCATCCACGGAAAGAGCGGCGAGCACGAGGCACACTGTCTACTCTTTAACGCCAGCAGCGAGGAGGAAGACACAGGGATGCAGAGCACTTTGACTCACTGGGCTAGACAATAAGCTGCATTGACAAAGCCCAGGTTCATTGAAAGACCCAGTCTTAAAGACTAGGTAAATAGTGCTTAAGAAAGACATCTAGGATTGATATGTGATCTTATGCATGCTCGTTGGCATGTGTACACACACACACATCAGTATCTAAAATAAATACCAATTATTTGAGATTTCTTTTTTCTTTTTTTTTTTTTAAATAAAGCTTGGGGTGGTATCTTACTTGGAGAGTCTCTATTACTACACTCCTACATAATAGAAAATGAGAATTCACTATAAGTCACAACTTATATAAAAGAATTATTTATAGTATTTGTATTTCAAGATACAAACTAGTTCAGAAGGTAAGCTTGGAAATTTACTTATATATTTCTTCATTGCATATAATACACAACTCTTAAAATATTATAGGTAAATAAGAACTTAGCCTCTCATTTTCTTATCCCACAGCTGCTTTAAACTGTTGGCATTTTAAATTATCAAGAAGAAACCATGTTTTTAACATTACTATAAAATTATAAAAAGATTTGCATATGTGAACAGCTGACCCTAATTTCTGCTCAAATAATACAGACAATATGACAAGTATATCACACAGTATTGAAGTCCGTTGGTTAGTACCAGGATTCTAAAGATCACTTTGACTTTTACAACTGAAATTTAATGTCTTTTTGCAATAAGTAATACTTACCCATTGGATTATTCAGAAATTTTATTATATTAAATTTGAAGATTTCCCTTTGCTGGAGATTAAGGTTATTTTTACATTGTAATTAATAGAAAGTTGTTTAAAAGGCTGTCTTAAAACTTTAAGTTTGATAAATTTGTATTTTGTACAAATTATGAACTTTAAAGTAAGTTTGGTCGTGTGTTGACTATGGGTGCTGAGGACGAAGCCCACTAACATACTCCTGACCTGTATACACCTCTGCACTGCACTCCGTCGGACCAAACGCCTTCCCAGCTAACAGCATGTTTAGCTTAAAAAAGATTACTAAACTTATGTCTAAATGGCCAGGATGGTCTCTCTTCACTTGGAGGGTTTTTTTTTCTCACTGCTATGAAACCATGTAAATTCATTCTTTTTTTTTCAAATTTTATTAGATATTTTCTTCATTTACATTTCAAATGCTATCCTGAAAGTTCCCTGTACCCCCGCCCCCCCCCCGCCCTGCTCCCCTACCCACCCACTCCCACTTCTTGGCCCTGGCGTTCCCCTGTACTGGGGCATATAAAATTTGCAAGACCAAGGGGCCTCTCTTCCCAATGTGAATTCATTCTTTTAACAAACCACTTGAATTCATGTTTTTAACAATAAACACAAGAATTAAAAAAGTAGAGTGGTTTTTTTCCCACCTTCTTGTAATTTGTTATGTAAACTGTTCGGATGCCAAGGACACTGGTGTAGCTCTCCCCATGGCTCCAGTGCTCAGTTTCAGATGGAAATGAGGTCCCCTTTTGCACTTTCTGGTTTTTCCCCACCTCTCTTGTAAAACTGTTACTCATCTCTCTGAGGGTCTGGATTACTTGAATAAGGGCAACCTGAAGCTAGCAATATTGGACACTGAAAACCATAGGAGAAGTCTGCTCTGCTCAGAGAACAGAACAGCCTCAGTGAGGTTATTGTAGAAGCCTGTGTAAACAGCCCTCATCTTAGAGTCACCTCACCAGGAGTGTGGTGGCGGCTCAGCACTAAAGGCACTATCCGTGTGCCCTCACATTCAGTGCCCCTGCAGCCGCTCATTCTGAAGGTCTTTTGTTTTCAGATATATATAGATTCCATTTCAATAACATATAAGTAAGGGTGTACCATGTAACAATCCTTTTTTCAATTGTCATTGAAAAGTTTTTGTCATCTAAGTCAACTTTTTAAACTTGACAAAATTAGAAAAACATGGTTAGAATATATGAATGTATGTATATATGAAATTTTTTTCAATTAAAGGAAAAAAATCTATCACCTGCTCCATCTTTGTAGCTTGCAGACAGTACACTGGCTGTTCATCCTAATAGGCTAGTGCCCATCCTTAACTCAACCTGAGCATGCCTCCGAGATATCTGCCATACCCCAGTTACACTTAAGTTTGTTGAGGCAAAATCAAGTGATATTTGCATCTCTGACTACAATAGGAGCTTGTGTATACTCTATTTATCTTCATATTGTAGCATTCTCCTACAAGTTATTATAGACAGAATTATTTCTGTCTTCAGATAAGGAAGCTGAATGTCCAGAAGGTCATTGAAGTCAAGACCTCTGATTTTAAATCCTGTCCTTTTCCCATTAGAAGGGTGTGCCTCACCCATCCAGTTCATAGTGACATCGTGTCTTCCAGGGTTATTCTCTCCTCACATGGGACTCTGAAAGAAGGGCTGGTACCTCGCTCATCCTTCAACATTCATAATATGCTTTGTGAGCAAATATTTGTAAAGATAGTGTGTGATACTTGGCTACCTTAATTATTTTCTGCTCTAGCCACCGGATGGGACTGCTGTCTGATCATTGTGGGATGGGAATGTGGGAACGTGGCTTTTCTTGGGGACTCTGACCACTGAGGATGTGGTGGCTTGTATGGGAAATTTAAATGAGTACCAGAGATCCCCCAGACTGTACAGAAACTATACTGGGGACCAGTAAGAAATACATCCTCAACTACTTAATTATGAGCAGAACATTAGGATGATTCCTAAGAATTTCAATAACTAGCTTATTCTCTACAAGATAGGAGTTTTGGGCAGTTTTGTCTGGCTGCATTTGGGTTTGGGTTTTTTGTTTGTGTTTTGTTTTGTTTTGTTTTGTTTGTGCTTTGTTTTGTTTTGTTTTGAGATAGAGATTCATATATCATATAGCACCACCTAGCCTGGAACTTGAATTCTTGATTCTCCTGCCTCAGCCTCCCAAGTGCTGGGATTAAAGCCATGTGAAATCACATCTGGTTCAAAAGTCAAGTTTTTGATATAAATAATCCAAGTAGCATAGATCACTTTTTAAAAAGCAGCTAGAGATGGGCATCTAAGGGGATATGGATGATCTAGTATCTACAACATTCTGATTCTTAGAAGAAAGTATTTGACTATGGAGGAAAGAAAAGGAAGATCCTAATGTTGCTAAAACAACTACCCTGTGAAAGACAGGGAAGAAGGCTTGGAGGAGTGTGTCTTGTAGATGGTAAATGAAATGCACCTGCCACTAGACCCATCTTTTCTAGAACACCCTGCTTCCTGACTTCTGATGAGCACTATTTCAGCTACAAAACAGCAGACAGACACAACCATTTATATTACTGTCATTAAAAATGGTGGCCCCGCGTTATTTTCTTACACTTCCTATGAGTTGTAATCATTTGAATTTCCTAAATTGTGTACTTAAATGTATGAAGTAGTTGTGAGTTGATGACAAAGGAAAGAAGAAGGGAAGACTAATGACGCAGTAAAGTGGGAACTTGCATAAGCAATTCCATCTTATGAGGACGCTAATCAGACACATTGGGATATGTTTGTGGAAATGTAGTTTATTAAGTTGAGTAAAAAGAGAAAATCCTGTGAAATAACTTCTTGAATATTCAAAAATTATATGATGCTTATCTTTGAAAAAAACGTACCACCGATAAATTACTACTGTGGTTCATTTTTCTAAACACATTATCACATATTTTTAAATTGGTTGTAATATAATAAATGTGGTTAAAGAAAGTTTCAGCTCATTCTTTGTCATTTTCATATAGTCAGTATCTTTGGAGAATAGCTCTCTTTCAATTGAATTGTTCAGATTGTTTAGGAAAAATGAACTAATCACTTAAATAAAAGTGGCATAATTAAATGATGTCTAAATAACTACTCGATACAGTCAACAGGATAGGTACTCTATATGCATAATAATTTTAGGTAGAATACTTTTAAACTATAGCTGATGAACATTTTCAACAATAAAGATCAATATTGCTCAAGTTCCTATTTTTAAAATTTGAATATTTTAGTTATAGTTCCATCCATGAATATAGTCTTTGCTCTTCATTCTGATGCTTGTGCCTTTTCATCCCTGGATTTATTTTACATATAAAAATGTTTTGCCTGCATATATATATGCATACCGTGTATGTACCTGTGCATGTGGAGATGAGGAGGGATAGGAGATGCTCTGGACCTGGAGGTGTGGGTGGTTTGGAGCCATCATGTGGATGCTGGGAACCAAATCTGGGTCCTCGAGAACGGCAGGAAGTGCTCTTAACCAGAGATCCACCTCTCCTGCCTTTCCTGACTTATATTTTGATAAAGTTCTTGGGAGAATATTTAGTATGCTGTCTTGTTTTGGGCTTGTTTGTTTGTTTGTTTGTTTTTGTTGCTAATTTTAAATTATGTTTTTAAGCGTGCTGATGACATCACAAGCTTAGTAGCAGACACTACACTTCTGGTACACTTTTTTGGAAAAAAAGGAAAAGCTGAGCTCAACTTTGAAGATTTCTATAGGTGAGCTAAATTTCTGTTTAACATTATTAGACTGCTAAGGTCAGGTTGTCTTGGGAAATCATCAAATACAGTGAAACTGCTGCTCTGGTCTTAATGAAAAATATTCTATGTAGTGCACTCTGCCATTGCTGTCTGCAGGTATATTAATAATGATGCACAGTGTCTAAAAGATAAAAATGAGAACATATGCATTATTATATCATGTGTATTTAGAAGATATTTCCTCAGTCAGTTTCTCAGTCTTAATAAGCCACAGTGAAAATGGCCAGTATCATCTCCACCCTCCAAGATGCTGGTAACCATTTTGCGGACAGGCAGGCTTAAACTCCCAGAGAAAGGCTACTCGTTCAGGTACCACAGTCACTGAGCAGTAATAATTAAATTATTTCCATATAACCTTTCCTAAGATGCTAAATGTCTGATCACTTATTGTGCTTATTTTTCTTTATTTTATTGCAGATTTATGGATAATCTACAAACAGAAGTTCTAGAAATAGAATTTCTTTCCTACTCTAATGGAATGAATACTATCAGTGAAGAAGATTTTGCCCATATTCTTCTGCGGTATACTAATGTGGAAAATACATCAGTATTTTTGGAAAATGTGCGCTACAGTATATCTGAAGAAAAGGTGCTTAATCCTTTGTTTATTTTGTTATAGCCATTATCTTGAAACACTATTTAGTAAATGCCATTTTTTAATGATTTACTAAATAACTTTATTAATCTAGCTCCTCTGTTAATTAAAACCTATGTTTGGATATATTATACTCAAGTATAGATCATTAGTCTTAGAAATACTTAAAAGTCTTTAAGGCTATTAGGTTGTTGTTGTTTTGGTTTTTTTTTAATTATGACTTTTGCTGTTTTTCAAGAGAATTCTGATCAGTTCTTCTGGTGTTTTGACTGGTACTAAAATATGTAAAGCAGCTGGTATTGACATTATTTCTGTCACCCATTGTTCATTTCTATAGCACCTCTAATAAAAGGTCATTTGAAGAGTGCCATTGATGAGTGAGTGATCTTATCTACATTTGAAGAGGTTTTTCTGCAGCTTTTGGTGGCATGAATGGTTAAGAACCCAAGACAAGTCCTTGTCTATTTGCTTGGTAGCAAATGCATTGTCAGCCCTTTTGAGCAGTTGCATTATCTAGTGGTGTTTGAATGCTTCATTGCAACCAAATAGAACTGCTGTCACAAATATCCCTTTAGGCCTTGGATGTTTGCCTTCTATTTGTGTTTATGAAAGGATCAGGTTAAACTGTGGAAGAAAACTTGCAAATAGTTGGAGTTTGTTTAGCGTGGATACACTGTGACAGTGTTAACAATTCTCAGACTTCCCTGAGGATCTGGGGGTGGGGAGAAGCTTGGTACATTTGGCTATTAGTTTATATTATCTTTTAATCAAATGACTTATATCTATTTTACTCACAAAGCTGTATTTTCCTGGCCAGCAGATAACTCCCTAGGAATAAATATCATAATTATGCTATTTAAGCTACTATAGTATTACATAAGACTTTTAATCTGTCTTGTTTTTCTAAATGGAAACTTGAAAAACTAGCTCAGAAGGTCAAATTGCAGGATGACTTTATAGAGAGTTTTCAGTTTTTTTACAATTAATTTTTATATTTAAAATCATTCCAAAATTTAAAAATCTCAAGTTAAATTCAGCTTTTCTACAAATTTAATTGTAGAAGTATCTCTACAATTTTTATCATAGGAAAAAAAAATCACATCATCATGGATGCAGTGTGTAGATTGCTTGATCTGGATTCCCTCATCAACTCTCAGAGCAACCTTGCAGGCTTTGACATATTTCTTTTGGGAATGGAGATACTAACGACCTAAGACACGTGTCCACTCGAACCCAAGACCCTAAAGCAGTGATCCCCCCTTCCGCCCACCACTCATCTTCTTCTCCCCAGTAAAAGAAAAGAAAGAAAAGGTGATATTTGAATGGCACTTAACATGTCTAAACTACTTTCATTTTCATTCATGGATATTAAATATCTATAAGCACTATTATACGAACAAATGATAAAGCGACAAGATTGGCAAATCCTTCTTTAGTAGGAATGTACACTGTTAGAAAGGCAAAATAAGTACAAAAAAAGATATTTTCAGATTAAGGCAAATGCTGTGGGCAGGACCAAGACATGGAGACTGGAAAAGAAGGCTGCTGTATCAGAGAGTCCTCGAGACGCAGCTTTAAGCAGAGCCTGTATGCAATGACTGTGCAGAGACCTGGTGAAGAGTGTTGTAGACAGGAGAGCCGCAACGGCAAGGGGCGGAGGAGGGGACAGGCTTAGGTTCTTTGAGAAAATGCTAAAGACATTTCATAAAAACCAGGAGAGTAATTGGTGATGAGAAGGGAGTAGTTGTGTGTCAGGTGTGATATAGCTCTGTGGACAGAAAGAGAAGGGGCTTAGATTTCATTCTAATGGAGCAAGTAAGACGGAAAGGAAGCTGTTGCCCTGTTTAATTTTAAAATGGGGGCCTGGAAAAACCACCTGTCTAGTCAGTGCCCAGCACCGTTATCCACTATCCTCTTTGCTTACCCATGATCCTCTTCGCTTACCCTGCTCTACTCAAAGCTAGAATGTGAGAAGCTGGAACCATGGGCCCTATGTTCTCTCTCTTTTTTCCGTATATTGAATTATTTCAATTTTGTTAATTGTATCCAAACTTGAGATACACTATTTTTATTTCAAGTAATGTTCCTATTAACTGAAGTAGCACCTGGGGTAGAACCACAGCCTGTGAGCATGACGTCTCAGAACAAGCTGCTCTGACCAGCGTCCTTCATCCTCAGTGCCCTCTGCGCAGGGCCTCTCAGTGCCTTTTCCTGGAGTCACTGCATACCCCCTGCTGTCATGGCTGCTTCTTCATGGCTGAACAAGATCAACTCAATGACAGTTGACACGGACAATTAGATTTTTGTATTGTCATTGTAAACATATTGATGGCCTGATGCTGAATCATGTGAGGGAATAAATATGCAGAGCAAATGTGTTTTTATGGACTCTTATAGGTTTAATAAGAGAATTATCATAATCAGAACCTTCCCAGTCATTTTTACTAAAGCATGTAGCAGTGCTTCGCAATAGAAATAAGTGTGCCTGAGGCCTAAGTTTACTTGGAGAAGTTTTTCCAAACACACCTGAAGAGCTTGCTTATGAAATATATTATAGTTCTTAATGTTTCCTTTTACTAATGTGTTACACTTATTCTAATATCTGTCAATACTAACTTTTCACATTTATTTTCCCAAAATAGGGCATCACATTTGATGAGTTCAGGTCATTCTTCCAGTTTCTGAACAATTTAGAGGACTTTGCAATCGCTCTCAACATGTATAACTTTGCAAGCCGCTCTATAGGACAAGGTAAGAGGTCATTTCTCCAAAGGTCAAAAGGTCAGCGTCAGAGCAGCCCCACCTTGTTCCCAGAGGCTCTGATAACAGGCTAGTGAGAGATGTTTGACCTTACCTCGGCTTGCCTGAAAGCCTGCTTTTATCATTTCTGTGGGGAAATCAGTTCTGAAGCCGAGTCTAAGGAAATATGCTGACTTCTTGCAGGGTTTATATTTGGCCTTTCATGTTATGAGGAAGAACTAATACTATTTATTGTAAAAGGTGTAAGAAGAAACCTCATGACTGCTGGGGACCATGAGGGAACCAATGTGTCCTCGTAGAAACTGCTGCTGCCCATTCACCAGTTCCAGAAATTCTCATGATCTTTCCCAGTCAGAAACCAGAAATACATGAGCAGAGCCTCTTGCCATTAGCTTACACTAACCAGTTTTTTGAGAGTGATACATAAAATTGATTATCTTTTTTTTTTAATTTACAAAAAAGCACATGAGTCATATAACTGCAAACATTGTTGTTCTTAGGACTGCCTCTGTCTTTGTTCGTGGGTTGGCTAAGAAGCCAAATCCTTCTAGGTTCTCTCCCTTACCACCCTGTCCTTACTGAAAGGACCCTGCTATGGAAGGTCGGTTCATGTCTTTAAGGCAATTTCTCTGCCTGTGCCAGAATCTATTATGTTAAATTTCAGAGTATAGTCTGGAGAATTTTTTTATGTTCAGCTTCTAGGGGAATGTGAAGCTGCACCCTAATGCTGATGCCAGTTACTCCTCTCGGGGGCAGAGAAGGGACAGGGCAGTGACCGTGGGCCGTGGGCTCATCTCCCAGCTGCAGAAGCACTCAGTGCCCACTCGGTGCATCTACTGTCATTGGACAAGAGAAACCTAAGCATCTCCTCCTACCCATTCTTTCTCTAAGCTGTGTGCTCAGACACTGGAAGGCATGTCTCAACAAATGAAATCCATATACTTAATATATAGTATATGTCATATATTTAATATCTTTAATATATAATATATTCTTTCAAAAAAATAGCATCACTGTATTTGGTTCAGAGCAGAAGGTTGTTCTCTTGTTTTTTGTTGTTGTTGTTTTGTTTTTTTGTTTTTTCGAGACAGGGTTTCTCTGTGTAGCCTTGGCTGTCCTGGAACTCACTCTGTAGACCAGGCTGGCCTCAAACTCAGAAATCCGCCTGCCTCTGCCTCCGGAGTGCTGGGATTAAAGGCGTGCACCACCACACCCAGCTCTGTTCTCTTGTTTTAAAAAAAAATGTTCTCTTGTTTTATAAACTAGAAAACAGGAGAACTTCGTGTCACCTTTTCCTATGCTTAGAACACTATCCACGTGTCCTCTCCTTGCTGCTTCCCGTGTGCCTGCTAAGGGCTGATGTAATAGACACCTAAGCAGCACCCCTTCACCAGCTCTTCCTGAAACACAGAACAAAAGTCACAACTGCTGTGGACAGCTTATCAAGTTTCCCATTGTCTATAGGAGAACACACAGGTTCCCAATCCCACCATCTCCACAGCCTCTTCCCAGGTCCTGTCCTCTGAGATCTACCTCAGCAGACTGCTCATTGTCAGCATACTCCCTGCTCTCTCCCTCATAGCATGTGCTCCTTCAGGTGCACTCATCTGTCATTTCTCATCCCCACGGCTGAAACCATCCATCCATCCATCCATCCATCCTTCAGAATTAATCACTCATCTCCAAATTCGCAGAGCACTTTACCACCATGTTTTGTATGATCCTTTGTAATGATTATTTCTGCAAATCCTGTCGCCCATCTGTTTCTTGGGGACTGATTTATCATAATAGCCTCTGCAGTGTCTCTACTTGAGGGTAGCTGCTCATTTAAAGTTCCTTGTTAAGAGTGTAGCATTAACCCCGTAGAGCTGCCACTTGCTCTCTTCAGTAAAAGCACAGTGTCGTCTTTTTCCCTGAATTAAAGTCATCTGTGGTATACCATCATGACTCGATGCTTACAAAAACTTTTTACGACCTTTGCAATAATTAGCATCATGTACTAAAAGAAAAATACTGTTTTTTCTTTTTTATGACCTTTATCTAGATGAATTTAAACGTGCTGTATATGTAGCTACTGGACTGAAACTTTCACCACATTTGGTGAACACTGTCTTCAAGATTTTTGATGTTGACAAAGATGACCAATTAAGTTATAAAGAATTTATTGGGATTATGAAAGACAGACTCCATAGAGGGTTCCGGGTAAGCCTGCAGATTTCAAGCCTCTTAATTTGTTTTAAATCTAAGTTCAGAAAAAGTTTGTGTGAAATTTTAAGGCTATAAACATGGAGTGCTTTTTTAAAAAAAAAAAAAAAAACTTGGTATATCCCTTAACCTGCCTTCAAAAACTGTAAGGTGATAAAAGATAAATTTTAAAAATTATGAATAAACTTCATGATTTAACTCATCTTTATGTTCAGTTAGGGGTGTCTTTATTGCTCTGTGGGGATGGTATGCTGGTTTGGTTTGTTTTTTTCTGTAGTCTTCCCATTAGCTTTCAGACTCACTAGTAAACATCCCTGCTCCTCCTTATACATCAGCTGCTCCTCCTTATACATCAGATGCTCCTCCTTATACATCAGCTGCTCCCTGTAGGAAATGGAGGCTTGAAGTCAGTGCAGTCAGGTTTGTTTCCTGTACTGTTTTTATAATCGACTTACTAAAAAGTCACAGAAGTTCTCCTGTCCTTTTCTCAAAATTATTTTTTTTTAATTTCTGTTATAATGCGGCTTAATAATTATTTACACATCTGACATATTTAGTGGATATTCCAGAAACGTAAGAGGAAAAAAATCCTTTTAAAATTAACAGCTGCTATAGCCATGGATAAACACTTTAAGTAGAAAAATCCATATATAGAAAAAATATCATCTTAGTCATTGAAATTCAAAGATTTGTTGAAGGACTCTGCCCAGGCTGTCTGGAAAAAGCTGCTGCTGTACTTAAGTGCCGCCTAGTGGACACTAGAGACACTCACAAGGATGGATGGAGAGATCCATTCACTCTTCTGCAAAACAAAGTGTGACCCATGCCATAAGCCTTTGGCACGGTTTTCCCTCTGAAGCAGTGACTCTCACTTGTGTTCACTTCTCCATGTGTGCCTGTGCTTCTGTCATGGTTTACTTGTGTTTACACACATTCTTACAAATGTTTAAGGGGCAGATACACTCATTGCATGTTTTTATGGGATACAGTGTAGAATCTTGTTACATGAATACATTGTGGAGTGATAATCTAATTGATGTAATCTTATACTTGCTTGCAGTGTGAGCCATTTGATTCTGTTTGTAAGCAGGTCTGAAATGAACATGGTTGTTAGGTTTGGTCACCATTCTGTGACCATCTTGAGAAGGGATTTCTCTTGTATGACTAGAACACTGTGTCTTTTTGTTCACTTGTTACTGTGTCTACCAACCCTCCCTGCCTCTGGTAACCAGCATCAGCTGTTTGCACAAGTTAGGCTTATAGTCAATATATAAATTAAATAATGCTGTCATACATTTGGACATTTATAATCCTTTATTCAACAGGGTTATAAAACAGTCCAGAAGTATCCGACCTTCAAATCCTGCCTGAAAAAGGAACTTCACAGCAGATAAGTATGTTAGCTTAGGTTTATCCTGTTTCAGTAACTATAAAGAACCACCATTATTTTTTATAATGTCTAGACAATAGCTGGGAAGGGATCAGGGTTAGATCGTAAGGGTAGAACACATGTTCAGTCCCATGTACCACAAGAAAAGAGAACAACTGATGGAAATCTAATTATCACCTACAATTTGTAACGACAAATGAAAGTATTATACTTTAAAAACTGTCTGTTAAGGAGCTGAGGCCATCGCTCAGTTGGAAGGATGCTCAGCCAGCACGCATGAGGCCCTGTGTGCCATCTTCAGAACCGTGGAAAGCAAGTGTGGTAGTGCATTCCCTTTTCCCAGCAGCTGAGACAGAAGCAGAAGAGTCAGAAGTTCAAGGCCGTCCTCAGTATCATAGCCATTTCCAGGCCACACTGGGCACAGATAAACTCTCTCCAAGGAAAAAGGAAGGAAGAAATGGTTTGTTAAATGTGTTGTTCCATTTCTGTGCAGGTACAGTGTAATAAATCTAAGCTATAGTTTGTAACATAGCACCTGTAGCACCTATGGAACATGTGTCACTGCTTTGGAGAAGCATGCTTATAAATGGTTGCCACAAAATTGGCAGCTTTACTGTTAGGGAGTTTAGGTGCACGACAGTATCACGACAGCATCCTAAGCATCCCTCTTTGTCCTCACACATAGATATGTTTCTCCCCTTGCCTGCATTGTTAAGGCTCAATCCTACATCCGGGGCATGTGAGGCAGCCGCTTTACCACTGGTTTAGATCCCTAGCTCTTGATCTTTGTGGTTTCCAACTCAGGAGTCTCTTGCTTCTATCTTCAGAGTACAGGGATTATAAGCCTCAGCAACCATGCCCCATACTAGATTGACAACTCATTTAACAACAAAAAGAGTCAAGAATGAGAAAGTGATTTCTCAAAGCAACTTGCTAGTGAATGACAAACCATGATTTGAGCTCCCCTTGTTCTTATGGTCAAATTATTTTTTTACTTAATATGTTATCACCTTTCATTGCAGTAACTGAAGATGAATCAGGAAGTCTGTCCTGTTTTTGTTTGAATCAAAGAAATATTTAAAACATATTAATCTCCAGATAGATTAGTTTTGTTTTTTTTAACATCAATAACTATATCTGGTCAGCTGTGTTAGATTCTCATGATGGAGGTTTTGTTGCTTATTTTAGATGAGTATATGTTCTTATGTATATTTCTTACTAATTCTCTCAAGTTTGAGGCATTTTATCTATTCCCCAGAGTGGTTTGTAAAAGAACAGTTTCTTAGAATCTGTATATTTCCTGTGGCTATGATAGAATACTTTGGCAAAGGCAACTTAAGGGAGAAAGGATTTATTCTGGCTTGCAGTCTAAGGGAACGCAGTCTGTCCTGGCAGCAAGGCAGCAGAAGCCTCAGACTTGAAGTTGCTCAGACCTCATCACAGTCAGGAAGCAGAGGGCAGTCACTGCCTCCTGCCACTTATATCCCTGGCCCCGTTCACTCTGTTCACAATCCCAGCCAGAGATGGTGAATCACTCACCTCACACTATACAACCACTGTAACTCCCACAAGCATGTCCAGAGGCCTGTCCCCCAGGTGACTATAGTTCCTGTCAAGATGACAACACTAACCAGCCATCACACTTTGTCAACTCTGAGACATGTAAAAGAAATGGCCACGTTGCTACTTTCCTCGTAAAATATATCGGCTTTCAGGATGCTACTGTTTGTTTTTGTCTTTCTAAAAAGAACCTGCAGTGCTCAGCATTTTGTAGCTTTGAAGGCTTGCAGTGTATTGGATGCACATTGGAGAGCTGTGGTTTAAAATACTGAGAGAAGAGCAGGCTTGTTTATCTGTTTGGGTAACTATTGGGATTCAGCTACCTTGGGTCTTCCATACTTGTATTCTGAGAAGCTGTGTGCTGCATTACGGAACAAGACCAATGCACTGAAAAAGTAGTGCCATCTCTGAACATAGTGTCTAACTCTGCTTGTAATAGCTTCACACCAACACTGATTGTCCGTATTAGTGCATAGAACCATAGCTTAAAGTGATCACCTAAATCTATACCTTTTTGAAACTGAGTGTCAAAGGAGTTTCTTAACAAAATATGAACCCAGGCCACTGAGATGTCTTAGTAGATAAATATACAAAACCTCTACCTGTATCCCCATGATGGAATTGATCATGGACTCCCACATGCCCACCATGGCACGTTCACATTCTACCTTCATGCACAATTAGAAACAAACAGATAAATAAAGTTTTTAAAAAGCTATGCACTTTTAAACTAAAGTTTTTTAAATACTTGATTCTTTTGTTTTCTATGTATATTGTTAATTAGATGCCTGACTGCTTCATATAATTTCTGTAAAAGTTTAAATGAATATCATTACCTTGACTTACATAAATATTGCTTTGGTGTTAAGTGTGTGTGTTTTGTTTTGCTTTTTTTAACTAGATAGTCCTAAACAAGAATTGAAGGATTATGACCTATGTGACCAGGCAAGGAGCAAGATTTTGAGTGGATCCAAATGTAAGGTCAGAGCACGCAGAAAATGAAGGGAACGTGAAATATATGAAATTTTCATTTTTTCCTTGAATGGAGTTTGTCAGCATCCAACAGGAAAACTGCATCTCCTAAGCATCAGCCGGGGTTGAGCCGGCACCGCCAGAGAAAACTGCTGCAAACACTAAATATAATCAGCCCAGCTTTCAGAGCAGTGATCGGCTGCTCTGAACTTCTTCATTCCCTACACATGGGTAGTCCCAATGACTGTCTAGTCTCATATTTAGATTATTTATTTATTAGAAATGTCCTTTATTTCAGAATAATTTATGAATGATAGAATATAGATGGAAACCCATTTTCTTCAGGTTTGCACTGTGAGTGTGTTTTCATACAGGAATGTTGCTTCAGATTTGTCCTGGGCCCTTAAATTGTTAGTAAGTCTCTGCTATTTATCTTGTATTAATTATACTAAAGACATTTCAGAAAACAAGTGAAAATTTACTAAGCAATAGGATGGTTTACATTGTACTTTCAACTTTTAAAAGTACTTATGTAATATATGTTGTTGGATTTATGTAAATTTTTGTTTATTTTTGCTGTTCTTTGTATTTTGTTTTTGTACCAAAGCCAACAGAGATTCAGTTATTTTCTTTTAACAGAAAATTAGAATTTTTTTTTAAAGAAAACACAGCAGTCACGTGCTGGTATTAGTAGCAAGAGCAGTGACAGTAGCAATCCCCACCCGGGGATTTATAGTCGCAGGTGTGACTATGGAACTAAGAACTGTCCCGTTGGATATTGTTAATATATTTCATAGCATCAGAACTAATATAAATGGCCTAGAAGCTTGATGTATATTTAGTTAATAGATAGGAGATAGTGTTTTGTTTCTTGAAAAAAAAGGACCACATTCAAAATTGATGAATCATTTATGTGTAATCCATTACATCAAATAATGTGTCTTAAAAGAGAAAATAAAACTTTCTCTTAAAAACCCCACTTGAGAAACTGGCCAGCATGGGTCACCTAAAAGTCTGCCTGGCTGTACTGCAAACTCAAGTCATCTCGGCAACTTAGAAGAACCCTGCCAAAGATAAAAAACACAAAACACGGGGAAGTACCTAGCTTAGGCAGAGGGTTTGCCTGCTGTGCGTGAGGCCTTAGGGTTAATTCCCAACTCTGAAAAAGAAAGGGAAGGCAAGAGAGGGGAAGGGAAGGGAAAGAAAGAAATAGAAAAAGAAAAAAATCCTAGATTTTCATGTTGAAAAATAATTTTAGAATATTTAATAGAACTTTGGCTATCTGATAAAATTGGTTTATACAAAGGTACTATAAAATAATGCAATGAGTTTAATATATATTGCATGTCAAAAGATTGATAGATTTGTTTATCTTCTTCTGTAAGATGTGCGTAGTATAAAGTGCATACACTCCAACCATTACTTTGCTTTTGTGTAGGAAATAGGAAACACTGGCTTTAAGTCATTGAATGTGAGATTGATCTGCATTGGACTATTGGTAAACTGTTACTTTGGTGTTATTATTATTGATTATGTTTTTAGACCTTTCCACACTCTTCGTCTGATATTATTTATTGCACCAATAAAGAAATAGAAATGTGCAAATGCAGTCGAGTTATACTTACATAATTTCACCTGCTTTGAAACTTTAGTCATTGATGACTAGAGAAAGATAGCTACCTACACATTATCATGTCTTAAGCCTAGATTGTTCTTGGTGTGTAAAATAATTGAAAAAATACAAATTAATCTTCGTCTACTAGTTATATTATCGCACATACGTAGAAACAAGGTTTCCATTGTTAATATGGATTAAAAATTAAATAATCTATTTAAAGATCCTTTATAAGTATGTCAGTGTCCCAAGAAAATAACATAATATAGTTTGCAGACCCCTACAACTCTTGGGTACTCTCTCTAGCTCCTACATTGGGGACCCTGTGTACTGCCCTATAGATGATTGTGAGCATCCACTTCTGCGTTTGTCAGGAACTGTCAAAGCTTCCCAGGAGACAGCTATATCAGGGTCCTTTCAGCAATGTCCTGCTGGTGTATGCAGTAGTGTCTGTGTTTGGTGGCTGATTGGACCACCCGGGTGGGGCACTCTCTGGATGGCCCATCCTTTCATTTTAGCTCCAAGCTTTGTCTCTGCACATCCTTCCATGTATATTTTAATCCCTATTCTAGGGAGGAATGAAGTATCCACGCGTTGGTCTTTCTTGATTTTCTTATGTTTTGGAACTTGTATCTTGGGTATTCTAGATTTCTGGGCTAATATCCGCTTATCAGTGAGTGCATATTAAGTGACTTCTTTTGTGATTGGGTTACCTCACTCAGGATGGTATCCTCCAGATACATCCATTTGCCCAAGAATTTCATAAACTCATTGTTTTTAATAGATGAGTAGAACTCCATTGTGTAAATGTACCACATTTTCTGTCTCCATTCCTCTGTTGAGGGACCTTTTTTTCTTTTTGTATTTTATTTGTTTGTTTGTTTGTTTTAATTAGATGTTTTCTTTATTTATCATCAGGAGATTAATCACACTAGTCCTTATTGCTTTATTGTGAATGGGATTATTTATAAGGTGGCAAGATAATGTAGAAATGAGAGTAACTAAGATACCCTGACCAGTTAATATGGTAAGAGAACAGTGAACGACAGTAGATTCCTCATATCACTCAGAAACCTGTCTGCCTATACAGTGGAGGTAGAGATAACTCACTGAGGCTGGTTAAGTCACTTGAAATGTTTTTGAATGTTTGCAAATAATGCTGATATAGCTGACTCCTGAGAGGCTCTGCCAGATCCTAAAAAATACAGAGGCAGATGTTCACAGCCAAGCATTGCTCGCAGCCAACCATTGGACTAAGCACAGGGTCCCCAGTGGAGGAGTTGGAGAATGGACTGAAGGAACTGAATAGTCTGCAACCCCATAGGAAGAACAATAATATCAACCAAGCAGTACCCCCAGAGCTCCCAGGGACTAAGCCATCAACCAAAGAGTACACATGGGGGGACCCATAGTTCCAGAAGCATATGTAGCAGAGGATGGCTTTGTCTGGCTTCAATGAGACAAGAGGCCTTTGATCCTGTGAAGGCTCAATTCCCCAGTGTATGGGAATGCCAGGACAGGGAGGTGCGTGGGTGAGGGAGCACCCTCAGAGAAGCAGGGGAGGGGGTGAAATAGAGGGATTCCAGAGGGGAAATTGGGAAAGGGGATAACATTTGAAATGTAAATAAATAAAATATTCAAAAAAGTTACTATGAAATTTATCTCTCAAGGATAATTTTGTCCACTTAGTGAAGGACAAGAAGTTGGTAGGAAAAAAAAAAAAGACAAAACAAAAAAAGCAAGCACATGGAATAGAAATCTGAATGGGGAGGGATTTTTTTTTAATTGAGACTAAGTAATAGGAAAAATAAATTTAAATGCATGCACATAAAGGTAAGATGATACTGTGTGTTTTCCTGTGCGTTCCAGATGGCAAGGATGGTTTTAATGAGAATGTGGTGTGGTTTGCTGTCCTGCACCAGTGCTGGGGAAGCTTGTCCGAATAACTCAAAATTGTTACCTCAGTCTTTATCTCTGGATCACAGTATCCTGATGTATATTCTTATAATTTATAATTTTAATATGCCCATAAGTTCAGTGAAATGGTATGTAATGGAAAAAATAGTAAATTCATTTATGGTGTTGATGTGACATTACCTGCAAGACATTTATATGAGAACATTGTAGGGTTTAAAATGTCTACTCAGCTACAGTTGTACTCCAAATATATTTTAATTACATAGTACTACATTGCAATTGAATTCATTATTCAGTGCTTCTCAACCTGTGAATAGTTACCCCTTTGAGTCACAATTGAACAACGTTTTCACAGGGGTGGCCTAAGATCATTGGAAACACATACATTTACATTATGATCCATAACAGTAGCACAATTACAATTATGAAGTAACGACAAAAGTAATTTTATGGTTGGGGTCACCACAGCATAAGGAACTGTATTAAAAGGTTGCAGCATTAGGAAGGCTGAGAACCACTGCATTATATGTGTATATTTTAAAAGGCAAAGAGCTATAAAGTTTCATTTTTAGTCAAAATTAATAACTTTCTCCATTTCAATTCATATATCTAATTTACCTGTCACTAATTCATTATAGATTCATCTCTAAAACTGTGCATTGCTAATGAATTTGAACACACCTGACTATACTTAAGCCCTTTATTATTCTGAAAAATCCCTGCAGATGGTTTTCATCTCACTGACTCGTGGTCCCACTCCCTCGTGGTCCCACTCCCTAGAATAGAGCTGACATTCTGGGACCTCCATCCCCAGCACAGCCTCTGTACCTTTCTTTTTCTGGAGTGAGAGTGCCCTGTAGCCCCTGAAGGAAGTTGCGTAGGGAGTGAATTCTTTAGCTCTGTGGCTTGAACAGTTGGGAGATAGTCCATGCAGAGACAGCTCTGCCTTCACATTGTGACAGCATTGTCTATTGAGTTCTCAACGGGTTTGATGTCATTCTGAAGCCTCACTGTTTTCCTTCCTTCCTTCCTGGAAGCTGCTGTCTTTTGCTAATTCCGATTCTGTAAGGTTTCTCCTTGCTATGCCTCAATACAGGTTTTATATCCGTTGCTGGTGCTGTGTCTTGCACTCCATTACTTACGTCTAATTGTCTGATTTCAGTGTCTTTGGCATTTTCTCCTACTTCTTTTACTGCCTCATTGTGTTTTGTGTGTTTGGGTATGCCTCTCACATTACAGGTTTTTGTCCAAATTCTGATTGTACTTTGCTGTACACTTATATTTTATAGCACATTGGAATCTGTGTGGACGGGATGAGCTTTTAACGGATGGATCTCCCTCTCTGCTCTCCTGGCCAGCCTGTTTGCCTATAAAGCAAGCCCCTTTCCTGTCAGCACTGACAGGCCCTTTCTCTGGCTGCTAGAATTCTGCCAAGTAGTTCAAAGTTTCATTTCTATTTTGCTCAGAGCTGAATACAAAATTATCTTGAATCCCCCTTTCTTTCTCTGAGCTCTTCCATCTGTGCTTAGAATCCTTTGGAAGCATTGAAGCATTTCCTGCCAGCATATGTTAGGAGAAGAGAGAAGGGCAGGTCCCTGAAATCCAAATGGTGCTGAAACAGTGCTCCAGCCAGCCATACTATACAGAGCAAGCTTGGGGAACTCTGCTGTGGGAACCCACCTCCTTCAGAGTTCTCCCCTATTACAGGCATTTGCATTCTTTGGAGCTAAGTTAATTAGCTACTGCCCATTTTGGAAAATTAAAAAAAAAATCCTTTTCCTGTACTACCATTTCCATGTTTCTTGTCCATGACAAAGAAATCTTTTCTTTAAAAAGAAAAATTATTTTTATTGTTATTTTAGTATCATTTCAAGAAATAGCAGAAGTATGTGTTCTATACAACATATAGTATTTAAACTAATGTGTGTGCAGAATATATCTGGAAATATACATAAGGACCTTAAAAATGGTTGCCACTGAAGATTGGGACTTTTTGTTATGTTTTTATGTTTATATTATTAAGCCACTGCTGAACGGTGTTTAATATTTTCAACACGACTGCAATTATGTTTTTGAAAGGTTTATTATTTTTATCTTCTATGTATGATTGTTTACCTATATGTCCGTATGTCACCTCGTGTGCGTCTGTTGCCCTGAGTCTAGAAGGTGGAGTCAGACCCTGGGGACTGGAGTTAGAATTAGTTGTGCTTCTCCAAGTGGATGCTCAGAACCAATCTTGGGTCCTCTGCCAGAGCACCAGCTGCTCTCAAACACTCAGCCTTACCTCTCCAGCCTCATATTGACTTCAAGGAACTTTGAAGTGTGGTTCATTTTTGATTATGTGTATATGGGGAAGGGGGTACCCACAGAGTCCAGAAAAAGGCAGCAGTTCGTCTGTAGTTGGAGCTGCACAGCTCTGAGCCAGACAGAACTAGTGCTGAGAACTGACCCTAGGTGCTTCGGAAGAGCAACACTTGGTCTTAATCACTTCATTTATCCATCAAGACAAGCAGACTCTTCAAAGTTTAGGATCTCAGCTTGATAAATATTTGTAATCACATTTCTTTGTCAGACACTGAGCTTAATGATAACTGTACTTCAGCATGGTGTTTCTGAGGGAATATCTTGACTCTAGCAGGTAGAGGAAGCAGGTAGCTTAAACAGATTACTATGGCAGCAGGTTTTAGGGCAGGTAAAATGAGAGTTTAGGCCCGAGTGGAAGACAATGAAAACATCTACTTCATGCTGCGTATTGCTCTATGTGTACTGTGCGAGTTAAAAGTTCACACTGAAACCTAAAGGTAAGTGCTGTGAAATCTATCCTCTTCCATGTCATCGCCCTGTGCTGAGAAGTTCTCAAGAAAGCGGGTATCTTATATACCGCTTGTGCCGTAATATTTAATTACAGTGAGTGTACAGAAGATTAGCTGTCTCAAAGATCCTTTTGAAATCAGATTGCACATCAAACCTGCATTGTGCCCGCTAAGCAAGTACATTTCAGAAAGAGGAGAAGGTGATGTCAAGACTTATTGCAAAACCAACAAATAAAAGAGTGGGCTTTGCCAGTTGTTCAGCCTGTTAAAGCATAGCCCCAAATGTCAGCCCTCATTTGTCATGTGCGTTTCTGAAATGTACAGCCGCTCAGCCCATGCAGGGTATTCTTTAGATTATTATTGCACTGAGAAATAAATTAGGAAACAAACAGATGCTAAATAGTTTATGCCAACAGTTCCGTTTTGTCTGCTTCTAATAGTCACATTGCTGACCAGAAAGTTAGCATGTGTGGTTTTGCTCCCAAGCACGTGCGGCTTCAAACACTAAACGTATCCACAGTCGGTAGACGGCAGCTGCATCATCGTGTGTCCCAGAGGTTAGAGTGTCCGGGGATACCCTCCACCCCCGTTCAAAGACAAAAAAGTCAAAAGGTACCTTACAAAAATCTGAGAGCTGAGTTCCAGGTAGTCCCAGCTGGGAACCAGGTAGCTCAGAGCCTAAACCAGAGCGGCTATAAGCAAGCAGGGACAAGACCGGCAGAAGAGAGGCCTGCGCCAGTACCAGAGTTGAGTGGCAGGACTCTTAGAACTCGAACAGTAGTGAGCCTGCAAGCTGGGGGTATGGAGGAGCAGTTTGCTCTGAGCCCACGGTTTTATGTTAATAATATGAATATAATATGCTTGAAGTAGCAATAAGACTCCTCTGGGTTAGAAATCTTCAGGGGTCCTGTAAGTGCCTGCCGTTCCTGTGAAGCTGGAAAAGGGCATAAAATCCTCTGGAACAAGGGTTACAAAGGGTCATTAGCTGCCATGTAGGTGCTAGGAACCAAACGCTGGGAAACCAGCACAAACTCTCACTGCTGAGGCATCTCTCCAGCCCCATGCATAACTCTTTTCAAAAGAGACTGACCAATCTGCAACAGGCAAGCAATCAGGAATCAGAAGGAACAGCAGCACCGAAACCAGCCTCTGAGAATACAGATGTTTGTTAGGATGAAGGACAAAATCCAAAGGAGATACACATGAAGTAATCTGTGGAGCTGCAGAGAATATTTTCTTAAAAACTAAGCCAAAGAATAGACATGGAGAGACCCATGGCTCCAGCTGCATATGTAGCAGAGGATGGCTTTATCTGGCTTCAATTGGTCTTGTAAGGCTTGATGCCCCCGTGTAGGGAAATGCTAGGGCCATAAGGTGGGAGTGGTGGGGGAGTAGGGGAGCACCCTCATAGGAGCAGGGGGAGAGGAGGTAGGATGGGGGGGGTGGAGGAGAACTGGGAAGGAGTATAAATTTGAAATGTAAATAAATAAAATAACCAAATTTAAAAAAAACTAGGAATTAAGTAAGTTCAGTTAGGTAAAATTTCTAGGAAATAATAGCTGAAATCTAAATCACACTGGATAGTTGTGGCCAAGTACGTGGCATCAAATGGATCTCCCACCACAAACAGCTATAGCATTGTGCAGTAAACTATGTTCGCCTTGGCTTTCAGTCTGGCTTTCTGCCTTTGTGTCCACTGCAGGTAGCAAGAACTCAAAGGAGAAATAAATTGATGGGATGGCAGAAATGGGACCAGAGTCCAAGGTCACTTTGTTAGTTTGGGGAGAGCACCAATGAAAACTACACAGAGAGGCCCCAAGATCTGCCGAGTACCGGGAAGCATGAAATTAAGGACAACAAAATCCCTACCTTCAAGAAAGTGGCATTTGTCTTAGATGTGGTTTGTTGTGTGATAGAACACCATGACCAAAGAGTTTATTGCCACTTATACCTTATAGTCAGTCCATCCTCCCAGGAGGTCAGAAAAAAGACTTAAGGTGGGAACCTGGAGATACAGCAGCACCAAATACTGATACAGAGGCCATGGATGAACACTGCTTGATGCTTGCACAGCCTGCTTATATACCCCAGTCCCACCTGCACAGCCTGACTCATACACCCCAGGCTCACCTGCGCCTGCGCAGGAGTGGCACCTTCCACAATGGGATAGGCCCTGCTACATCCATCCCTAATTAGGAAAATGCCTAACAGACTTGACCACAGGACAGTTTTAGGAAGGAAGGTATTTTCTCAATTAATGGTCCCCTCCTCTCAGAATATGTCTAGGTTTATGTCAAATTGACAAAACCCAGCCAGCACAGTTTTCATTGCACTCATTATGAAGTAAATAGTTTTATACTTACTAAGAAACTGAAAAATATGTCCCTTGGGCATAAGGGAAATTCAAAGAAGTACACATAGAAAAGACCCCAGTATTTGAATTAGTGGATTAAAAACTCTTAGTAAGAATAAAAGTGACATAAACTGAAAACAAAAACTTTTAAAAGGCAAGGGAAATTATAGGACTAAAAAAATTTTTTTTCACTATGTCTAGTGGTATATGTCAATAATCCCAGTACTGAGGAAGCAGAGGCAAGCAGAACTTTGTGAGTTTCAGTATAGCCTGGTCTACATAGTTCCAGGCCAGCCAAGGCTACATAAAAAGGGCTCATAAAAAAATTCAATTAAGTATCTGTATGAGTCAGTGGAAGACTGGCGAAAAATAAAAGACTGCTAAACTTGAGGGCAGGAAGATACAAGCTATTTAGCTATAAACACCCAGGAAAAATACATTTAGATGTCACAGCATCTTACTGACATGCAGCAGCACATAGAACAGCTCCCTAGGAATAACAGGATGAAGAAACGTGTAGCCACCAAAGAAACATTAGGGGGAAACAGCCAATTTCTAGTCCATGAACCAGAATCTCAAATTGGATAACTCCTAAACAAAACCCACACTTGGTGACATTTCTGGGAAAATAACTGTCTTGAAAGCAGTAACCAAGCATGAAGAGCACAGAGTGACGTTCGTTCAAGTGACAGAAGCTGTGGATGCCTCACCCATAAAATTCAAAGACGGGGGTTAACCTGGAAGGCTTTATCTGGAAGAATCGCCCTTCATCATCCTGGCAGTGGGGAAAGCGCTTGGAGATAAAGATTATCAGAGAGAAAGCAGCAGCAGACTTGCACCCTAGGAAGAACCAGAAGTTGTCCAGAAGTGAAAAACAAAACCACCCCAGAAAACCTGGATAGGTGCAAAATGATCTTTCAGTAAATCGATTGTCCTCTTAAATGTATAAAAAGGTAATTAACTGATTAGAGCGTAACAGCATATTACTCAATTTATCATCAGAAAATAGTAAGTGGAAGGAGAATGCTGTGAAACCCTTCTATCACTGTGGTGACATAGCAGTTACTTCAACTAATGCACAGAATAACCCATACAGCCACGAAGCAGATTAAATGCAATGATGAAAATGTGATTACCCATGAGCAAAGAAAGGACCAACAAGGGGAAAAGACTAAATAGGAAAATAATTACATAAATCTAACACGCAAACGATTGCATGTTGTGGTGTGTGAATATGGTTTGACTCTGAAAGATGGATTCATGTGTTCCAAGTTCGGTCCCTTGTGCTGTCCATGTTGGGGTTATGGGACTCTGCAGGTAGAACCTAGTGGGAAGCTCTTGGTCCTTGGGGCCCCTGCTCTCAAGGGAAAGCTGGTATCTTAGAATGAGTTGTTTAAAGAGAGCGCTAAACCCTGAACCAATCTTTTGCCTCATGTGGCAATGTGACCTTTTCCTCCCAACAACCAAAGAACATACATTGGTTGGACCTTGGCCTCTCTGCACACATGTAGCAGATGAACAGCTTGGTCATCATGTAGGTCCTGAACAACTGGAGTGGGGGCTAACCCAACAGCTCTTGCCTGTACATGTAGTATGTTCTTCTAGCTGGGCTGCCCTGTCTGGCCTCAATGGGAGAGGAAGCACTAGGCTGGGGGCTATACCCGGAGTGAGGCGGGGGGGGGCACCTGCTCAGAGGAGAAGGGGAATAGGGGAAAGATTATGGGTGGAGGTGACCGTGGAGGAAGGCAGTGAGCAGAATGTAAAATAAGTAAGTAAAAACCCTGAACCATGCTTATGTCTCATCTGGCAATGTGACCTTTACCTCCCACATATGGTTCTATTTATAGCCCCATCGACTCTGAGGCCTTTACCAGAGCCAAACTATATTAGTGCCATGTATTTTAAAATCCAGAACTGAGAAACGCATAAATCTTTATAGTTACAAATATTGGGGTTGGGAATACAGCCCCATCAGTAAGGTACTTGCTCAGCAAGCACAAAGCGCTGACTGTGGTCGTTTTAGCACCTTCCAAACCTGTAATCTTAATGCAGGCAAGAAGATACAGGGTTCAAAGTCAGCTTGTGAGGTGTAAGAACTTCTCTCAAAAGAAATGAATAAACAAAAGTAAAAACAAAGTCACCCAGTTTCAGATATTTAGCTACAGCAGTGACAGATTAATAACTTTACATTAAATAGAATTCAACTCAACATTCCAACAAAATACTGGATTTTTTAAAAATAGTCTCTCTTTTATTTTATATATACACGTGTGAGTGTCTGTACACACTTGGCCAGAAAAAGGTGTCAGATCTCCTAGAACTGAAGTTAAAGATGGTTGTTAGCCAGCACATGGGTGCTGGGAATTGTACACAGGTTCTCTGGAAGAACAGTCAGAGCTAGTTACTGCTGAGCCATCTCTCCATCCCCTAAGTACTGAATTTTTAATGAATGGTACTTATTATCTAGTGATGATATACTTTACTCCTGAAGACATAGATAGTATATACAAAAGATGATAGAGAATAAAAGCAGTAACAATAAGAAACGAGGATGGTCTGGCCTCAGGCAAAGTAGTCAACAAGGCCAGGAAAGCCACTAGATACATTAATTGGAGTCATTAAGAGACAGAAGCTGTAGAACAGCTTCAACAGGGAAATGACTTAAGCTCTTTCATCCATCTTACAAGTACCAGAACAGGCTGGAGAGATGCCTCAGCAGGTAAGAGCACTGACTGCCCTTCCAGAGGTACTGAGTTCAATTCCCAGCAACCACATGGTGGCTCACAACCATCTGTAATGGGGTCTGATGCCCTCATCTGGTGTGTCGGAAGATAGCGACAATGTACTCATATAAATAAAAATAAATAAATCTTTTTTTAAAAGTAGCAGAACAATAGTGAGGTGACTAACAAGAGCTGAAGAGAGTCCTAACAAAGGAACACCCTACCAAGAACAGGTTTATTAGTTACTTTTCTCATCACTGTGACAAAAATACCCTACAGGAGCAATCGTTCTGGCTCCTAGATGGCAGGTGCAGTCCCTCAAGGCCATGGAGTTGAGTTGTGATAGCTCTGTCACCTGCAGGAGGAGCATGACTGAGCTGGTCACCTTTCATCAGGCCAGAAACAGCAAGAGATAGAGGCTGGTTCCCTCCCTCTCTCCCTCCCTCCCTCCCTCCCTCCCCCATTTCCTTTTTATCTTCCTAATTAATTTTTCTCCTCCTTTTTTTCCAATTTTAGTTAGTCTGGCATACCAGTCTGTGGGATAGTCCCACCCACATTCAGGATGTGTCTTCCCTCAGTCTCAGTAGAGGATTCCCAATCTAGTCTGTGGTCTGAAGTTCGGTTCCCAGTAATGGGGGGGGGGGAACGTCTGCAAATAGGCAGAACTCAAAAATAAGAAAACGAGAGCAGATATTCAGTAGTTTAATAATTATCACAGTAACTGCAGGTTAGGGGCTCCCCTGCCCCCAGTCATACATTGCAACTCACTTAGTTGCAACTTAATGATATTAGGGAGCCTTTTGGGAGAGACTAAGTCATGATTACCTGTTAAAGAACTGTGAGGGAACACCCTCTGCCACTTGACTATAGGTCTCTGAATTTCTGGGGTTTTTTAAAAAGATTTGTTTATTTTATGTATATGAGTACACTGTAGCTGTCTTCAGACACACCAAAAATGGACATCAGATCCCATTACAGATGGTTGTGACCCACCATGTGGTTGCTGAGAATTGAACTCAGTAACTCTGGAAGAACACTCGGTGCTCTTAACCACTGAGCCATCTCTCCAGCCCCAGAATTTCTGTTTTAATAAGATTTTTACTGTCTCAAGTCAAAATGTGGCTATTTGTGTTAGACAAATTTCCTTGGTCTCTGGAATTTGGAAGGAAAGGAATTGAATGCTGAGTAATCTCAAAGGCATTTCAGCTCCACAGATATAGTATTTTCTAGTTTGACCTCCACAGGAGGTGTGTGTTCTTTATGAACACCTTATAATAATAATTCATCACATTACATTCCTCTAAGAAATGTTGGTCAGAGTAAGCTTTTTTTTTCTCTCTTGGCATTGGGAATTTTATCTTCAATATTTATGTCTACCCATCCTGGGCAAAGTGAAGCAAGAGTTTTTATTATTTATGATATAGGAATCAGATGAGGTAATTCATACAAAGTGCCTCACGTAATGTATAAAAATTGGGTACATACAGCTAATATTACTGTTATTGATAGTAGCCAACAGGCATAAATGTGATTTGAATTTGTAAAACTGTATTCTTTTTAAAATGTATTTATTTATATTCATGTACATTGAAGTTTTTCCTGCATGTATGCCTGTATGAGGGTGTCAGATCCCCTGGAAGAGGAGTTATATAGACAGTTGTGAGCTGCCATGTGGTTGCTGGGAATTGAACCCAGTTCCTTTGGAAGAGAAGCCAGTGCTCTTATCTGTTGAGCCATCTCTCCAGCCTGTAAAACTGTATTCTTAAAAAGCTTACATTTAAAGATTTATTTGCATGAATTCCTTGCCTGCATGTATGGCTGTGCACCACATTTGTGCCTGGTGCCCTCAGAGGCCAGGAGAAGCACTGGATCCCTTGGAACTGGAGTCACAGGTAGCTTGTAAGCTGCCAGTTAGGTTCTGAGAATTGAACTCAAGTCCTCTGCAAGAGTAACCAGCGCTCATAACCACTGAATCCTAAAACTGTATTTCTAAAGGGCTTTTTGAAAATATTTATGAGGGGTGATTTAAAAATAAAATAGTCATTTAATTTTGTGTGTGTGAACTATAGGGAACAACGATTTTAAAGTTACCTCCTCAGTTTTATTTTAAAACAGTTATTTGTTTAGACCTTATCGCTTTGTGAGTTACATACCAACTCCTTCATGGTGTATGGTTTTATATGGTGGGTTGGACAAAGTCTCAATCAAAAGACCCACACAAGTGGATTTTATGGTCTGTAGCAACCCTCCTGAAAGTCTTAATCATTTAATGATTCATTTTGCTTTATTATTTTTAACCATGTATACGTACGTGTGTCTGCATGTTGGTGTATGTATGGGGTTCCAGGGGCCCTTGGAAACCGGGAGGCACCAGATCCCATGGAGCTGGAATTTCAGAAGGTCCTTTGGAAGAGCAGCAAGTGCTGAGCCCCAAAGATTCTTAATAATTTGATTCCGTGCTTTGTTTTGAAGTCGGTGGGAGAGTGAAGTTTGTGGATCAACTTACAGCCTCTGCTCACATGATACTCTCTTTCCCACTCCCTCTCAATCTGTATAGAATGGTTCCTTTGCCACCCTGTGCCCTGCCTGACCTAACCTACATTTCCAAGGCTATTTCTGCCACCCTACATACCCTGGCAGAGCCCAGATAAAGGTGTAGGTTGAGAGAAAATTAGGCATCTATGCTAAACAAAGTGAAGGCCACTGTGTCTTCACTTGCCCGTATCGTGGTGTCAGTTGGTTTCCATCCAAAGACCAAGCCTGTGAAGATGAATCCCCTTTACCCCTGATCAATGTGTTTGGAGCCTTATAGGGTGACACTTGCAGTATCCTAGAAGGCTGTATTTTCCCATGGATTGGGACAGCAGGCCTTGGAGCAAAGACATGCTTGCCCTGACATTTCCTGGACCGTGATGCTTCAGTACAGAACCTGGAGCCCCAGCTCGACCAGCAGCTCATTCTTTGGTGACAAGTTCCTGAGGGGGAGGTCCAGGGAATCAAAAAATGATGAATATAGGAAAGTTTCACATCAGAAAGTCTTGAACAATTTATGCCTTATGCCAAGCAAGCTTATTAAGGAATACAGCATCTTAGATAGTGTTTGCAGGGAGAGAACAGGGCAAAGAAAGCTGATAGAGCAATGTTGTCAAAGAGAACACAGGATACCTCAAATCCAGCTGCCCTAGGGCTGACTGATAACCAAAGCCCAAGGGTTAGAGGCAAGTTCCCAGAAACCACAGATTTACTCTTTTGAGGGCTTGGCCCCAGCCCCAGACTGAACCTTATCAAGTCTGCCCCTGGGCAAAGGCACAGAACGAATATTTCCTTTTTCCTTTTCGAGGGCCTCTGGGAAATCCACAGATTGGCCTGGCTCCCAACAGACACCAGAGGTAAATTGACAGCAGCCAGCACTAAACAGAGGCATGCGCATCCTATGTCATGGGACAGAGTCCCAGGTACCTATGATGACACCTTGCCCACATCCTGTGTCAAAGCAGTGTTTCCTCAGCTAGTCTCATGAGGCATCAATGCTTTCCTCTGAACCTCCCTGAGCCTGGCTTGTGTGTGTGTGGTCTGAGCAATTGGATACAACATCTGGTACTGTGCCACGAGATAAGAGATGTGTGATTTCAGTGAGTCTACATAGTAGTTGAATATTCTGAAGTGTTTTTAAAGTGACATTTTAAAATACAAATGGTGAAAGTCATACTAATTATTTAACCATTTAAAAACAGTAACATGGTCTTGCTATAGAGCCCAGACTAGATGAGAACTTACTATGCAAAACAGCCTAGTCTTAAACTTTCGTAGTCTTCCTGCCTCAACCTTCCAGGTATACCACCACACCTGGCTACAATTGTTTAACATTTTACAAATTGCATTGACATAGAATGATGCTTAGTTGTAAGTACATTAAAAATGGAGAGAAACCCCAGAAAAGTAATAATCTCTCTCTCTCTCTCTCTCTCTCTCTCTCTCTCTCTCTTCAATTTTTTATTAGATATTTTCTTATTTTACATTTCAAATGCTATCCCAAAAGTTCCCTCTCCCCTCCCCCAGCCCTGCTCCCCTACCCACCCACTCCCACTTCTTGGCCCTGGCTTTCCCCTGTATTCGGGCATATAAAGATTGCAACACCAAGGGGCCTCTCTTCCCAATGATGGCCAACTAGGCCATCTTCTGCTACATATGGAGCTAGAGACACAAGTTCTGGGGGCTCTGGTTAGTTCATATTGTTGTTCCTCTTATAGGGTTGCAGACCCCTTCAGCTCCTGGGGTTCTATCTCTAGCTTCTCCATTGGGGGCCCTGTGTTCCATCATATAGATGACTGTGAGCATCCACTTCTGTACGAGACCGCTATATCAGGGTCCCTTCAGTAAATGCTTGCTGTCCTATGCAATAGTGTCTAAGTTTAGTGACTGATTATGGGATGGATCCCCCAGTGGGGTAGTCTCTGGATGGTCCATCCTTTCGTCTTAGTTCTAAACTTTGTCTCTGTAACTCTGTCTGTCTTTCTAAGTGGCTCTACATTTTTATTTTGCTGTGGGCTCCAAAATTTATCTAGCTGGTTCTTTCCTGAGATAAAATTTTTTAATGATCGTTGTTTTCTGTGAAAGGGAGCTTCCTTGAGGATGGGTGAAAGGTACTTGACTATTAGAGGAAAAAAACGTACTTGGGGGTGAACTTAGTAATTCCATTGGTTTAGAAAACTGGCAGTTGTAGTTTTCTGTAGATTCCATGACCTCACCAGCCAGCCTTACAGCACCAGGCATGAATTCTCTTGTTGAAAAGGTCCTATGTCCCCTTACATGACTGCTGAGTACCCCTCAAATATAAGTGTCATTATTGTGCCCTTGGAGATGTCTTGCCAGACTGGTTACCGTTGTGGGTCATAGACTTTACAGTTGGGTAATAGTATTGACTGCTTGTCTCCCTTGGCAGCCTGCACAGCACCCCCAGATACTGTGATAGCCAAGCCCTCAGTGAAGTTGTCAGGTCAGTCCAGCCCGATTCCTCCAAGTCCTGTGCCTAAAGTGTGTGGCGTCTTCAACAATAATCACCAGCTTCTGAGAGGCAACCAATGGCTATAGCCTATAGGTTGTTGTCGTCGTTGTCGTTTTTTAAGTCTCTTGTACTACCTTGACCAACAACTCAAAGGAAGGTTTCCTATTGGAGTTTTTTATGGCTCTTGGGGGAACATTATCACCAAAAGTAGCATAAGTTTACTCAACTATATACCTATATGTATATACATATATTTATAAAAACTATATATGTATTCCTGGATAATTATAAAATAGTACTATGGGTCTTTTTCAAACAAGCCTAAAGCTCTATGTCCCTCTACTGTCTTGCACTTCCTACCCTTATGTCCCTCTACTGTCTTGCCCTTCCTACCCTTCTCAGTTACATCCTCACACACTTTCCCTATCCCTCCACAATGCCTCTGTCCCACTACCCCTCCTTTATAGTTCCTCCCCCACCTCCAATGACCCATATTTACTTTCCTGGAAACCATTACAGCAACCCACAACTGGTCAACAGACAGAGAACGGCAGACGGATGCCCAACATCAACTGGTACATCTCCAGCTCAAACTCCACACCTAAGGGAACAGAGGGGATGAAAAAACTGTAAGAACCCGAAGACAGGGTCATATGTTGGAAAATAATGTCTTCTATATAGGACAGGGAAGCTGCACCCATGAAATCTCAGACATGTGATCACTTAAATAAGATTTGCACGATAACAAAACCAGTTGACATTCCAACAGGGTGAGGGCTCCCAAGCTCTGCCCCTAGATGAAGAGCTATAGGCAATTGTTTTTTCTTATTTTTCTTTTCTTTTTCTTCTCTCATATCATACATTGTGAACTCAGCGTCCCCTCCTACTAGCACCCCCTCACACCTACCCTCTCCCCAGATCCACTGCTCCTCAGTTTCCCTTCAGAAAGGAGCAGGCCTCCCAGTGATATCAACAGATTTGGACATAAAATAAGATGCAATAAGAATAGTCACAAGCCCCTCATATCAAGGCTGAACAAGGCAATCCAGTGGGAGGAAAGGAGCCCAAGATCAGGTGAAAGAGTCAGAGACACTCCCACTCCCACTCCCACTCCCACGTTTAGGAGTCCAACAAAAACAAGCCCAAGCTAACTAACCACAGCATGTATGCAGAGTGCAGACCTGTGCAGGCTCTGTGATGGCTGCTTTGTCTGCCTGAGGGAGCCCCTATGAGCCCTGCTTAGTTCATTCAGTAGGCATGTTCTCATGGTTTTCTCCCCTCTGGCTCCTACAACCCTTCCTCCCCCCCTCTTCAGGGGGGTTCCTTGAGCTCTGTCTAATGTTTGGGTCTGGGTCTGAGTAACTGCTCCCGTCAGCTGCTGAAGGAAGCCTCTCCTGCCTGAGCTAAGCACCGATCTGAGTAGGGGAGAAGATTATTTCAAGTAAGAGGGAAAGATGGCTCAGCAGGTGAAGCCTGCTACCAAGCTGCTGAGCTTGCCAAGCTTGCCAAGCTGTTCATGCCCCAGGACTCACTTGGAGGAGGCGAGAGTCACTGCTACAGGCAATTTTTTTTTAAGATTTATTTTATTTATTATATGTAAGTACACTGTAGCTGTCTTCAGACACTCCAGAAGAGGGCGCCAGATCTCGTTATGGATGGTTGTGAGCCACCATGTGGATGCTGGGATTTGAACTTGTCACCTTCGGAAGAGCAGTCGGGTGCTCTTACCCGCTGAGCCATCTCACCAGCCCCACTACAGGCAATTATTAACTGCTGCTAAGAGAGGAGGAATAAGTCTTTCACAGGGTTTAACCCTGGAGATAGTATCCATTCCCAGTGCTTTACTCTGAACACATATTTACAAGCAATACTAAATGGACTAAGACTGTTTGTGTGTACCAACCACGCGAGTGCACGTGCTTGCATACACACAGGTTATGTATAATGGTAATACATAACAATAATAATAAAAGAAGCCATGAATTGGAGAGAGAGCAGAAGAAATGATGACGCATTGTAGGAAATTTAATTTAAGAAATTTAAATTAAGAAAGATAGTTTGGGTCCTTGTGGGAGTATGTCTGTGTCTGAAGATATAGAGAGTGTTGAGAAGCTGATAAAGGAGAGATTAATATTTTATGCATTGACAGATTTTGCAAGATCTTGATGAAGAAAAGTACTCTTGCAGAATGCAATTTTACAACAAATAAGTATCGGCAAGTTGCTGTGATTTTTTTCTTTTGCACGAGTTTACAAAGATGAGCTTTTGAAAGAATGCCTTTCACCTGACAGTAGACCTGTGGGCTATGGACAAAGGACTGCGTCAGATCAGCTGGGATGAGGTATGGGAGGAAGTGGTGAATCAGGAGGAACAGGAAAGGGAAAGGAAGGATGCAGGGACGGACAAAGGATGACAATCCATCTTTATCCAATGCCAGGAAGATGCTGGTCACCCCACCTCTTAGTGACAAACACATGCAGCATCGTCTTCAAGCACAGCAGAAGAAATGTCTGACAGCCATGGCTGCGCCTCACACAGCTTGCACTGCCTTGTTAGATATAGTACCGCCAGAGAGGAGAGTCATTCAAGACAATCATGCAGCTAATTAGCACTTCAAGAAAACTGAAGTCTCGGGTACTAATTTCTCATTAAGATGATTCATGAAAAATTTTGATTATGCTCCTGGTATTTTTTTTAAGTGGATTTGATTTTTACCTTTCAGAGAAATGAATGAGTCGGTACATCATTTGGACGGGTGTAAGCTTGCATGATTACAAAGTTAAATGACCCTGGGAGAGAACAGAGAAAGTAGGGCAAGTCTCAAATCCAACACATGTAACTGTTTTAGAGGTGGGGAATTAGAGCACACACAAGTGGGTCTGCCTTTGACCCGCCCATCTCAAAGAGCATGGTCAGCCAGTCTGGGCTTTCAGTGTGTCCTTAGCCACCTCGGTGGGGCTGGGATTCAATCCAGTGATGAGGTAGGTACCCACCTGGCATGCCGATTAGGAGTCACCTTTGTAGCCCAAAGCCTGAGTGAGCTTCCAGCTCCAGTATCACAGAGAACTGATCATCCCAGTATGAAGCATGGGGCTCACGGTTCACAGCGTTTTCACATGTGACATCATAGTAGTGTGCTGTCTGGTTCTGTGCGTCAACTTGACACAGGCTGGAGTTATCACAGAGAAAGGAGCCTCCCTTGAGAAAATGCCTCCATGAGATCCAGCTATGAGGCATTTTCTCAATCAGTGATCAAGGTGGGAGGGCCCAGCCTACTGTGGGTGGGGCCATCCCTGAACAGGCCACGTGGAACAAGCCACAAGCAGCACCCTCCATGGCCTCCGCATCAGCTCCTACCTACAAGTTCTTGCCCTGTGTGAGTTCCTGTCCTGGCTTCCTCTGGTGATGAACAGCAGTGTGGAAGTGTGAACTGAATAAACTCTTTCATCCCCAACTTGCTTTTTGGTCATGGTGTTTTGTACAGGAACAAAAACCTTGACCTAAGACAGGTAGCAACGATGTCCAAAGATGCTGTGAGAACTGAACAGGCAATTCTCATAAAGCCGCACTGTAGCACACGGTAAACAATAAATGTTAGTTACTATTCTGCAATGAGACTGTTCACGCAGCATCAGCCAGTGCTAACTTGACCTTGAGAATGGCAAAAGGCAAGCACGTCATGAGTCATTAGAGATATACAGCACTGAGGAGAGTGAATGAATTTACCCGGTGATGTCTCTGTGTGAGTGTTGCTGTGACGCTGTTCTTTCGGGGAAAGATGATGAATTTTAATGGACATTGCCACTTTTCTGTGTTGGAGTTCCTTGGCTTTTAGGCACTTGAGTTTGTTGAATATTTTATGCTGTGCTTGTAAGAATATATAGTTCCAGGGCTATACAGAGAAACCCTGTCTCAAACAAAACAAAATAAAACAAAGAATATATAGTTCCTGTATGCAGGAGTATTTCTAGTTCTGTCTACTAGTTCTTCTAGTTTCTAAAAACAGGAACGAAGGGGGGCCTATGGGGGTAAAAACAGAAAGAACGGAACAAAGAACGGAACAAGGAGACAGTCTTCTGATAGCTCTTTTTTGCTGGAATCCCGAAGATTTCAAATTATACATTTACAAAATGTGCATTTTCCCACACTTGGTTTAAAAAAAGAGAAATTAAGTCAAAAGCTAAAATGAATTCTTTTTATAGCATCAAATTTTATTGCTCAAAGCTAATTTAAAATAAAATTCAATCAATGAAAAGCATGCATATATATCACATACATAGACACATATATATATATATGTATATATATTAAAATTTGGCCTCGGACCTTTAGTTAATACTCCCACATATACTTTTTAAGTTTAATCTAATAGGTTGTCCTTTCATAAGTGGAAATAAAGCTTTATTCTTTCTGGAAATCATTATTCAATTCTGTGCATTATATAGTACCTGACATTTGGTAGATAACAGATTAACTTGTTTTGAAAGAGTAAATGAAATCTAATGTAACAATGAAGGAAAGGAGGGAGGGAGGGAGGGAGGGAGGGAGGGAGGGAGGGAGGAACGAAAGAGAGGGTGGAGGGAGGGAGGGGAGGAGAGAGAAGGAAATACTATTTTAGTCTGACTTTTAAACTCCTTGGCACATTTCATAAATTACATCTGTGTTCTATCATTGAAATTATAAATGCAGTTACTATTCTTGAGATTTTCACGGTAAAATTCATGTTCAAACTCTACTGTTCCAGTGTTAAGGAGGCAGGTCTTTTTCTGTGCAATAAATACTGATAGAGATAGATAGATAGATAGATAGATAGATAGATAGATAGATAGATAGATAGATAGATTAGATTTGGTAAATACATAAATATATAATAAAATGCATAACATTATGTATAATACATATAAAAGTCTCAGTGCATACATGTATATACTATTATAGTAAACATTATTTATGCATATTGTTATCAATATCTTCAAGAATCCTATTGAGGGATAGATTAGTTACTACATTCCTTGTATTTGAAGTTTAAGGTAGTCAAACTTCAAATTCCCCCAAGTATTAGGGGCATAAAACCACAACTCATCCTTAAATTTACCTAATTCCCAAGGCAAGCTCTTTTCTTTTTAATTGGATATTTTATGTATTTACATTTCAAATGTTATCCCCTTTCCTGGTTTCCCCTTCAGAACCTTCCTATCCCATCCCCTCTCCTCTTCCTTCTATGAGGATGCTCTGCCTCCCACCCACCCACTCCATCTTCCCCACCCTGGCATTCCCCTACACTGGGGCATCAATCCTTCACAGGACAAAGGGCCCCTCCTCTTATTATGTTGGACAAAGCCACCCTCTGCTACATATTTAGCTGGAGCCATGGGTGCCTCCATGTTTGGTTGGTGGGTTAGTCCTTGGGAGCTCTGGGGGGAGGGGTCTACTTGGTTGATATTGTTGTTCTTCCTATGGGGTTGCAAATCCCTTCAGCTCCTTCAAGGCAGGCTATTAATACTTGTGATAGATTGCTTGCTCTGGTGCAAGAACTTGGCAAAGTGAGTTGGAACAAAGAGGTGTTCCTAAGAGGTTTTGTTTCTGTGCGAAGTTGAACCACCTCAAGCAGTGCCCAGATGATGGATTTGGCACAAAGCTCTGGGAAAGGTAAGGTATTCCAGAAGAAAACTGAATTGGACCTAGGAGATAGCTAATCTGGTAAAGTGCTCACTATACAAGCATGTGGAGTTGAGTTCAATCCCCAGAACCTATATTTAAAGATCTGGGCTGTAATCTTACCTCTTACATGGCAATGAGGAAGATCACTAAGGCTGGCCGGCCACATGGTCTAGCCAAGTCAGTGAGCACCAGGTTCAGTGAAAGGCTGCATCTCAAAATAAGCCGTTTAAGAGAAACTGAGGAAGACACCTTAGTCACCACATGTGTGCCTAGCCTGCACACATGCCCACGTGCACATGTGCACACACACACACACACACACACACACACACACACACACACACACTCTTGAGTTGGGGAATTTTGAAAGAATTAGCAGATAATGCTACAAATGAGAATTATCCAGCGTACACTAAAATATATAGCCACAGTCATGTGTTCCTCTCTTGCTAATATTTATTTTTCTCCCATTTTTTCTTTCGCTCATTTCCCTGGCTGGCTGTTTTCTAAGTAGCAATCATTTGCTAACTACTTTTGAGCTGGGATGCTTGCTCCAGTGCCTCATATTTGAAACCAGTGCTATAAAGCACCGGGTTCTCTGCTGCAGCAACATCTATTGAAGCTTTAAAAATTACCCCAGAATGCTCTGGAAACAGAGTCCCCCCCTAGAATATCTCATTCAGGAGCAGTTTAGCTTAGCTCATGAGCTTACACTCACTGCCAGATAAAACTGGTGATGACTCAAAGAAATTGCAGAACTGCTTATTCGGCAGGTTGTAGGCTTCTTCCAGGCTTTCAGGGATCCATGATTGAGAGACAGAGGCTCAGGGTGACTTCCAGTTCTGAGCCTTCCTTCCTTAGCTTCCTGTGTGGTACGGTTAGAGTATATGCCACCATGTCTCCTGAGCCTCCATTTCCTGAAGACTGTCAATGAATTTGTGTATGTATGCTATGATTTCAACTCTTAACTAAATAATCAAAAGAGACCAAGTGGAAGCAAAGTTAAACAACACATGTCCTGCTACTTCTTGAAATGACAAGAAGTTTTTGCCTCTTTATTGCTCCAAGTTTTCTATTATACAGCTTTGTGTATTATTCCATAACATATAATCCTCTTCTGGGACTTTTATTGTCATAGAAATAATTAAAAATAATACAAACTTTCTAAATAAGAATTCAGTAGAAATTTACATATTTTTGCATAGCAAAAATAGCTGCAATTTTCACATAGTTTGGTTGTGTTATATTAATAATGTAAGAAGCAGAAAAGATGACACAATTAGAACTGAGAATCGGAGAAGAATTTAATTAAAGCAAATGAAGAACAAACACTTGGAATAGTTCGGTGATGTTGATACTTAATATTGATTGTCATGCTGACAGGATCAAGAACTACCTGGGAGAGCAACACGTAGCATGTCTATGAGGGGGTTGCATTGAGGGGGAAAATTGCACACTAAATGTAACACCATCTCATGGGTTGCCAGCAGAATAAAAAGGGGATGATCTGAGCTCTACCACTATTATTCTTTGCTTCCTAACAGTGGGTGCTCTGTAACCAGCCACCAAGCTTCCCCCAACATGGTAGATTGTGCCTCATAATCAGGAGCTGAAATAAGTCCTTCCTCCCTTGTTTTGTCCAGATATTTTGTCACAGCCTCAAGAAAACGAATACAGGGAGCCAGAGAGATGACTCAGTGGTTAAGATCACTGGCTGCTCTTGCAAAGGACCCAGGTTCAGTTCCCAGCACCCACTTGATGGGCTCACAATTTGTCTGTATTTCCTGTTCCAGGGAATTCATGTTCTCTTCTGATCTTCATAGGGACCAGACACCCATGTGGTAAATATACACACAAGCAGGCAAACGAAAATTAATACAGTGATTAATGTCCATGCAAAGGGACATTATCTCCCATAAGCTATGATCCTTTGTGTCAAGTTCAAGAAGATGGAACAGACACTCCTAGGTTATGTTCTGACCCTCTAGTCTTCTGAGTGAGCCAACTAGAATCCAGAATGCAAAGAAGTCCATTGAGATAAATTGGAGATGAGCCTCTTATAATACATATCAGGGTAGAGAGAAGATCTGTAAGAAGAGCAAATGGAAATATTCAACCCAGAGGATTATTCAAAAGAGCTGGAGATGCTCTACTTTGATGAGAACATTCCAGAGATGTTGCATATAATTTACACCTTTATCCTCAAAATGGACATCAGCAAGTTCTAAGAAATATATGTTGGCATCAAAATGTTCACGGAAATATCTCCAGATTTCACATGAGTTATGAACAATTTTACTTTTAGACCCAAGATGCCTCTGTTTTAGGTCATAGCAATTCAAAGATGATTCTGAATCTTTTATATGTGTATCTTATATCAAGTTTTATCTAACTTTAGAAATAAAATTTTTAATGATATACACACAAGGGACTATCCCTATAAACATACCTTTAAGAGACATAAGCTGGGATATTCTCTTTGCTATATCTTCACTATGTGTATCCTTCATTATCGTTCCCTCCTTAGTCAAACTCAGATTTTCTCATCCCAATTCTTGATGGAGAACCAAACTCCAATGCTGGTACTTTGGTTTATTCTAAATATCCAGCTTGAAATATGATGTCACAGGGCAAAAGAAGGCAATGCTCTGCCTTCTCTTCAATACTCTGGAAACAGATTTAATGCCCTTCCAAAATGAGCATGTTCCATTATATAATTGGCATAAGTTTTTTTCTATATGAAGGAACATTATGGTAAAAATAATCTCACCCACCACTGTCTATTTAAGATGGACCTTCTGTAACATTCTGTAGTCTGACAGTGGTTATCTTGAAGTTAATACTTCCTAAAACTCTGACCATCCCAACCCCCACCCCTAAAGAGTAAGAGGATACTTTTGTCATAAAACCTAAGAAAGGGCCAACTAATTGATGAGCAAAGATACCAGGAGTGATGAATGGCCGGCTGTGCTCAGCTATGTCCTAGCCAATGAGTAATCAATGAGTAATCGTCTTCCTGAGAATGACACAGTCTCTCTCTTATTCTTCTTCTATTCATCTTTCCCTCTCTTTCCTCCCTTCTTTTCTTCCTCCCTCTTCCTTTTCCTTCTCTTCCTTCCCTTTCCTTTCCTTCCTTCCTTCCTTCCTCCCTTCCTTCCTTCCTTTTGCTTGTGTGTATGTGCATACACATGTATGTGTGTGCCTACACAAGCCCATATGTGAATGTTGTGGGGGCCAAAGGTCAAAGCTGGATGTGTTCCTCCACCACCACCACATCTTATTTTTTGAGGAAGGGTCTCTCCTTGAACTTTTACTATTTGATTGAATTCAATGGGAAACCAAAGAGAATGAAAATGTGTTATTATTTTGTTCAATGCACAAAATCCCAATCTCTAAAAATTTGGGTCCTGAACCTTCAACAATTGTATGGCATGTGGGAACAAACCTCAAAGCTGTGTCTTATATTTCATAATATTTTGATTGTCCACTGAAGATGTAGAATTTTATAGCATGACCTGTTATCAAATCCTCGATGGAATTATAAAAAACCAGAAAGGCTTCATCAGCCGGTGAAATAATCCATAGATATTTAGAATACATTATCTAAGTAACAGTTGAAAACAATTATAGACCCCAGAACTCCCAGCTGTGGGGTGTCATTTACACAGCATAAATTCTAGCTGAGGGGAGAAACCCCGATGACCATTTTATTTTTACCACTAGTCCAAAGTCAACATGCTTTTTGGTTAAATGTCATCATTAAATATTTATTGCTTATTTTACCAGCCCTTTACACAAGCTGGAGTGAGGAGGGGGGAGAAACCTCTACTTAGACTTTCTCCAATTTCACAGTTTTAAGTTGTATTGGGAGCTTTTCCTTCAAATTCAATCTAGATCTTTGACAAAGCTTGGAAATAAACTCAAAGGATGCATTTTTCAAAGTTATTTTCCTTTTCTTTCTTTTCTTTGGTTTTCCTTTCCTTTGACCCCTCCCCCAAGGTAAGGTATCTTGAAAGAGAGTCAAGTGAGCTTACACAAATCACTGGGCATGATTTAATAGTCAAGACCCTCCCACATCTGCCATGAAGAAAACTCAGCGCCTCCAATCTAGCCTGCAACTCCACAGAGTCACGGGAGTTGCATCATTTGTATTATGAATCAACTGTTATATTTCAGATGCTTCAATGGTGAACTCGTCAAGTAGCCTCACAGAAAGAGTTCTGATGACCCTGAATGAAGGTAGACCAGCCATTCTGTGCCCCAAGGCTCACGCTGCCCAGAAATGACACCGTGTCTTCCATTACTGTTGGTTTAGCATTTAAACCCAGTATTCATCTTTAAAAGTTTATGTTAGCTCCTCGGAACTCATAAGTTTCTCACACACACTTTCAAAGTAACCATTTGTACACACGTCTATGTTCCAAGACTGCTGATCTCTATTGTCATCGAACTGCTCTTCCATCTTTAGCCTCATCTTCAGGGTTAAAATAAAAGTTTCTAATATAAGCCTAAAAATGTCAGCTCTCCTTACTTCACTTTTCTTCCTTTCTGTATAACAATAGAGTTCAGGTTCGATGGGAGTCCTTTTACACACATAAAGCCGGCCTCATGAATATTCAGGAAAGGTAAAATGTCAAGTTCTGTCCAACACTATTGTCGGTGATGGAACTGCTCTACATCTGTACTATCCAATGGAACTCCTGGCCATGTGAAGCGTCTGAGTAGGGCGGCTTCCTCAACCCAAGAACTGAGAACTCTTTCTTATTTAAACTTAGTCTTCTAAAATTGCCTTTGGCTAAGTGGGCATGTTCGGTGATGGCTTAGTGGGTATTGCAAGTCTGGAGAATATACCTTGGTGGGCTTGGTTCCTGTATTTTTGTATTCTTATTTCTCAGAGTACCTCAGTCTCTCAGTTGCATCAATCCAAAGTAGCCTGAGGCCATAGTATATGCTATGCATACCCTCATTTTATAATAATATACTTGATAAAAATAAATTTTACCAGTGTGTACTAACACACACACACACACACACACACACACACACACACACACCTCTCTGCAACCTCAGAACCCACCTCCAACATTGATCTGCATTGAGCTCCACATAACCCCTCTCTGAAAAACAGTATAAACTTCTCTTCTCCTAACAACAATCAAACTTAGACAGATATATTTCCAGTGTATCAAAGTAAGAAGAATGGCAAAACCGATCTGGCCTGAACTGGTTTGGCATTCATTTTCATTAAGGAAATCGGTGTCCTTCAAATGAGCTTTTTGCAAGATTGCAGTCTTTACCACCTTATGCCTATGCATAATTGGACATGCATAAGATTAAAATCAAATGCATTATGGGAAAGGACATATACAGTAGGAAAAGATTATATATCTACACAATCTACCTAATTTATCAAAGTGAGGAACTGCCCAAACTAGTAACCATCCCTTTCTTCCTTTACATTATATAAAAAGACTAGCCCAGAGTCCTTGAATACCTTCACTTCTGTGGCCCCCTGATTATGTATATGTATATGTATATGTATATGTATATGTATATGTATATGTATATGTATATGTATATGTATATGTATGATGTGTATGATGCATGTGTTTGTGTATCTGTATGTATATATGTGTGTATATGATGCATATGTATATGATGTATATGTATCTGTATCTGTACATAATGCATATGTATATGATGTATATGAACATGATGTATATGGTGTATATGTATATGTATGTATATGTGTGTGTATATGTATATGATGCATGTGTATGTGTATCTGTATGTATATGTATGTGTATGTGTATATGATGCATATGTATATGATATATATGTATCTGTACATAATATATGTATATGATGTATATGAACATGATGTATATGATGTATGTGTGTATATGTATATTATGCATGTGTATATGATGTATATGTGTATGTATATATACATATATGTATATATATTTAAAATATTTTTTATTATTGTATTATGTATATGTATGTTCTCACACATGCATATTCTGCAATGTGAGTGTAAGGCAGAGGACAATTAAGGAAGCCAGTGCTTTGCCTCTGCCACCTGAGCTCTCAGAACTGAACTCAGGTTTTCAGGCTTGTAGGTAGATGTCGCTACCCACTGAGACATCTTACCAACCCCGGGTACCACTTTAATCTGCACTTTGCTTCACATGAGATAAAGTTATCTGGCTACTTTCCCAAAATAGTGTGAGTCCTTGTTTTTCAAGTCTTTGGATAAAAGGCCACGAACCTAGAAACACCCAGCCCAGACCTCTAATACCGGTAACGCACCCTTTGATGAATGGGATGCAGAATGAAAGTAAAACTCTGATGGAGCTGTAAACATAAAAAAAAAAAAAAATCTAATTGATTACACACACACACACACACACACACACACACACACACACACACGTTTCTCTAGGAATATAGGGACTCTGCCGAATCAACAGGAAGACAGGATGGTCCAGCTTGAGCCGGAACAGAGGAAACTGGTACACGGCCAAGATACTGGCACCGAAAAAAGCTCTCCCTGAAGTACCACTGCCATCCTTGGCATTTCCGGGATCCTTGCCGCCACCCCACAGAGTTTTGTTGCCTTTGGTCAGTCTACCGGTCTCTCAGTGGTCACTCACACACAGCAAATTCTCCCATCGAACGTGTGCCAGCGTTTTGCCCCTTAAGAGTAAATGTATGTTATATCCTCTCTCATATTTGGAGTCTAGACTTCCATAAACATGGATGTGGATATGCATGCTGTAGAAGGGACTATAAGAAAACAAGAAAATTCTTAAGGAGATGAGAAGGCTGGATAGAAAGTCGGATAGGGTAAGCAAAGTTATATGAACAAATCACAACGGTGTGTTAGGAAAATGTCGTAGCGAAACCCATTACCTTGCATTCCAACTAACAAGTTAATTTGAAAAATTATTTTTAAACTCTTCATGCTAGAGATGCTGACCCGTGAACCAGGACACTTGCCCACCTTTGGGCTAAGTACGCTCTGCCCTTTCCCATTTGCAGGTAAGAGAGGGTATCAGTATTAAACAGGAGCAATTATTTAATGAAAAATTCTTATTTTCAGATATTACTCTTCACATTGCACGACTTGGAAGCAGAGTCCAGTCCAATCGAGTGATTTCCTCTATTGAAAGATTATTTTTGCCTTTTAAATTTTCTATGTAAGGTTAATATTTTTATTCATTAGCCGCTAAATTATAATATGAAATTCTATAATTATAAGTGGTTATAATTATGTGTAATTGATCATTAAATCATAATTTTTAATTGGTTTGGTTAAGTTAATGTTTCATGCTATTTAATCTGTGACAAGCCGAGACCCCAGCACTACTCAGTACACTCCTGCCCCCTAGTGGCCGGACACGTTAATTAGTCCACAGAAATTCTAGCGTGCTTGATGGGGAAATTGACCAGTTTGACCCCATTTTTAAATTTGTCAGTATTTTCACCCAATAGGCCACATAACAAAATCATCCTTAGATCGTGTAAATGATCTTTAAGTCTATGCAATCAATTCCAGAACAACTGAAACATCTTTTGAGAGCCAGGGTGCTTTTTGTACATCAGCATCTAAGCACTGTCTCATACCTGTGTTTCTTAAAAACGAGATCCTTCTCTAAGACTACTTTCTTTTATGTGTCCAGAAACATCATGTTTGATTTATGCATGTTCTTCTCTCACAGTGAATATCTCTGCCACCACCCTAGTTTGGGTTTCTATTGCTTTGATGGAACACCATGGCTAACAGCAAGTCAGGAGGAAAGGACTTATTTATTTTTGCTTACACTTTCACATACATCACAGTCCATCATCACTGAAGGACTTCAGGTGTAGAAGTTAGGCCTGGTTCTTCCTCCCAGCCCTATGCTCCCAGAGATAAGACTCAGACTCAAAATATATTTACAGATAAATACCTTGACCATATAGCTAGGCTCTTCTCTGACTAGATCATAACTTAAAATAAGCCATTAATCAAACCAACACTCTGCCGAAGGGCTGGTTACCTGTACTGAATACTGTGAGCCCATCTTGCCACATCTTCCAGAGGAAACTACCCACCTGGCTCTATCTCAGAATTCTTTCTGCCTCTTGGATATTGTGCCTCCTCTTTCCTGCCTAAGTTATAGACATCAATTTTATTATTGACAGGTACCAGGTCCATATAGACACAAGATATTTTCTCTATAGTCAGAACAAAAACTCAAATCAGGTCAGGAGATAGATGCCAGAGTTGATGCAGAGGCCATGGAGAAGTGCTGCTTACTGGCTCACTCCTCAAAGCATTCTCAGCCTCTTTGTTACAGGACTCGAGACCACCAGCTCAGGGATGGCCCCACCTACAGCTGGCTGGGCCCTCTCCCATCAATCACTAAGAAGATGCTCTGCAGGCTTGCCTACAGCCTTATCTTACGGGTGATTTTCTTGATCAAGGTTCTCTTCTATCGGATAACTCTAGTTTGTGTTAGGCTGACCTCAAATCAGCCACCACAGCTGCTTATCAACAGGCACATAACCTGGGAGTCGTCAACACCATGGATTGCTCGTTCAGCCTCCCACTCCCTGCCCCGCGCCGAACCCGACCAGCAGGAATGAGACACAGGACAACCGGGTTCCTTCTCTAGGCAGTTTACTCAGGATACTTGATGCAGTGAATGGCCCCAACCCCACCAGGAGCAGCCAGATAAACCCTGTCCTGGTCAATCGCAGAATGCCACGAGGCTCTCGCTCATACGCTAGGTGAAATAGGGCGTAAGATCAGGCCACTGCTGACATAGCCTTATGCCATATTAGGAGTTGATTACGCCAGTAAGGCCAAGGAGGTCGGAGCCATCTTTAAGGCGCGGCAACAAGGCTCTCCACAACTCACCAAACTGGTCATCTTCATTTGAGGAAACAATAAAAGATAGTCTTTCCACAACAATAAAGTCACCAATAAATGAAAATAGAGTCCACCCCCAGATTCATTACTTCCCATTTTCATAATAGAAGATGGCATTCATTGTGGCAACCTCAGACAACTGAGAATAATAAAATTTATAATCTACTCCAAAGACGTTCTCTTAGTATATTGTTAATCACCAAGAATACTTTCAAGAGGAAGTAGTAACTGTGGAGCGGTGCCCAGTAAAGTCAATAAGAGTGGGTGTACTGGCTGACACTGAGATTAATGCAGTTTGGTGCTCTCTAGAGACTAGGTGGCTCCGTGGCTTCTGGGCTTGGTTGGAGTGGTGGTTTCTCGATACTTTCCAAGAGACCGGGTGAAGATTTCAACCTGGATCTGGGAACAGAAGCAAGATGTGGAGTTTTAAAGGCAAACACAAGCTGGAGTTGAGGTCTGGGGACTGAAGAACCAGGAGCACTGGGAATTCCAGAGGAATGCTGGCCAAGAATCTTTCATAGAACCAAGATCTGGCCACGGGGATCTTGTAGTTTTAAAAGAGAATGTCTTTGAGATGTTTGTGCAATTTCATAAAGTTTTGAGTGAGCTGAGACTCCAGAAGAGGCTTCCCTAGGATGGTCTTACGGCCATTTGAACCAGAATAGACAGGTTCTCCTCAAAAGCAAACAATTTCCTCTCACCTTCTTCTGCCTGACTTTACTCACCCAGAGTTCCCTGTAATCTTTCAAAAAAAATAACTAAAAATTAGAGTTGAAACTTAGGTAGCTCTGTGGAGAGTAAGTTTCTTGTGAATCGGGTACAGCCATCAATCCACTTTCCTGTTGAAAGGGAAATCAAAGGCTGTGTTCCTGAGCATCAAAGTCATTCTTCCAGGACCACGAAAGCATGGTGTCTGGCACGGACTCACTGACCAAAGAGCTTACACTCAGCTATGCGGGCTTGTGCTTGTCCTATTAGAGGCCAGGCAGAGATAAATCCCATCATTGTGTGGCTTCAGACACGATTCTTCCTGCCTTCCTGTGCTAGACAGTTTCTGAGATGACAATGAGCAGTCAGTGACTCGGTTAACAGTAGTACCATTAGCGTGGCAAAGAGTTGAAAATCCTTCACAAATATCATAAATGTGAACAATGTGTGTTCTAGTAATAAAGCATGATAATAAAGTAATAAAAAGCTGGCCTATAAAGATGTAAAGCCTGCATACACCTTATATTGAAAGCTAAATAGAATGATTGGTCCTCCTGGCCTGACCGCAAGCCCTGAGGGACACTGTGGAGGATGGCATGGGTGTCATTGGGTATCTGAAGGACACAGTGACACTCCCAGGATTGGTGAGGTCAACCTCTTTTGAGTCGTCAGTAATGATGAGTGGACACTCATCTTCACCAGCAGCTCGCTCATCTTTATGAGGTATCTTGGTTCTTATATATGGGAATCACAATCCTCCCCTCCACCCCCGTTGGTCTCATTATTTTATGAATTGGAAGTTGGTAGAGGATATTGAACCCACGGTCTCAAACATGCTAATTATGCACTGGACGCTGATTTCTATGGGAGGAGCCAAGGATAGCAGGGAAATTCTGTTTTCATTCTAATCTGCCCTAGATAGTAACCAATCAGAATAAAGCATCACAGCAAAATAAAGTGAATTGCAGTCTAAGAACGTTTCAGTGGCTTAAAGTCCCTCATGAGCATGACTACTATTTCTTATGTACTGTTTTCCCCAAATTCTCTTTTTAATTTTTATTAGATATTTTCTTTATTTACATTTCAAATGTTATCCCCTTTCCTAGTTTCCCCTCTGAAAATACCCTACCCCCGCTTTGCTCCCCAACCCCCCTCCCGCTTCCTGGCCCTGGCAACCTCCTATACTGGGGCATAGAACCTTCACAGGACTAAGGGCCTCACCTCCCATTGATGACCTAATAGGCCATCCTCTGATATATACACAGCTAGAGCCATGAGTCCCACCCACCATGTGTTTTCTTTGATTGGTGGTTTAGTCCCAGGGAGCTCTGGGGGGTGCTGGTGAGCGAGGTTGACTCCTGGTAGCTGTTTCAGGGATATTGGCTTGACATTTAATCCAGCCGGGCGTGGTGGCTCACGCCTTTAATCCCAGCACTCGGGAGGCAGAGGCAGGAGGATTTCTGAGTTCGAGGCCAGCCTGGTCTACCCAGTGAGTTCCAGGACAGCCAGGGCTATACAGAGAAACCCTGTCTCGAAAAAACCAAAAACAGAAAAGAAAAGAAAAGAAAAGAAAAGAAAAGAAAAGAAAAGAAAAGAAAAGAAAAGAAAAAAGAAAAACCAGGGGGACATAATTAGAGCTGGGTTTCTATACTTCAGCATTCTTATCACGTTTATCAAGTAATTCTACCCAATCTGGTTGTATGGAGTAAATATAGTATTCATTAATGATATCTGGTACCTGTTACACATATTAATTGTTTATATAATGGGAGGAGTAATCTCAGAAACATGTATCCTTTCCCATTCACCAACAATTAACTGTGGGATGTTTGTTCTAACTACCATTAGAATCACGTTCCAGTGGTTTTGGCTACCGCTTTAAACTCTACTATATGCTAAATTTAGAATCGTTATCACAACCAAAAATCACTGTCAGGGTGGATAGGATGGGAAAGAACGCAGAGAAGAAATCGCTTAGCTCTTGGGAGATGGGAGCGGTAAACTTTACTCTTAGAATCACGAGATAATTTAACACAAAAAGAGAGAATCTTCTCTCAGCAAAGATCTGCCAGACCTAACTCTAGTTGCTGTCAGTGGATTCACAATGTAAAATGCAACTTGCTCCCTCTGGCTAGGGTCTCTGGCAACCCTCTTTGGTGGCGATCTGGGCACCTAGGTAGGCGTTCTCATGCCCAAACACCATCATTTCGCTGGTCTGTTCTGGAAACTGACCGCACTTTGGCTACATTCAGCCAGTTTACTGGCACCCACAAGTTAAAGCGAGAATTTTCCTGGCAGGATGCAGGGGTGCGGGCCTGGGCGCTTAAGGACTTGGCGCAATCCTCCCTGGGCCTGGCCGGTGAGGAGTGGGATAGCAACTGACTGGTCCCGGGGGCGGGGCTGGGGGGGGCGCTCGTCCTCCTATGCGCGACACAGTGCAGCTTGTCCCCTCCGATCCGCGCCCTGGGAGTGGCTTGCGGCTGGAGAGGGTGACCCAAAGCGAGTGTCAATTCTCATTACAGTCCCACGATCCAGGGCCAAGTGCAGGGGCGGGAGGGCCAAGGTAGGCACCGGGTCGTCACCTCGAGCGCCCCTGCGGTGGCCCGCGGCAATGGCGCACCGGTCAGCCTAGAGTCCGAGGGCGCCGTGGGAGTCCGAGCCCGGATCCCTGCACCCGCCCGAGGGCGCAGCCCGCCGCGCAGTGGGAGGCGGCGAGGCGGGGACCGGGCGGGGACCAGGCGGGGGCGGAGCGGAGCTTCCCGCCGCCTCGTCGCCTTCGTCCTCCCCCTCTGAGCCGCCGCCTCAGCCCGGCCGAGCAGCGGGAGTCCGCGGCGCCCGCTCGCCGCCGCGGGATGGGGAGCTAGCGCCACGGCGGCCGCGGTGGCCGCAGCACAGCCAGCCGCCGCCCCCGGGCCTGTCCCGCCGGGTGCTCCGGGAGCCCCGAGCCCGGCCCCGAGCCAGGCCCGCGGGCGGCGGCGGCGGAGGAGCTGGGCAGGTGTCTGCGGCTGGAAGATGGCGCCCTCGGGCTCGGGCTCCGGCGGCGTGAGGCGGCGGTGCCGGCGGGTGCTCTACTGGATCCCGGTGGTGTTCATCAGCTTGCTGCTGGGCTGGTCCTACTACGCCTACGCCATTCAGCTGTGCATAGGTGAGTGGGTGCCCGCGTCCCGAACCCCACACCCTGTCCCCTCGCGGTCCCGGGACTACTGCCCCGCTCCGCGATTGCTTCCACTCTGTGCATCCGCTGGGCTCTCCCCACCCCGCCGCGCGCCCTGGGCGCTTCCGTACCTGCTTGCTGCCGCCCCAAACCTCTGTCCCCCTCCCACCCCCCATCTCCCCAAGGGGAGGTCAGCCAGCCTCCTGGAGACCTCCTGCACTCTGTCACTCCCTTGGCCTCCCCTTGTAGCTTTTGGGTTACTGGGTCACCTCCACCCCTGGACGCACGGCCAGGAGTACCCCTCCGCTGCCTTTTACTCACCACCTCCACCCCAGCCACACCCTCTCGCTGGGCAGGACAGAACAGGGGGCCACTGTGGTCAGTGAGGCTGGGAAGCTGCCCCTGTAGACTGGAGAAACTGCCCTAGAGGATGGGCCAAGAATCAGAGCTGTGCCAGTTCTGCGAGGGGGAAACGCTGACCTTTACCTCGGATGGCAGAGCCAGCTTCTTTTCTGATGGCCATAGCCCCACTTTTTAAAAAATGGTGACAGTACTCCTGAGCATTGTAACCGCCTGTGTGGTTTGAGGGTTGATAATTAGCCACTTTCTAATTCAAAAAGACGCAGGAAGGGCGAGCCACTAAGAAAGTAGCTTTCTAAGACCTGTGAGAAATAGAGGACTGTAGTTTAGATGCTGGGAAAATAGAGAGCAGGGCAGGAAACCCATCATCCGAGGTGCTTAACATCAGAGAGCCAAGTGGCCCCAGTCCAGGAGAAAGCTTCTGAATTGGTGGGTGGGGCACTTTCAGCACTGGGGTTTGTTTTTTAAGGTTGATTATTCATAAGCAGAGAATACAGTTATAAAGCTTAATGTAAACTTTTTGCCTTAGGAGGTTTTGTGAAAGCTGATGTGTGTTATCGGGAAGAAATGTTCACACAGGGGACGACTCTTCCGCCAGGGACTTGTGAATATTGTGTCTGATGTTTACCCACTTAACTTTCTACCCTTTGCCCCAACCAAGTCTAGGGTGGGACAAAGAGGAAATAGGGGCCGTTTCCTTAAAGCTTTGCAACTTGAATAGTTTCAAAGCTTCGTGCATGAAGTGCAATACCTTCTCATCTCCAAACATTGGTCCTATGAAAATGGTGTCAAGATGATAACACCAAAATAATTTTGACATCATTTTCAAGATAATTGAGCCTATCTTCCCATTTCATATAGTTTTAAAATTTGCTATTATTACCTTGTCGACAACATTTTAATCCCAAATTAGGTGAAAATTCACCTAATTTTTGATTTAAAGATTTTAAAAGTGGTCTATACTGACATCTTCCTGACAATGCATATGAGTATGGAATAAGTAGTCATGTACAATGTATAGGAAGAATGTTAGAGAGAAATTAAAGTTTCTGTATTAACAGTTAATCTGTAAATAGGTTGCTTACTGATATATACTGTTTATGTTATGTAACTATTGGGAAACTTTGTAGCGTTTGATTCCTTCACCTCTGGGAAATAATGAACAGTATCATTTGTTTCAGAAGAGGAATGCCCTAGAAGGCCTTCACTGTCAAAATAGCCAGCTTGTTCTTTATTATCACATTAAGCTAAGAAGCTTAGCCTGGCATAATAGCTCATGTCCATCAAGAGGAAGCATTTGAAGGTACAGAAGGTTCCCTCCATCACAGGTAGCAGATGCTCCATAGGGGGTTTTATTTTACTAAGTAGACAGATGATCAAGAAACTGCATAGAAAATTGCTATTATATCTGAACCATAGTGTGTGTGTGTGTGTGTGTGTGTGTGTGTGTGTGTGTGTGTGTAGTCTTTGCTTATGTGCATGTGTGTGCAGATTCATTATCCCATGCTGGTGAGCCTAGAAGCCAAAAGTCAGTATTGGGTATCTTCCTCAATAATTCTCCAATTTCCCTTTTGAGACACATTCTCTCACTGAAACTGAAGCTCACCTTTTTCCACCAGCTTGGCAGGCCAGCAAGCCCCAGGGTGGATCTGTCTCCACTGACTAGAGCTGGACTCACGGGCCTGCACTCATCCAGCGATTAGGTGGGTCTGAGAGAGTCTGAACTCAGAATCTCGTGCTTGCACAGTGAATGCTTTACTCACTGCTGAGCCATCTCCCCAGCCTCTGAGCCGTACTTTATGTGTATTTCCATCATTTTAAAATAAGGTATTTGAAGAGCCGGGCATGGTGGCGCACGCCTTTAATCCCAGCACTCGGGAGGCAGAGGCAGGTGGATTTCTGAGTTCAAGGCCAGCCTGGTCTACAAAGTCAGTTCCAGGACAGCCAGGGCTATACAGAGAAACCCTGTCTCGAAAAACCAAAAAAAAAAAAAAAAAAAAAAAAAAAAAAAAAAAAAAAGGTATTTGTGTCATCCCAGTCACCCTTTTCATAAGTGACCATTGGACTTAGAAGAGCAAGTTCCTAGGGGCCATGGCCTCTTACTGATATTTACCTAATAAAGCATCCTGCCCACCTATGGAGACCAACAGTGCCACAGTAAGAAACAATCAGAAAACAGACCACCCCAAACAAATCAATGGGTGCAGAGCTATGCCCATACCAAGCTATAAGAAAGTAGTTTTAAATATTTTCATTGTCATGGAAACAAAGGACATGGGTTTTTACAAAGCATCTAGATCCTAAAGACAAGAAGGCAAAGTTCGATTTTCAGTGGGGTACTACAAAAGCCTTGCACTCACTGCCTGAGCTTGGTTGGCTGAGACGTTGAGGTTAAAGGTACAGTTGTTCTCTAGTCACAGGGAAAGATGGCGACCAGAGAGACTGATGCACACAGCCAGCCTTTGCTGCTTTTCACAAACAAAGAAAATGAGAGTGCCAGCCCCCACCCCCACCCTCACATTAATTTATCTCTTTCTGCCCTGCCCTTTGGGGAATTTTTCTGTCCTCTTGGAGGTTGTTATTTATAATCATAGTCTTCAACTTCCTCCTCTGAAATTTTGGCCAGGGTTGGAACCAAAGGATGGGGGTCAAGGACTGAAGAGTGAAGGGGATGGCACGCAGGATTCAGCAAAGCAGGGTGATTTACCCTGGCCTTCCTTCCACATCTGCTGTCAGCCAGTGATGACCCTGAATATAAATTACTCTATGCCCTTTGCTGAATGAACTGCAATTTAGGAGTAGTGCTTATCCTGGTCTCCTTGGAAACCGGAGATAATGATGCTCATTACAGTTAGTTTCTCTATTTAACGATGTGCATGTATGTGGCTCTCTAGGCACGTTCTCGGTGAGCATAATTTTTGCTTGGTGTTTGTATTTTACAAAAATAACTCATCTCTTTGGGAATGTGTGTGGATCTGAAATATATGGGATGTAGACGTAATGGGAGAGTCAAGTATTTCGGATAAAATACATCCAATTCTGACAATAAAAGGCTAAATATGGCTATTATATGGGTAATCTGTAGAATATTTTTATATGCTTTGCTAGTTAACAAAACTCTTTTATCATATCCCTGATGCTTTCCTCTCTCTCACCTATCCATGGCCCTCTTCCTACTGCCCTTCTCCCCATCCCTGGCTTATTTTAGGCCATAGCCATTTTTAATCTATTCAAATATTAGCTATAGCATTTTCTATATAGTCATATATTCCAAGGGTTTAAAAAGTATAAGAGCGTGTGTATTATGATGCAAAATTAGAGGGGTAAGAGTACCTGCAGCCTTGGATGTGGTTCTGTGTCTATGCCGGACCCGATGGGTGTGTTTTACAGAGCCACCATGATAATTAGTACAGAAACATACATATTGAAGAAGGCCGTTAAACTGGTTCCTCTTAGGTGCTAACATTTAAAATGTATTTACATGTTTTTTTTTAAAAAATACCCTTTATAAGTCCAAATTTACTAAAAGATTATTATAAGAGATGAACACGTATGTTTGTCGAACCTTTTTGGTGTCTTCTTTGCCTAACATGTGTCACGGCCATGATTTCATCTTGGGTGCGTGCTGTTGGTCCTAGCGGTCAGGATCTCAGCCAGGACTTTCTTGGGTCTGAGGCCTGTTTTAATGAAATGAAAGCCCACAGAGAGCTCGAAGGAGCCAGGAAACTTAATTCAGTGCTGGAACAGGTGAGCAGGTTGCATGACTGTAGATACCCAAGGGTTATGGTTGTTCCCTGGACTCTTTCAGGACATGTAAAGGGAGGAGGATCTGGTTCAGAAGGGGTGCGGTTTACATGGTTCTCCATTTTTGATTGGCTGATTAAGTTAAGTAATCATTTGTTCTATTGTACGTGCCCTATCCCACCATGCATCTGCTTTAAGTTGTACGTTTGCCCTTTCATATACAGGCAAAACGTGGTAAACGGAGCTTTTTCTCTAAAGAGAACCTAGTCTTGCTTTATTGTTTATGTTACCCCAAACCAGCTCAGGCTGAATTGGCTTTTGAGGAAGAAAAGCCTTATTTCACTTTGGAGGGGGCTGGGTGCATGCAGCTCGATGTTGCTAGCAGGTGGCTAAGTGCATCATCGGTCAGAGAGGGCCGTTTGTGCACAGCTCAATCTCTACACTGGCGAGAGGGATTCATTCATGTGGCCCAAGACGTGTGGGGTCCCAGGGTTTCTAAACCATCTCCTATGCTTTCCTGGCTGTCTACCCCCCAGTTAGCACTAATTATACACCCACAGTTCTGAGCTTCCTTGTGGTTTTACTTAAGTCGTTGCACTCCATCAAAGTAATCTCCAAAGTTCGGAGGAAGTTTAGGCCAACCTCATCCTTATCCTAGAGAAAGAGTGGAATTCTGCATTCGTTAAAAGTTCTATGTCCTTCCTGAAGTGTCCTAGAGGTGTCCCCTGTGGATCTCACCACTCTGGTCAGGCGTTCTGGAGGTAGGTCAGTTAGTGAGTGTTTGCTATGCATGCATGAAGACATGAGTTTGACCACACACACACACACACACACACACACACACACACACACACGTGTAAAAAGCTGGCCATGGTAGCACACTGGTAATCCCAATTCTGGGAGACTAGAGACAGGTGGTTCCCAGGAGTCTGCTTAGCCTAATTGGTGAACTCTAGGTCTGTGAGACAGACCCATCCTCCAAACCAAAATAAAGAGTGAGTGAAAAATGACTTCTGAATATGCTCTCTGGGCCTATACACTAGTACACATGTACACACACACACACACACACACACACACACACACACACACACACCTTAGCAGTGATTGCAACCTATAATATTCCATTCTATGTAATGAAGATGTTTAAGAATTTGAAGAAGGCAAGTGTGGTAATGCATGCCCATAACCCAGCACTGGAGAATCAGAGGCAGGAGGACGTGGGTTCTAGGCCAGCCTGGGCTACCCACTTCACTTTCTAAATAGATGAGTATATAAATAAGACAATAAAAAACAGAATTAATCCACATATTTAGGGATCCATATTAGGGTTTGCTGACTCACTTTCTTTTCCTTAAAAACACAAACAAGCCGGGCATGGTGGCGCACGCCTTTAATCCCAGCACTCGGGAGACAGAGGCAGGCGGATTTCTGAGTTCGAGGCCAGCCTGGTCTACAAAGTGAGTTCCAGGACAGCCAGGGCTATACAGAGAAACCCTGTCTCAAAAAACCAAAAACAAACAAACAAACCACAAACAAATATCCCTAAGGATAAAATGTATCCGCTCTCATTTTAGATTCTATTAAGCTCTGTTCTTCCATGAGCTGAGCCCACTGAAATCTCAAGGACAGACTGGAGGACCCTAAAGTATCTTCGAAAATGAAAATGCATTTGAGCCATGCCAAAAAAAAAAAAAAAAAAATTCTTGCCGTTGGTAAACTTTGACTTTATAAACCATTGAGGACATTAATGTCTGTCTTTTAAGATCAGAGAGACAATTTAGGGATATAAATGTTACTATCCTTGAATTTGAAAGGAAACAGAAGACACATCTGTTAAAACTGAGATATTCAGAGCATGTGATGCCACTATACTTTAAATAATGTGAATATATTCTGTGAGGATTGTTGTTGTTGTTGTTGTTGTTGTTGTTAAATATTTTTAAAATTAAAATCTTAAAAAGTTTGAATCCCAAATTCAAAAGTTTAAAATATGTTTCAAATTCTGGACCATGCTACCATCTAACTTTGATATAATGACTCAAGGCAGAGTGAGAAGGGGAAAGAAAATGGCTCTACTGATGTCTCAGAGCACTCTTTGTCTTTTGATTTGCAGGATAACATAGCTAGGCTTAAAAAAAAAAAAAGAAACCTGGAAATACCACAAGTAAGATAGTTGACATTCTTAACATGTAGAGATGATTGCCAAGTGCTAAGTGAACTAATTTATGTGATTTTTAATTGACCTTCAATTTTTTGATATGAACATATCCAACCAAAAATGCAAATAAAGGTGACAAGAACTAGCCATCAGAATTCAGTTTTAATTAAGCCGTAGAGAAGTTTGCTTCTAGACTCTTCCTGGGATTGTCACCCACATCAAAATACTTCCCCAAGGCTTTCCCATTACCAGAAGCTGAAAGGCAAGTTCTCTAAATCAAGGTAAAGTTCTCTGGGGGAGGTGCATGTGTGTGTGTGTGTGCACCCACACAAAAGTTAGAGAAGAGACATCATTGTCCAAAGCTGAGGAAGGTTCAACCATTGAACCCTGGTCACCTGGAAAGTATTTCTTTCTGCAGAGATTATTTGCAGAATTTAATGTAATTCATAAAAACCAAGAAAAATTATGAACCAGGACACCCAGACCAGCTTCCTTTGGCTTGGATATGAGGAAGGGGTGCTGCCTTTCTCTTGCCAACTCCACAAACAGGTGTTAAGGTGACAGAAATGGACGGTGGACCTGCCAGGAAGTCATAAATTGATCACTGTAACTACATGAAAGGATAATCAATGAAGAAGGTGGAAAGTCGCATAGACAGTGCCTCTGCAGTAACGCCATACAATTCTGATGCAGACCTCATCCCCGTGTCTCACGGTCAGATCAGGACCAGGTGCTTTTGCTCCTGCTGTGAAACTGGCGTGGTGGTTTGACCTCTAAATGGCTTACATGAGGCACAGACTCGCTTTCCCTCCACCCCCACTTAGTCTGGGAAGCTAGATAGAATCTCATGAATTTGATTCACGGACCCCATGGGAAGACTGAAGAAGAATATGGCTTAGAAAATTCACAGAAGCCGAGAGAAGATGGATGAAGAAGACCTGACCACACACTGGGAATGGGCGTCCGAAGGAGCCACTTGCCCTTGGAGAGCAGCTATCATACACTGGAGGTGTATGGATGGCGATGCTCTTGTGCCCACAGTAAACGCGGTCGGTCTCAGTGTTAAAGGCTTGAACATAAACAGCAAGCTGAGCTATGGTTTTTGTTGTTGTTCTTCTTCTGTGAAACAGAAAGCAAAGGTGGTTCAAGAAGCAAGGGCATTTGATCTTTTTTTTAACTTTTGTGCTGCGAAATGGCACCACTAAAACACAAAACTGAAAAAGCAGACAAAATCACTCCGATAACTATATATGGTATGTGTTAGGATGTGTTTGCAATGAAATATTCTTTATTGGCTTTTATTTCTTTTATTTTTTATCTTTTGGAAATCTTGTGATTTTTTTTTCCTTCTCAGAAAGATGGAATGTGGGCACAGGGGGTGTGCTTACATGATTAGTGGTAGAATATTTGCCTTGCTTATGTTGAATCCTGAGTTCAGTCTCCAACACCACACATGCACGCACACACACACACACACACACACATATCATACCACACACCACACCACACCACATCACACACATACACACATACCACACCACACACACACACACACACACACCATACACACAGACATCATACCACACACCCCACCCCACCATACCACACACATACATACATACCACACCACACATCACACACACACACAGACATCATACTACATACCACACACATACCATACCACACATCATACACACACACCATACACACAGACATCATACCACACACACATTGCACACACACAGACACACACATATCATACCACACTACACACACACACAACTACACCACACACACAGACACACACATACCACACTACACACACACATGAGATAGAGAGGCAGAGACAGAGACTCACACATAAAGAGAACACACAGAGAAAGAGAGAAATAGGCAAACACAGAGACACACATAGAGAACTAAATTGTATAATTTATTCTGTGGATTCTATGTGTTTTGACAGTTGGATCATTTCTCCCAGCTTTCCGTTCCTTAGAAAGTGGTGATATCTGGGCTCTCCTGAGATTGTAGCACTCTGTCTATAATGACTGTAGAAATAACTGTCTTCTCTAGCTTGAAAATGATAAATCAGAATGTGACAGAAATTTCTCATGCTGTCTGCTGGTTGAAGCAATATTCCAAAGGTGGTTAGAAAGATACTTTTTATATGTGAAGTTCCATTATTACTATTTAGAAATATTAACGATTGTTTGTCACAAAAGCATAATGTCATTGACTGGGGGTTTTGATGCTCCATTTGAAAACCAGTTGGAAAATGTGCTTTTGATTTCTTTAAGGGAACTTTACATACTTTGATTTTTTTTTTTTACAGTCAGATGCTAACAATGGAAAGGTACAAGTTATCACAGCAGGTAGTAGGCAGGGGTTAGTGTAAAGTAGGTACTTGCTTGGATTGTTCTGTTCTCCCTCCCTTTCTTCCTTCCTCCCTCTCTCCCTCCCTCCTTCCCTTCCCTTTGAATTAGACTCAGCTATGTAAGTGAGCCTGGCCTAAAGGCCTTAGCTCCTTCCTCAGCCTCCCAAATCCTGGGACTAAAAGTGTGTGCTATCAGACCCCACTGCTTTAGGGGCTCTGCCAGTGCCTGGCAAATAAAGAAGTGGATGCTCACAATCATCCATTGGACGGAGCACAAGGTCACCAATGAAGGAGCTAGAGAAAGTATCCAAGGAGCTGAAGGGGTCTGAAGCCCCATAGGAGGAATATCAATATGAACTAACCAGTACCCTCAGAGCTCCTTGGAACTAAACCACCAATCAAAGAAAACACATGGTGGAACTTATGGCTCTAGCTGTGTAAGTAGTAGAGGATGGCCTAGTCTGTCATCAGTGGGAGGAGAGGCCCTTAGTCCTGTGTAGGTTCTATGCCTCAGTATAGGGGAATGCCAAGACCAGGAATGGGAGTGGGTGGGTTGGGGTGCAGGGGGTGGGGGGAGGGGATAGGGAATTTTCGGAGAGGAAATCAGGAAAGGGGATAACATTTGAAATATAAATAAAGAAAATATTCTAATAAAAAGAAGAAAGTAAGGTAGTAGATTAACTAATTTGGTTCAGAAATAAAATACTTTTAACCTAAAAAAAAATGAATCATATTAGAGCAGTAAACCAGCAATGATTCTTGACAATTCCTCTTTCAAAATTATAACCACATTTTTGCCACAGATACATAACCTTTTCTTAATTTGACTTTTCATCTGATGGAGACTCTTAAATTGGATTTATAATGACAGTGCTTGGAAGTGCTACAAAATCCATATTTGATTTTAATTTATTACTTGAAAATCTCATACACACATGCAATGTATCTTGATCCTATACACCACCACCCTATCTCTCATTTCAGCTCTCACTCGGGAATCTCCTCATCCTTCCCTTCCCACCATCCTTCCTCCAGCGTCCATTTGTGTCTGAGAGACACTCTTGAGCCAGAATCAATGTCCACTGAGTGTGTCATCTTATCATTTCTCTGAACACTTCTGTTCATTTCTGACGCACTGGTGACTACATTTAATTATGAGGTGCCTGCATACACCGCTGGGTAAATTCTTTGCTAATGCCTCTCCCTGGTGTCTGGAGAATTTTTTTCCTTGTGGACTATACAATTAATTACTTGTTAATGGCCCCTTTGGCTTCCATCACTACTATTGTGACGGAGGAGCAAGATACCCTCAAGGAATGTGTTAATCAAATAACCCTAACTATGCATTTTAAAACAAAATGTATGCTATCCAGAAAGCATAAAATGGCTTTGAATCAGTTTTAAGTCTCCGGGATCATCTTATAATAGACATAAAATCTGTATGAAGACTTCGTGTAGCTTCAAGAACCTTATACTCTGGTGTTTCAGTGAAATCGTTCTCTTTTGTTTTCTAGTGTGCAGTTAAAATTACATTTTTGGTTCTTGTGCATTTGTATAATAAGGAAAAAATACATTTTCACTGCATTCGAAGTGTGTTTTGAAAATGAAGTGACTTTAACCCAGACTAGGGACTTCGTGGAACAGCATATGCTTAGCATGTCTGAGACATGGGCTTTTCCCCAACACTAAAACAAATGAAAAAATCCAGACTGGATTATGTCCATGATCCCCTGGCTTATGTCCCCTATCCCTTTGGGGGCCCACGGGTTATCTCAGTCTCCAAGAGGTGTGTAGCTGAATCTGCAGAGTCGCTTTTCCCTGGGTTTGTAGAGATGGCACGATTCAAAATTCTGTCTGTAGAGTACATGTAATTCACATCAGCAGTATTTGAGTGGGAGAGGCAGCTTGCTAAATAACAGTTGGCTGAGCTGTAATGAGAGATGCTTGACATGCATCAGTTATAGAGGAGGCAAAAAACAAAATCAGTCTCCAACTGATGGTCATGCGGTTGCTCTGAATTGCAGGACTACCATGTGATCCAGTTTATCACTAAGTGGCAACCCCTTGTGACATGCATTAGCAAAAAAGGCTGTCAGGGATTTATGTACTTAACCCTGACTACTGATTATCCAAGGCTGCTCTAGGGAGGCCAAGCAACGGAAGAGGAGGAAGGGCAGAGAGCAGTTTGTCTTAATCAAGTATTTCATTATGACACCGTTTTCATGAAATACAGTTAATTTCAGAAATAGGTACATTTTAAAAACTAACATATACAGGACTGAGAGCTATATGTTAGCCAGAGCAGAGGAGATGGTATCAATTCACTAAAGATTCTCACATGCTAACCCTGTAATAAGTAACTTCAAAATCCAAGGGATCGAATGCCTTTCAAACATCCATCAATTTTGAACAGTTTTAATTTATTCATTCACAAACATCTATTGATTGGTCTTTGCCTTAGTTAGGGTTTTTATAGTTGTCATAAAACATGATGACCAAAAAAAAAAAGTTGGAGAAGAAAAGGTGTATTCCAAGTTTACACTTCCAGGTAACAGTCCATCGCTGAGGGGAGTGAAGGGGAGTGAAGCTAGAGGCAGGAAGTGAAGCAGAGTCCATGGAGGGGTGCTGCCTACTGGCTTGCTCCTCATGGCTTTCTCAGCCTACTTGCTTATACAACCCAGGACCACCTGTGCAGGCATGGGACTACCTACATCTACCTGGGCCATCACTAATCAATCATTAATCAAGACCATACCCCCAACAGACTTGTATTTAGGCCAATCTAATGAAGGCATATTCTCAACTAAAATTCCTTTTCCCAGATTGTGTCTAGGCTCGTGATAAGTTGTCAAAAGCCAAACAGTACAGTCTTGGAGCTCACATTGGACTTGGGGAAGAGATGACAGGTAAATGATTATGTAATCTGTTAGAGGGTCACAGTGTCGTGACAAAGAATAAAAGGGCCAGAGGGATTGGGTGCTGGGCATATAGCATTGTCCTATAGTACCAGCACTTGGGACTGCAGACAGGCAGAGTGAACATTCAAGGCCAGGCTAGGCACCTTGGCAAGACCCCATCTCAAGACAACAGCAGCAGTCCCCACCTCCAAATACCTAAACAACCAAGCAGCAGAAACAGGAACAGCAACAATAAACCAAGAAGGTTGAGAATTCAGGAGAAGGTCTCCATTTCCAATAAGATGGAAGGGTGTACAGGGGCTAAAGCCAGAAGATATGTGTGTCAGGCAGAGGGAAAGATCTATACAATGCACCAAAGCAGGATAGTTCAACAATTAATACCTGGAAAGGAAATACCGAAAGAACTTCGTGGCAGTGACCATGCCTGCCGTGTGTATAGTGGTGGTACTCTTTCCTATGAGAAAAACAGTCTATTCGTTTTTTAGGAATGAATGAACATGTGAGGATCAGCATCTGAGCTTGTTTAATTGAGCCCAATGGGATCAGTTGACATTCACAGCAAAGAATATGGAGTTCTCCATGGAAAGATGTACTTTTATTAGTTGACCATTCACGGTCGTCAACGGGCTTGTATTAGTATTTATTTACACGTGCTTATGCACGCATTTTTAGGGTTGCAAATGAATAATTTTTCCCACCTGGACTTTGAGTGTGAATATGTGTAATAAGGAGTTAGATGTTATTTGAGAATTGCTAGGATGGTACAGTATAATAATAAAATGTATGTATAATTACTCTTCAGACTGGGTAAATTACATGAACCACTATACCTATAAAATAAGATGTACTTGCAGGAAGCACACAGACTGTGTCAGCGTTGTCCAGACACCTGCCCCTTATTTTTGTGGTCCTCGGATAACTAAATCTTCCTTTAAAAATACTAAAATTGTTACTCTCTTTAGCTTTTAAAAATAACTGTCTAAAATATGTCTCAATTCCTTCCTTTCCTTGCTCCGTCCTTCTTAAGAATGTGCTGAACGTGACTTATTTCCTATTGAATCAGAAAAGGTCACAGGGGAGTGGGGCTTGCTGCTTTGCCCAGGCATTCTTTTGATTCCCAGGCACTGAGCTCGGGCAGACGCATGAATGAGCTGCTTCACGAGCAGAGGTGCCTGATTGTCTTTCTCTGCCTATCACTCTGGGATTACTTCCCAGGGTAAGAGAGAACACTTCAGCTACAGTTCAATATTAACATATTTGTGGTTGTGAATAGACTCTGGAATAGGCGGGTTTTGTTTTTACTGTGGTAAAGGATAACAACATAAAATCCATCATTTTGATCCCAAAGTTCAGTGGTAGTCTATACATTCGAATCACTATACCAACAACCAATATCTCTCTCTAGGATAAATGCCCAAGTTAAATTTCTGTACCCATTAAGTAACAATAGCCCCACCCTTGGCAATCACCATTCAACTTTCTGACTGGGTGTCTGACCATTTTAAGGACCTACCTCCTAGGAGAGGAAATGTGATGTTTGACCTTCTGTTGCTGGTTTACTTCATTCATGCAATGTCTTCAAAACTCATCCATATTGCAGCATGCAGCTCAGTTTTGCTTTTAAAGACTGGATAATATGCCAGGCAGTTATCTGTGTGCATGTATATACCACATTCTGTTTGTCCATAGGTATCTGAGTTAAACTTTTACTTTGGCTATTGTGACTAATGCTACATTAACAGTGTGCACAAACCCCTATTTGCATCCTTGGTTTAAATCCTTTAGGGTTATTGAGGAATGGAATTCCCAAATAATAGTCATCATTCTCTGTTTCTTTTCTAAGGATCACTGTACAAGTTCTCCAAGGAAGGAAATTTGGGTGGAAAATTATTCCAGAGGTGCTTACAATAGGTGTCCAAGAGTGAACATCACCAGGGACATCCAGGAAATGTGTCAGGGGTCCCTATCTTGTCCTTTCATGGCTTAGCAGCAAATTCTTGGACAGCGAGTTGTGAATAGTCCCTCCTCACCAATGGGGAAGCCTTTGTTACTGGGCTGTGTGCCCACATGAGAATGCTGGCCATTGGGCATGCTCGAGGCAGAAAACATAATTGCTGTTGCATCACCAGGATAGTGGGTAAGGAGGAGTTAGTGGGGAGAAGCACGGGATCAGTGCACTTGAATTAACACCATGGGCACATAGTGAGTGAAAACCATGGTTGTATATCCTGATCCAAAACCCAAGAACTGAACATAATTCATGAGTGAATTAATGAATGAATGAATAAATGACAAGCTTTCTATAGTGCTTGCATAGTCTGAGTCCCATGAAGTTTCGCAGAAGCCTTGACCCAGTGCTATAACCATAGCAGTTACTGAGGGGACCAGCATTTCACATCTTACTTTTATCTCCTCAAGTGCACCCTTATAAATTCTGTTCCAGTGAGTACCGTGAACATAGCAGTTAGAATTACAGCCTTGTGTAGCTCTTTTCTCTGGAGAGCTGTGGAGTGGTACCAAAGTGTCAAATAACTTTTATGAACCTAGGCATATTGGCTTAATTTTAAACTATGTTGTGTGTGCTCTTTGGTTGTAAATGCTCTGCATGATGGCTGCTATCCTGAGATGAGGGTAGTTTAAGGAAATCGTGTGTTTCTTTGGAGGAGCACGGTTTCTTTCCCTTAATGCATAAAATAGCTAATGTTTGATAGTGAGAAGGAAAAAAATGACATAGTTAGTCCTCTGTTGATAACTGTTACCAAACCAGATAATGAAAAACTGATGTAATGACATTCAAAACAGATGACAAAATTGTTTCTGTTTGTATACTTTTCAAAAGAGATAAAATAATTAAAACACAAGTAGGAATTTTGCTTGTAAACAATATGTACATGTAGCGGTTTAATGGATCCATCCTATAAGCTCCTATATTTGACCACTTCATCCCCAGTTGGTAGAACTGCTTAAGGAGGTTTTGGAGGTGTAACTATTGGAGAAGATGTGTTGCTGGGCTGAGCTTTGAGATTTCAAAAGCCGTTTCTGGTTAGTCTGTCTATTCTTGAGCTAGTATATCAGGATCTAAGCTCTCAGCTATGCTCAGCCCTATGCCTGACCATGCTTCCTACCAAGATGATCACCCTCTGACACCATAAGCCCCTAATAAATCCTTTCTTCTATAAGTTGCCTTGGATACAGTATTCTATGACAGCAAGAGAAAAGTAACCAAGACAGTATGTACCTGTAAACATGGGTAAGACAAGGATGAGCAGTTACACTGGGCAACATGAAAGCCATGATCCTTCCACCTATAACAATTTGGTTCAAATAAAGAAATATCTCAGGGTATTCCTTCTAACCTTCCAGCTTATGACATGAGCACCAGCTAGAATTGGTGAGAGCCTAGCATCCGCCATACAGTCCTCGGTTCATAGAAATTTCCCATGGCCTCTCTGTTTTTTCCTTAAGGACACATATTTGAGATTGGGAAGGAAGAAGGTGGGAATCCGAAAGGTTCCATGATGATTTGAACTTGGAGTTGAGTTGTAGCCACATGTTGAGAATGGAGGGCCCTAAAAGTATATGCAGGATAAATAAGTCACATTCACACTGAAGTCAGCACAGCTTGCTGGCATTGGGAATCTTGGCTTTTTATATATTACTTTAGTATGTGTATGTTTGTATGTATGTGTGTGCATGCATGCATGTGTGCATGCATGTGTGTGTGTGTCACAGTGTGTACATGGAGGTCTTTTGAGCATGTTCTTTCATCAAGTCCTCAGAGTCTGAGGCAAGTGCTTTTACACACTGAGGCAGTTTGCTGGCCCCCAATCTTGTCTGTTTTGAGATGGAGGTTACTGGAGTCATTGAGTGAAACCAGAATACTAACATCAAGGGACTGGCCTAGAGATCAGATTTCCCCATGTATCTACACTGCTCATTAGCCAGTAACTGGGAATCACTTTTTAATTCCTGAATTTGAAAGTGGCAGTGAGTTATAAAGTCATCTTTGCTTTCCTCTCAGAACAGATAAACGGAAAGATGTGCCTAGTACAGCCAGCGAATGTGTCTCTAGTGTTAAGTGTGTAACTAGCGTCAACTACCAACTAGAATGGAGCTACATAGGTATTTAGAGCAATCCAATGACATAGCAAGTTGCTGAAGCAACCATGTGAAGTCTACTATATCCAATAGTATGGATGAACCTGGAGAACATTATGCTAAGAGCAACCAACAGGATGGGAAATAGCCAAGCTGAGAGAAATAGAGAGTAGAATGTTTAGTGGTTTCCAGAACCTGGAAGAAGAGAGGAATAATGGACCACATTCACCAGGTTAGAGGTCTTCAGGCATATTAGATGACTGTGCTCTAGAATCCCGTTGTCTATTGTTGTGATTAGACTTAACGCTACTGCATTGTGCAGTTAAAATGTTTAAAGGAGGCAGATCTCAAGCTGGGCCACTGCTGTGATTAAAAAAAAAATGGAGATGTTATCCTGCTATTGAGGCAGAAAAAAAAACAGTTCTAAATTTAATAATTTCACAAGTGTAAAGACAGGGAATCCTAAGTCAGGGCAGCCCAGTCTTCTGGACTTGTTACTAGCAGCTTATCCAAGCAGGGATGAACCTTCAAAGTGTGTTGGGTTAAAGTGTTCCTCTCCCTTTGCATTTCCGAGGACAAATGTTAGGATGCCCCTGGTGTTCTATCACCACCAACCCAGACTTTCCCTAGCAACATAGTTCTTATTCAGTTTTGAAGTGCAACACTCAGTAAAATGTAAACTCAGGCTGTGCCCTTAAATATGGTTATTGAGATATTTTAATGATGGCTAAAGTGTTACAATATCTGTTCCTAGATGTTTTAAGCAGGCTGTTAGAGGAGGGGTGGTAGAGAGTCTTTTACCTCTTACCATGATTTTTGAAGCCTTCTTGAAAAACTAAGTAAGATAGGTATCAGTTATTGGCAGACTAGTTGAATAAAGGTTATTTAAGTTGGAAGTCATCAAAGATGGAATCTACCCAGGGCCCGAAGCCTAGCAGAATGCATAGTTAGGAGGCACCAGATGTCATAGATTCCTGAGAGAATTTTGGGTTAGATAGGCCCATAGTTAGCTCTCAACTCCATATCTTATAATTTGCCTGCCATTAAAAAGTTATCTTATCAGGAAGAGGGGGAGGGGGGAGGGGATTTTCAGAGGGGAAAACAGGAAAAGGGATAACATTTGAAATGTAAATAAAGAAAATGTCTAATAAAGAAATTTTAAAAAGAGAAAATATCCAGAAAGAAAGAAAGAAAGAAAGAAAGAAAGAAAGAAAGAAAGAAAAGGAAGGAAAGGAAGAAAGAAAGGAAAGAAAGAAAGAAAGGAAGGAAGGAAGGAAGGAAGGAAGGAAGGAAGGAAGGAAGGAAGGAAGGAAGGAAGAAAAGAAAAGAAAAGAAAAGAAAAGAAAAGAAAAGAAAAGAAAAGAAAAGAAAAGAAAAAAGTTGTCTTATCCCTGGAAGTGCCTCATATTTTAAAACTATAATATGGCCCACCTCACACACTCTTTCTGATATAGCATTTATTAAGTGATTTCCTTGTAAAAGTCAGTTTAGTACCACCATTATCGTCTGACCATCACTAGCCCCAGATTCTCTCTCCTCTCTGTACAGCCTCTGCCCTATTAAAACTAACCTCTAATTTCGGAGGACGTTGTAAGCTACAATGTTTCCATTCAAAAGTCTTAGGTTAGAGTTTCAACTCTGAGAGCATCAGAATGTGACTGCATTCAGAGGTAAAGTCTTTAAAGAGATTAAATTAAACTAAAATGAGGTCACTGGAGTAGGGTCTAATCCATTATGTATGCTGTCTGCAAACGAAGAGGACATTTGAAAGCAGGGTATAACAGAGAAAAGAGGAGCTGAAGACCCCGAGAGGCGGTGGCCAAGGAGAAAGGCTTCAGGCCACCAACTGTGTTCACATCTTGCCCTTGGCCTTTTGTTTAAAAACCCCATGCTTGCTACTTTGTTACAGTGTCTCTGATAAAGTAACCAAGCTGAAGATGAGGGGCAAGTCAGGAGGAAAGGAGGGGCAGGCTAAAGAAATAAGTGACAGCTCACCAAGATGGGCATGTGGGCATACTCCAGTAATCTCGGCAACTGGAGGGGAGGTGGGGGGTGCCCTGAGAGGGAGGACCCAGTAGGGCAGCATAATGAGATGCTCAGAAAAGCTTGCCCTTGCCCCTGATTTAGCTTGTTTGGTATGGTTGCCCAAGATGGCATGTGATTTGTTACATTTTCTTATCATTTTCACCTTAAAAGATCTTGCCCCAGTCCAGCCCTAGCAACTCTAATGCTCCTTTGAGACCACCACTCCAAACTCCAAGCTCACTGTGCTTCTGGCCTGTCTTGTGTGTAAAACTGCTAGCACTGAGCACCGGGGAACGCCTCTCTCCTCCTCTCTCCGGCCACATGTTTATCTACATTTCGATTACGAGTCCCTGATACACGTCAGGCCCTATGCCAAGTGTTTTCCTTTCTTCTAATTTAATTCTCAGAACAGTCCTGAGAGATGAACTGAACGTTTAGACAGTTAAAAAAAAAAGCCTAGCCTAGACAAGATGTCAATGAAGTTATAAAGCCAGCATGCAAATCACAAATCTCAGAAAACAACTAGGAGACCAAGAAAGAAAAAAATCAAGAATGAAGAGACCGAATAGCGTGGTTACTGACACTCAGGCTGCACCTGAGGGGTGGTAAGGAACACAGAGCTTGGTGCCAGAGGAGCTTTTCAGGTTCAATATAGCACAGTTCAAGCCTGTGTTCTACAAACAAGCACAGTGGCCTCGGGAACAAGACAGTGCCAAGATGTGATTTTGAAGGCAAGGTTGGCCAGAGCCTGGTCACCTGTGACCTTCGGGGGATGTAAGGACATGGTGGTTTTATTTTAAATGCAGCACAAGTCTTGGACCGGTTTTTAGGGAGATGATTTCATCCTCAGTTTATGTGTTAGTAGAAAATGTGGTCTTATTTTATTTTTTTTTATTGAAAGGTGAAATTCTTTTTTCGAGCTATGTGGGGCTCCATTGTGGGCTATAGAGTGTCAAGGCTGTGTGTAGTAAGGACTGGTTTCCATGGTAACCCAGGGGCAAGCCATGTATTTGGAGCTTAAGTTCTACTACACTATTGAAGTGTCCTCCATTCCCTTTGTTTCTATCCTGTCCTTCACAGATCGGTTTATTATATGAATCCAATGGCAAATGTATTTTTAGAATCACTTTTGACCAAGGTTATTAAGTCAGTTCCCCCCCCACAGAAAACATTAAAAGGTAATAGTTTAATTTTAGAGGAAGAGGAGGACTCTTTAAGATGAAGTACATTTTTTGTTGTTGTTTTGCTCAGCTTTGCTGTGTGTGGTGATCACGGTAGCATGTATGGGTGGGTTGGAGTCCAGGTGTCCTGTGAGTTGTTAAAGTACCAGTCAAGGAGCCTTTGAGGAGTGGGCAGCATGGTTCAGAACGCCTAGAGGAAGCATGTGTACCAGAAAGGTGTAATAGGATCTAAGGGTAGAGAGGAAGGTGGGCTCTGGAATGATTCCTAAAATATTCATGGCGTATGAGGATCAACCCCCCCCCCAAAAAAAGGTGAGCAGGATTGAAGATAACATAGTAATTGAGTGCATGGACCCAAAGTTAATTCCAGCAAAAAAAATCAAAATGGAAGTAGATATGTCATAGGAAAACAAACTTTAATGTAGTAGTAGGAGGAAGCTGTGGTTGGAACTAAACTGGAAACATTCATAGTTATAGTGGGGTCTCTTAGGTCTGGCATTACAGTGTCTGAAAGGCAATGCCAGATTTGATCTTTAATACATTGAAGATGAACGTGAGCTTCTTAAAGGGTGTCTGAAAGGACAAAGGATTCTGCTATAAGAGGCTTCCAATGGATGAATTTATCCAAGATAAATTCATAGTCAGTTTGATAAAATTTTCCAAAAATGAGCATAATTAGATCTATGGGATCTAAGGAGACATTCCAGGAGGGCTTGGTTCCACTCTTGGTACACAGGAGCAGTTTGTTAAACTATGGCGATAATTTGTTGTTCCTGCTCTCCTGCACCCCAACAGTGCCAACAAAGGACTGTGATTCCTGTAGCACCATTAGCCAAGGAAGAGTTTTAACTCCTGGAGGCAGAGTAGAGGAGTCGATGTCTCGAGGGCACCATTGCAAGACATGGATCTGGAAGAAGTTTTTCTCATCTAACGCATTTTGAATGTAGTCCATGTTGTTACTACTGCAGATGTTTAGATTGTTCCCATGTATTTGAATAAGAACCATTTTAATGTAATAATAGAAATTCTCTTACTCATTTTTCATAAATAAATTATATGTTTTATCTGAGGAAAATATGGAATTTAGTCTTGTTTTTGCTCCTTAATGTAACAGTTAAGTTAGGTCTTGTCATTTAGGTTTTTATTTATAGTTAAAAAATGGAAATCTAGATAGCACAGTTCAAAGCCATGTAGGAACAAATTTCAACTTGCTATAAACATGAATGTTTCCCTTCTTAGAGCCATTCAGTAATGTGAGAGGCTGTTCTCTAAAGCAAGCTCTAGAAATATTCAGAAAAGAAGTGGGTTTATTTGATCAGATATTGCTAAAAAAAATCTGTCCCATGATCCCAAGATTGCAGCCTGTTTAAAGACAGTGACATTTCATTCAAGAGTAAGGAAAACTGAGTAGGAGATGCCGGGGGTGGGGGGGGATACATAAGCAAAATGTGGCCTTCCCTTGGTACAGCTGAGAAAGGGCCAAACTCCAATGGACACCACTATCAGCACAGTATGATCACGTGGTCATAGCAAACAAATCACACACACAGCCAAACAAATATACAGAATAAGAAGTAAAGAATTTGTGTGAATTACTGAATGTCGTTTCTTGTTCCAGCCCATTTCAGATCGTCTGTGGCTTGCCCTCACCCAGATGCTTTCTTCAGAGGAAGCCCGTGAGGGATAGTGGTCCCTCATGCCTTGTCTGGGCCCCTCAACATTGCTTACAGAGCGATTAGAGCCATGGGCTGTTAGGATGCGAAGTATGTCTGCTGTAAGCACAGACATTTGGTTCTTTGTGGAGAACTGACTAGGTGGTTGCTCATTCATAAAGACCAATAGATATCTCAAGAAATGTAATGGGCCTAGAGAACGCCATTTTTAATCTGAACTCGATAGCCGAAGGCCCACATACTGGTCATCTACAGAGGCCCACAAGGCTCAAACTTGAGGAACACTGCTTTGTTGGGTGAGGCGCACTGCTGAAGCAATTCTGACTGAAGCTGCCAGCCTACCCCTTAACCCTCAGCCCCTAATGCTTGCGCTCCTCTACATAAAGCTGATCAAATATTTAAAGAATGTTGGTTTGAAGAAAAATCAAATTATTAATCCATTTTAATTTCTTTTGTCTTCAGGGCTCTCTGCTTGTTCAAACTTCATATAACCTATGACCTCTCTCTTTTTTCCTGTTTTTAGTGTCCATGGAAAACATTGGTGAACAAGGTAAAATATTGTTATGATTGCAGATATAATGTCTTAAGAACAGTTCAATAAAACATGCATTTGGTTGAGATTAACAAATTATTCCTTGACAATATGATGATAGAGTTACTGACATCTCACTTTTCTAAGTTCCCAAACTAAGGTGTGTCACACATTTGGCAAAGAACCCCGTAGTGAGCTTAAGTGTTTCAAAGATCCTTGTAGTTCTAAGACACAAGGCTACGGACAATCTCCTGTCCTAGCTTCAATTACTACCTTCTAACTAGTTATCTATCTGCAGAGTTTATGGAATTCTGCCTGTAGTCATGTTATGCTGATTGAAGTTCCATATTCGATGATACAAATTCTAAATGATTCCACAGGTTCAAATCCCATGATTCTTTAGAACAATAAACAATTGCTAATGCAATTTTAAAATATCAAACTTGTCATATTCTGCTTACTTACTTTGTCCTTGTTAGGAATAGGGGCCTGGCACTTGCTAGAAAAGGAATCTACTGCTCTTCTGTGTCTCTAGCCCTCAACATGCTGATATTCTGAATTGGCACATTTTCTGCAACTGTTTATTTAAGAACTATATTAATATATTATTCAGACAGGATTATTATCACTACTATAAAATTATTTTAAATTCATGTAGTACCTTGAACCTTTATAAAGGAACATACAAAGTGTGTTCGTGTTCTTTAAAGAAGAATCAGGATGCTTGTCTTCACAGTTGCCCTGTGTGATAAATTAGGTAACAGAACCCCCGTGGAGAGAAATCACTTCATCCAGATGGTCCCTGTTCACATGTTGTCATTCTAACAAGGAGAGCCACCAGTGTCATCTAGAGCTAAGCAAACAGGCAAACAGTGTCTCAGATGGGAACGGCTTTGCTTTCTCTGCCTCTCTTAAGCACAGTTCATGAAGCCTGAAAGTCTGGTTAATTAAATGTGGTTAACATTGTGTTTACACAATGTAACAGCTCTATTTTAACAACTTAGGAAAGCTCTAACTAACCAATTAGAGATGAGCCTAAGTACAAATGAGGGGGTTTTATTTATGTATATAAATATAATGATATCTTTAGAGATATTAAAAAATCAAATCTTCATAACTTTAGGTTTTTATTCAAAGAGTTATGTTATGTGAATATAACATAAATAATATTTTATGGTTTATCATCATTGTAAATTTGAATATTTTGTGAATACCATGATTTGAGTAAAATTTTGCATATTACAGTGATAATTTTGTTTCTCTCATTTTAGTTGTGTGCCTCATGGCTTATCATCTACTTTTTGCAATGTTTGTCTGGTCATACTGGAAAACGATTTTTACATTGCCCATGAATCCTTCAAAAGAAGTAAGTTAAGACAATAGCAAAGTTATCCTAAAGATAGCAATCTGTAACATTAATTTTGGAAAATGGATTTCCTCCTTTTCATTAGGGTGTCAAATGTATTGAATGCAGTGATGTTTGGGGATCTAAAAAAAATCTGCGTATGTTAATAAACATGGAATTTTCACTAGGTCCTTACTTTCATATCTGATAGAATTATTCTTTCAAGTTTTCTATGCTTTCTTTCTAATTTACTGTCAAGCATCTAGTTAGATATATAAGAGATAGGTGATAGATAGATAGATAGATAGATAGATAGATAGATAGATAGATAGATGATACATACATACATATATACATACATACATACATACATATATATATAGATATATAGATACATAGATTATAGAGATAGATACATAGATATATAGATACCTAGATAGATACATAGATAATATAATACATACATAATAGATAGATACATAGATAGATACATGCATACACACATACATACATAGACACATAGATACATAGGTACCTAGATATATAAATACCTAGATAGGTACATGGATAATACATATGTAATAGATAGATAGATAGATAGATAGATAGATAGATAGATAGATAGATAGATAGACAGAAAAACAATTTGGTGTATAATTATATACTAATTATTATAGTAAACACATATTAGTCGTCTGTCAATCACCAGAAACAACGATAAGTAACAAGATTCATCATCTCGGGATTCAAGTTATCCATAGCTAGTCCACAGCTTTTAGATACCCAGATTCCTTCTATCCTATTGCTCTGTCACGTGACATTTTGATTCTGTGAGCCACTTCTTGGCTAAAGACACAGCCCTCATTCCAGACATCATGAATATATTACAGCCAGAAGGCCATAGACAGCAGGAAAGAGGTGCCCTTTCCCTTCAGTGACATTTGCTTTAAGGTGCTGATTCCATTTCCACTTGCATTTAGATGACTTCATTATGTGACCACATCTCGCATGGAAGCCTGGGAATGTAATCGTTATTCTCAATGGTGCCAGCCACTAAAGGCAGGAATGGGTATTGGGGGCAGCTAGCAATAGTTGCTACAGAAGGCTTTACATAGCAGTGTATGACTAAATTAGATTCTCATTTTTGAATATATTGTTCTTTTCATCTCTGGGTCTCTCACTTGGTTAAACGATTTTAGAGCAAGAGACAGTATCTTACATACTTTCCTATTCTTGGCATTTGCTCTAATATCATGTTTGTTGAGCTGAAAAAAAAACCCTTGCTGTGCAGATCATAGCATAATTTTACTAGTTCAAGTTAAAAAGAAGAGACATCATGGTAGATTGTTCCCTAAAGCAATTAGTTTGAAATGAATCTGTGATCATATTGGCCCAAAACTATACTTTTGGCCTTTTAAAAGTTGTTAAAACCCAAACCACATATATTTGCACAGAAATAATGGTGTGTGTAGACTATAGTGTTTCACAGACCATCTTTTGTCTCTGACTCTCCACCCCTTTCCCCTTTTCTGTGTGCTTTTTCCTTCTTCATACAGTATTTCTTTCTTCCTCCTAATCTGTTTCAAGGTGTCTTGGCCTTTTTGAAGGTTTTAAAGAAAATGCTCACTTCAATCAATTGGGTGAGTGACCACATCCTCTCAGGTGGCTCACCAATCACCTTGACATTGATAACTTTCCCATCTGTCCCCAGCTCTAATCACTTCAGAGAGCCTAATGTGTGTGTCTCTCTGTTAAATATCTCACTTTGGTTAGTATCCTGACACTTTAGATACAAACTGTAAAACAAAGATCACCGTTTTGTCCTTCCCTAAACCATAGCCTTCCTACTTCTTACATTAGCAAATATCTCTGCCATCACCAGTTGTGTGGGTCAGCGTCCTGGTGTCTGTTTGCTTCTGTCTATCTGCCCCTCCTCATTCTGTCCCTCTGGATTCTTTGTCTCTATCTTTCTGTCTCCCTGTGCATTTCTGTTTCTGTCTGTCTCCCTGTGTCTGCTCTCTTGCTCTCTGTCTCTGTCTGTCTGTCTGTCTGTCTGTCTGTCTTTCTCTCTCTCTCTCTCTCACACACCACACACACACACACACACACACACACACACACACACACACACTTCCTTCCCTCTCCCCATTGTCTGACATACTACATCGTCATGGTATTTAAGTCGTAACTTATAACCCCTTCCCCAAACCCTGCAGAAGTCCATCCTCCACCTTGAAATATAGTGTTTCATCTAAAGGGAAATTTAGCATCTTCATCTGCAGTGTGTCTGTTCTGTGACTGCACATACTCCCACAGGGAGTGTCTGTCTCCCTTGCCTGGCAGCAATTATGCTTGTCTCAGTCTGACTTCCTGCTTTATGTTCTTGTAACTCTCAACTCGTGTAGCTTCCTGAATGTGCTGCCCCAGTATCTTTCTTTCTCAAATATTCTTTCTCTTTGGACTTTGCATCCATACCAGCAGCAATTATCTCCTGAAATTCTCAAGCATGGGATTAATTATTCCAGAGCTCAGTTTCTAGACATACATATATATATATATATATATATATATATATATATATATGAATTGGGGATCCCATTTAGTTGCTTAGGACAGCAAGTGTTTACTGAAGGGACCCTGATATAGCTGACTTGTACAGAAGTGGATGCTCACAGTCATCTATATGATGGATCACAGGGCCCACAATGGAGAATCTAGAGATAGAACCTCAGGAGCTGAAGTGGTCTGCAACCCTATAAGAGGAACAACAATATGAACTAACCAGAACCCCCAGAACTCGTGTCTCTAGCTCCATATGTAGCAGAAGATGGCCTAGTCGGCCATCATTGGGAGGAGAGGCCCCTTGGTATTGCAATCTTTATATTCCCCAATACAGGGGAATGCCAGGGCCAAGAAGTGGGAGTAGATGGGCAGGGGAGCAGGGCTGGGGGAGGGGGAAGGGAACTTTTGGGATAGCATTTGAAATGTAAATTAAAAAAATACCTAAAAAAAAAAAAACACACTTTATATTCTGGCCACTCCTCAGCCTAAGGGGGGAAAAAATTAGAATTACTAGATCAAGGAAATTTCAACTGCTTGAGAAACTGTTATCCAAAAGAATTGCAGTGACTTTCAATACTACCAGTTATATTAGACTCTCGGCATTGCTTGCTATTATGAAAACTCTGTTAGCAACTCTGTTAACAACTTAGTAGACAAAGTGTTCTCTGTTTTAACTTGTACATTTTTTATTCTAGTGAGGGGATATATATATATATTTCTGGTTTTCTGGTTCCTTTTATAAATCATGATTTTATTTTTTGTGTATATGGCTAAAATTGAAAGCTACTTTAATCTAGGAATTATAGATGAACTCAGATCTTGGCTCCTACTGCATTTACCAGTAAGAAGGTAGGCGTTTGGGAGAAATGATTACTTTTAGGATTATGCAGGGATATGAGGGTGAGTCAGGGGTACTTTTAGTGCCAGAAAATAAGTACTCAGGAAAAAATAGATATAAGAGGATATGTCAGAGGAACACATGGACCAATGACAGAAGTCCCAGCCGAAACGTCGGACAATTTGAGCAGCAAAAGCATCTGAGTATGCAATAAACATCTATGAGACTCCTTAATTAAATCAATAGTTGACTAAATTGACATATAAGTAATAGACCAAAAACCTCTGTTCTGTAGAAGACTTCTAAATAATTTCTGTAAATAACTCATCTTTTAGGAGTGGAGGTATAAATTCCCCACTCCTTATTAATGAACAAATTTCCTCCAAAGAGTACAAGACAGAAAAAGAGGAAGGTTACTGTAGAAACCCCTGACAAAAAGCTCCTTCATGCTGTAGAGGTAGCTCAGTGGTTAGGAACACTTGCTCTTCAAGTGGACCTGGATTTGGTTTCCAGCACCCATATGGAAGCTTACAACCGTTGATAACTCCAGTTCCAGGGGATATGATGCTATTCTCTGACCTCTGAGAGGACCAGACATGTATGCTATATATACATACATGCAGGAGAAACATATGCAAAAAATCAATCTTAAAACATTTTAATTCTCCTTAATTGTATGATCAAGGCCAGGCCTGTTATTATGACCTGCTGGCAATGTCAGTCATTTTCCTAAAGATTCATAAACATCAGAAAAATTGCAATTGAGTGGGCCTCTACACAATATCAGTACTACTCAGATATACGGTGGTGATAAGAAACAAGAAAAGGGAAACATAAACAATTAGGGAAAATCTGAGAAATTGCTGAGGCTAAAATGAACCTGAAAATACTATGATATTTTTATAATGTGATATTATGTAGATATATAGAGTATAAATACTGGAGTAGAAAAAGATATTCCAAAACAGAGGGTCTGAATCTCTGTGCTGAACTTTGTGTGATGTACATTAGGTAATAATGTACCAATATTTCTTCATCAAAGTGCTAAGTGTGCTATGCTACTGTAAGATATTTGTAGAGAGAACTTAGAGATGGGCCACCTAGAAATTTTAGAAATTTACACGATTTCCTCAAAAAAAATTTTTAGTAAACCTAATGTACTTTTTAAAAATAAAATAAAATTAGTGTTAGAAAAGCAAAGCCAGGTTGTAGGAAGAACTGTGACATCTGGAGATTAGAAACTGTCTCAGGAGTTCCCAGCTCTACTTTATAAGATGCACAGACCTTCAGATCTGTACAGCTAGCATCTTCTAATCTGTGAACTGATAGGACTTTGCATATTGTACTGTTCTGGAGGAGGGAGAACCATATAGCTCTATCTTATTCCAAGGTAGAAATCTATTTTTGACCTCTGTCTTATGTAAGAATTTCACCAGCCTATATTTGACTTCTTGGGGCTGACCCGGGTGTTCTGTTTAAATTTATTGATTTACATATTAAGCACGCTGGTCTTCCATGTCCAATGCTCCCCAGAAGTTACTCCTAAGGTGAAAAAGACCTAGAAACTTGGTGAAAAGTCATAAACTGTTGATAATTTCAGTGCACATTGACAGTTCTAAGGAGTTTTCATAAACCAATTTACTGGCTGTTCATAATGCCAGGTTTTAAATTAATTCCAGAAATGGCAATGGGAAGAGCTAAGGAGATGGCTTGGTCATATGAATTCTTGCTATAAGCTTGAGAACCTGAGTTCAAACAGGAAGCACCTGTGCAATGGGCCTGCAGTGTTATGATTGGAGCTAGCAAAACGTCATGCACACAAAATTATTATGCTAATATACGAGTTATTTACACTTTAAAGCTGAAGATACTTTTAAGTTTATTTCATTAAGGGGAAAGGTTTATGCCCGATGTCATGAGCTAAATTTTTATTCTCTTGTCATTGTGTAAATGACTATGTATGTCATCTTAATTTTTTTTTTTTCTGTCATTTGTAGAAGCTCTCTGGGCAGCCAAGGCTAGTCTTGAACTCACAATCCTCCTGTCACAGTCTCTTGAGTGTTTAGATTACTGGCATGCAGTGTCATGCCCAACTCCAGGTTGTTTTAAATCTTCCTTTTAAAAATTATCTATCTAGTCTGTGAGAGTTTTATTAGTAACTCCTCCTGTGAGGTATTTCTTAATATAAAACGGGTGTTTAAAGGCAGGGAATATAGTGCAGTGATAGAGAACATTCCTTTTATATATGATGCCCTAGATTTAATTCCCAGCACTACCCAACAAAGCACCTATAATGTACAATTTAAAAAAAAATAATCAAATAAAAGTACCTAAGCAAACATTCAGCCAACATATAGAACGTTCTTATCTTTTCTGGCTGCTATAAAGGTCATGCTTGTATTTCCCTGAACTCTTCTAAAGGAAACAACTCCTCTGCATTTTGTTTTAAGTATTTCCTTGTTCTTCATAATTTTATCACATATGAGTGTGCCCTTATTGATAATATAGAGGCTGTTTCATTTCCTGATTTTGACGCTTTATAGAGAATGTGTTCTATAAGATAATTAGTTACTGCTGTTTTCGGCAAGCTACTGAGCTGTGGTCCTTCATTGCTGGATCGCTGTGGTTCATGGGTAAGCACCAGTAACGCATTTAGATGGACCCTAATTAATTTACCCTGTTATAGACATTCAACTGCAGTTCCTATTGTTCCCATTCCTAAGAACATCACTGTGTTGATCTTGTACATAACTTCTGGACCTGTTTATAGGGATTCATGCAGTACCAACTCTGGGACTTTGTATGTGTATGTGGTTATTTAGTAGAAACCAAAACAATTTTTTGTTTTTCTCAAATAAGTATGGTTAGTTAAACCAAAGTGTCAATATAAGCAGTAAAATGAATAACTAGTTATTTGGGTGCCAGAAGAGTATATATATATATATATATATATATATATATATATATATATATATATATATATACNTGAGGGCCTTGGAAGAGCACCCGAATGAGGCATAATGACACTTAGAAAGTATCTTCGTACTCAGGAACTGCCAAACACTCATCTGAAAATGCTGTGACTACTGCTTAGGTTGCTATTCAATCTTATCTGCACAGTTCCATAAAACAGAATGGAAGCATGAGTCACACACACTGTGAGGCACAGAGATCCCAGAACCGACTCTAATTCTGTCCCTCCTACTTGGTCGTGACTTGGTGACGACATAAAGGGCTGCTGAAGTCTGTATCCATCGTAGAAAATTTACTTTTAACTATAAACCTTCCTATTTGTATTTAAGGAATCAATATCTCTAATGTAAAACTAATAGTTTTAGATGTAAAACTAATAGTTTTGCAAATATTTTAATAAGATTACAGCAGTAATTGTATGAATTATATAAAACATAATTTAGGTATTGCTCTCTGTCCTTAAAATGGGAACTATTATACAAATAACTTTAGCCTGCTTAACTTATATTTTAAAGTAATTTAACATCTAACTAAGTCATTGTCTTTAAAAAAAAAAAAAAAAGCCGGCCATGGTGGCGCACGCCTTTAATCCCAGCACTCGGGAGGCAGAGGCAGACAGATTTCTGAGTTCGAGGCCAGCCTGGTCTACAAAGTGAGTTCCAGGACAGCCAGAGCTATACAGAGAAACCCTGTTTCGAAAAACCAAATATATATATATATATATATATATATATATATATATATATATATATATATATATATATATACTATGTAAATCACATTTGCTTTTACCTCACATTAGAACCACATCGAATCTACCTCTTATACAATTTCCACTGTAATCTGGTGCACCCTGTGAGGTTTGTGCAGAGAAATCTCATCTTAGAATCAGTCATCCAGGTAGACTGTGCTCCCTGTGCTATTGAAGAAAAGATGCCAATGTTATCTGCAAGAACTCAAATCCTTAACTGGAAACACCTCTTCCAGGACCTGCTTATACTCTTGTAACACAATTAACAGAGATGTGAAGTCATTTCCAATTGTTGCAACCAATAGCATATATTTACACATTCTAGAGAATGTCTCTGTGATATATCCTCACCCAGTTAGTCACAGGAATAAATTGATTTAGGTGAGGAAGCCTTTCTGTTGACGAGTAGAAATGAACACATCTTTCCCTTGAGCTGTAGCTACTGAGGATGGAGAGCTCCTGAGACAAATTTCCCCAGGAGGTCTCCTGCTCTTGGAAAATCTCTCCAGAGAAGCCTGACTCTAGGCAAGCTCGTGCTCTGTGTTTAAAATTGGTTGACTATCTTTTTTACTTTTCTCCTTTGAGTCAAACTTAAAATTCAGGATGCGTTTTAGAGTTTAAATTTGGAATGATGATAAAAAGCCATTTCATTGTATTTTCAGTGACTTGTTAAGCTTAAGACTAATTGAACTCTTTGTTCCTAGCAATCCGATATTGTGACAGATGCCAACTTATAAAGCCAGACCGCTGTCATCACTGTTCCGTCTGTGATAAGTAAGAAAACCTTTGCATCTCAAGCATCTACATGATCGTGGGGATGTTGTTCAGGACCATGCTTCTGCTTTTCAGATTATCACCACGGTCCACACTCATGCCTTTTATGCCTCTATTTAAAAATATAAGTGGGGTTGCTCTTTGTATTAGCAACAGTGTAGACGCAATTAACACTGTTTCCCCTTGATCTGCTTCACATAGTATTGTATATTTAATATGTAACAGAAACAGTAAATCTTGTCCTAAAGATGGATAGTAAAGAGAAAACTTTATATAGGCTTTATGCATATTTACTGAGGTTTTGCACTTTTTAGTGCAAACCATTCTTGTATTAATATAATAGTATTTTAAAAAGAAACTGATTCGTATCTTAATGAGTATACCTTTTGAAGTTTTATTGTTATTATGGCTAGAGTAAGATATAATGTCTCTTTTCGATGAGAATATCTGTTTTTACTGTATTCTATTTTTAAATAAGTAATTCTGTAGTATTTTACGTGCCAAACCTATTGTAAACATTTTATAAGGCATCATGTTTTATTTTGGGGGGGATTATTTTTAGATGTATTTTGAAGATGGATCATCACTGCCCATGGTAAGTACGAGCCTATAATTAAAACAAGTTTGTATCAGTTACTAACCTAATATAAATTGAGCCACTTTTTTTTTTTTTTTACAAATCTTTTTATTAATTGGTTTCCTTACTTGTCCTAGGAGGCTTAGTTTCAAGTACTTAATTAACGTCAAAGAGCCTCCATTTGGGAGAATTTCCATTAAATAATTTTAAAACTAGTGTATTAATAACATTAGAGTTAATTTTACATGTTTTACCTGCACAAAGGGTATTCTTTTTATGCACATTTATAAACACAGATACACTAAAATACTTTCCAGAAATATAAGTGCTCACACATTAATTACATACCACAATACCTCAGTAGAAGTTTATAATAAACTTTAACACTTTAAACTTTAAACTTTCAAGGGAACTTCATTGGTAGGTAGAATAGTAAACAGACAAATACACAAGTAAGTTAAACAGGATTTTCTACTTAGAACTCATTCTTGCTGATTTGGGGGGTTTTGTTTGTTTATTAGTTTGTTTGTTTGTCTGTTTGTTTTTTTGGATTTTTTATTTATTTTTTATTTATTTTTTTTTTGCCTACTTCTAAGCTATTAACTTAAGTGACTTTGTGGAGGGCCATCTTTAAGATCTGCTAGGGAAGGTTGACTCTCTTATCCTTGTTACCGTTTTTTTTTTTTCATTCTGCATGCATGTTAATCACGCCAAAGTCACCATGGCTGAACTCAAGCATTTATTACAATTATCGCACAAATTTTACATCTTCCAGAGGTGACACACTGAAGAGATATGAATGCTCACAAGTCCACACTAGGTGTTGTATAGTACGTATAGGTTGTGATTTTCCTAGGAACAGGAGAGAACAGGGGAAGGTTAAGGGTTTTTGCATTCGAGATCTCTTGCGATTATACCTCTCTTGTTTCTTCCCTTCTTTCTCTCACATTTCTCCCTATTTTCCACTGCACCTCCCCCACCCGAGCCCCCACCTCCCACTCCACCCCCACTCCCGCTAATTTTAAAGACAGAGCTAGGGATGTACCCCGGTGGTAGAGTACATGAATAGTAAGCGATGAGATCTAAGTTCACCCCCAGTATGCACCCCCCACCCTCCAAAGTACAGAGAAAGCATAATGTGGTTCTCGAGTTCAAAAGTAAAAGTAGGAAATAAGTTTTCTAACATCTGTTTTTACTTCTTCTCTAATCATAGAAAACCACTTTTGGTATTGTCATGGCGACTGTTTAGGTCTAGATTTTCCATGTATATGTTTGTATATGCATACATACATACAAGAGGGTGGTCTTTCTCTTAACAACAACAACAACAACAACAATAAACAACAACAAAACCCCAAACAACAACAAAACCCCAAACAACAAATGTCTTGCAGAATTGATGGACTGGATATGACTCATCTTTTTATTCACTATATTCTGGAACTGTTTCCACACCAGTATATGAAAATTGTTTTACAGCTGTTATCTGAATATGGCTTGTCTAAGGGCTTTTAGGACATTACCAGGTTATATAGCTGCCTTTTTATATAGGTCTTGTATGTGGTTTTGCACTTTAGAATACATATCAACTCTGAGCATTTGAAACATTAGATAAACAGTGCCTGTCAGTTTGGTATTCAAGGATTTGCACAACTGTATGCTTGGGCACTTAAAATTACCCACTAGGACTTAGGAGATCAGTCTCACACATGTCTTTTTAACTAAATGAGAGCTTCCATAGTGTTCATCTTATTGGGTTTTTCTACTGGAAGAATGATTTTTCCTTTAGCATACAATTTTAATTAATTATATTTGTAATACTTTGGTGTGGCTACCTAATAACTCCTCAAATGGAAGTAAATAATTTTAGTTTCAATATATTGAATGCCCACTGTATATTAAAGACTATACATTTTTTTAAAAAGTTATCTTTATATGCTGATAACAGAAAGAAGTAATATTATTTGCTCTGAGGCTCAGCAGAGTTGAAAAATGGACTCAAAGTCACACAGCTAGTTTTGTTTGGGAGCCTGAAAAGCTACTTTCTTTCCAGCATACTTTACTCTTTTTAGTTGTATTCCGGAAGCAGTTTCTGTGAAACATTCCACAGCTAGCTTTACACCAAATTAAAATGATCTAACCCAAAGTGTGTTATTTCTGCATAAACATCAAGTTGTCCCTCTTGGGGGCTGCTGTGTAAGCTGGGTCCTCGGGCCAAACTGAGTTTACAATAGGCAGTTACAATGTCGAACCAAAAGCTGTCTGAAAAAAGTATATACTTATTGTTCAAGATAAATACTCTTCTTTGGGGGTTGGGATTTAGCTCAATGGGAGCAAGCTCAAGGCCCTGGGTTCAGTCCACATCTCTGAAAAAAAAAAAAGAAAGCCCTCTTCTTTGTTTCTTCTTGAAATATGCCTTCCAGAATCATCTATATACATACATCAAACTTGGTTTTGATTGTAGGTTCTTGCGTGGTCAATTACCCCAGTGATCTTAAGCATGAATTACAGTAAGCTGAATCAGGTATTATAAAAACTTGATCAAAATCATTTCCTTTCTATAAAAGTGTTCTTCATCATTTAATTAAAAAATCTTCTGTTTGCATTCCTTCAGAAAGAGGCACAATGGGCGGCAGTCAGTGTAACTCGGTTCACAAGTACCCTCGCTTATACCCACCGCCCTTCATTCGACCTCTGTTTATCTTCTCTTCTTCTTGAAAGCAACACTAGTAAGCTAAGGCAATATCCTGCATTCTTTGGAGAGAGATCACATCAGAGGAAGCCTGTCCAGGACCTGTTTCTAATACTCTTCCTTGCCATTATTCCATTCTGGTGCCATAAAAAATAATCTCAGAGATCTGTCTGCATTCCCACTGGGCCCCTCCAAAGCTGCAAACATAACCATCAATGAGTAATATGCATCTGCAATTTAGCTTATTTGTGAATTGCTTCTCTATGGATAAGACCTTTAAGTTCAAACTTACTAAACTCCAACTGGTCCATATGCTTTTTGAGGCAGAAGCAAAGTCTATGAGAACATAGGTTGTTTTTAAACAAACAAACAAACAAACAAAAACAAGAAATGAAAAAATGTTTTGTTTCATTGCCAAGGTCGTCAGAGAGAGGAGAAGGGAGCGGGAGGATGGGGAGGGGAGAGCAAGGAAGAGGAGGAGGAGGATAGGGACTCAAGAGGAAACAAGGACAGGAAGGAGAGGAAGCAGTAGGCAGACGCTATGCAGTAGATTTGTCATCCTAGCTACCTAAGAGTTAACCCCATCATCTCTATCAGCCAGGTTAGCTATGGAGGCTGTTAATGTTCATAGAAGATCATGGAGCCATGCCCATGTTTTATGGAAAGCAGAGAGAACGGCTACACAATGAAATGTACTCATTTTTGGGTCATTGATATCCCATAGTTGTGATTCCCCCTCCCCCACCCATTATATAGTGACTTTAGAATAGGAACTTAGGGTGTCTCAGTTTTTATATTTGGAATTACATCCCCCGAGTGACATAGCTGTCTATTATCAAACGGGTATTACACTTTATCTAGCTGGCTCCCACACTTCAGTTTCTTAATTCTTCGATTTAGTACACATTGATTGATCTTTGATTACCAACATGATGGCATGCAACGAGGTCATAGAAGTGACTTCAACCAAATTTGGGGAAACTTAAGAGACTTTAACTTAGTTTATCATAGTACAAATAGAATCTAGAGATAACCTAGTGGATTTCCCATGTCTGCTTGACTCTGTTGGCTCTTTCACAAGCTCTCTTCCTTAAGGTAGGTGTGTGTTTATGTAACTCATTGTATATGAGGAGTAGTAGCTTTCACTGTGATTGATTAAAAAAATATTAAGAGTCATATATTGAGGGCTGGAGAGATAGCTCAGCGGTTAAAAGTACTGCCTGCTCTTCTAGAGGTCCTGAGTTCAATTCTCAGCAACCACATGGTGGCTCACAATCATCTATAGTGAGATCTGGTGCCTTCTTTTCTTTTTCTTTTGCCTGCAGGCCAAATGCTGTATACGTAATAAATAAATCTTTAAAAATTCATATGTTGAATATCTAAGTGCAAAAGTTTTTTTCATTGTGTTAAAAAATGTTACTGTTCTTTATGAATGAAATGCTGATGAGTTTTAAATGGAGATAAATAAAAAAAAACTGTGCTATGCTTAAACATATTTATCCCTAGACTAGAGAAATAACTCATTAAGACTATTTTTGTTTTCTTGGCAGGGTGAACAATTGTGTTGGATTTTCAAATTATAAATTCTTCCTCCTTTTCTTGGCTTACTCTCTGCTGTACTGCCTTTTCATTGCTGCTACCGATTTACAGTATTTTATCAGATTTTGGACAGTAAGTCATCACTTTAGTGACTTTTCTATGTATGAACATTCAGTAGCCAGTCATTTCAGACCCTGACTTTCTAGGGTCACTCTGTGTACAGTCAGGCCTTTGCATTCGCAGTCTCAAATTCACAATTTGAAATTGTGTACTCACCATCTCAAAATTTACTTAGAACTCCCAACCAATGTATTCTGAGCTTTTTCAACAGTTTCTAGGCATGCACATATTTGCGCAGTGTACATGCATATTCCTAGTTGAGGCAAACAAGGTATAGTTACACCATCTGCATCTCAGCATACTTTAAACAGGTATCTTCTCCCATGGTCTGTTTGCTTCCATGGGTTTTTGTTTGGTTGGTTTTTTTTTTTTAACCTGTTGTTGATTTTGCAGGTATGACCTTTATACATACTGATGAAGTGCTATCTATTATTTCTCAGTGAGACTGATGTGTCTTATGGAGAAAATACATGCTTTATCCAGACATTAATTATAGTGCTGTTGTTCAGAATTTTCATATCAATAAGTCAACACACTATATTAAATAAGGGGCATTCAGGCAAAACCCCACATCATACAAGGTTGTGAATTGGTCAGTAGATGCCTAAGGCAACAGGAGAAGAGAAAACCAACCCAGTATTTCCTCAGGATCCTGTACCCATGAACCCAGTGTTCAAGGCAATCTTGTGCAGCTTTTTAAACTATTATATCCTGGTAATTCAGCTGTTTTTTAAAAATTATTTTTGCACTATATATATTCTAAAACAAGGCAAAACAAAATTATGGAGTATGAAACTATACAGAAACATTCCTGCTGAATATGACACGTTGGTAAGAAAGCATTCTACTTCTTGCCAGGATTGCTTTCTCACTGAATTTTCTTTTATTTTCAATAAACTATCTTTCATTATGGCAAGAATTTCTGAGTTGTTGGGTAGTTTATATGAGGTTTAAACCAAATTTAATACTAAAAGAGCTATTGAATGCCTACTTTGTGTTGGTCCCATTGCTAAGAAACAGAAAGGCACAAGTGAGTTGGTGTGTCTCTAGCACCCGAGGGTACTTCTAGTCTCCGTCCGGTTGATCCCTAATGCTTGTCTACTATAATCTCACTGCCCTCTGTCCCTATGGGCGGTTTTCTTTTCAAACCCGGAGCACATGTGAACAGAAGATACCAAAGTCTCTGTTGTTCAGAGCTTACTGTCAAAAGCTGCCAGTTGAGGTCTTATCATCTATATCAGTGGCGAGTACCACAGGGAAATGAAACACTGTGGTCATGCCAGAATGGGAGGTTCCTAGCATATCCGGTGCTTTGCTGAAAGTCAGGCCCCCGGCATTCATTCTAGAGTCAGTTCATCTCTCTTGGTTTTGCAGGGATGGCTGGTTTCAATCCCTGGGTATTAAAACTATTTGCACACTGGTCTTACTAATGTTGATCTTTTCTGTGATGTTCTTGCCAGAGCTTGAAGCATTATAGTAGGGGGTGTCTCCTGTCTTCTTTTAGTTGATGATGCTGTTATTTATAATAATCTGAAGTATCAATGAGAATAGGAACTAAATTTTGCCAACTAACCTTCATTTACCTGGCATTATAATAAAAATTATTTAATTATGAAGCATGCTAATAATATGTTCTGTTTCTTTTCTCTTGTTTCCTACTTGTATGGTTTATGCTGCCATGTTTTTTCCCCAGAATTTGATTTCGTTATGCAAAGCAAAATAAATATTCCCACTTTAATCTTTTCTGGATAGATGTTCATGTACCAATAAGCCTTTAATTTAATACAAAATGAATATTTACTTTTCTCCTTAAAATTTAGCATGAAGCTATGTGTCATTTTCTATTTCTAAATTATTTAAACAATCATATTAACTAATAATTGTAGAGGAGTATTCATCCCACTGATAAAACATTTTGTTTTCTGCCTTTCCTTATAGAATGGTCTGCCTGATACTCAAGCCAAGTTCCATATTATGTTTTTATTCTTTGCTGCAGCTATGTTTTCTGTCAGCTTGTCCTCTCTGTTTGGTTATCATTGCTGGCTAGTCAGCAAAAATAAATCTACTTTAGGTGAGTATCCAATTATTATAGAGAGCAAAACTTTTTTAAATACACATGTAGTTGCTTACAAAAAGTTGTCATATACTCATAAGTCATCAACCTGTTTTGAAATAGTAAAAAAAAAAAATCTTATTTGCTGTGTGTTTTGTAATGTCACACCAACACATTTTCATTCTTTCATATATTAATTGACTGTGCGTGGTGTACAAAGCCGGATTTATACTGAGGTGAGGGCAAGGAAAAAACAACCTGTTGAGGAGGACAGAGGCAAGATTCAAACATAAAAGTAATTCTAAAATCCGGAGTGCGTTGAAAGAAACAAACAGGCCATGATTATGACAGAACGGCTGGAGATGGTGCCATTTTGAATGAGTTGTCAAGAAAGGCCTCACCACACTAAGGAATATTCATTTTGAAAAGTTAATCATTGAAACAACCAGAACACTGTAGACACAAAACAGAGCCTGTTAATCTTCACTGTAGGAATACATTTTTCTCAACCTACTTTAATAAGCGACCAACCTCCCCTCTAGCCCACCACCCATCAGAAGTAATGGAAAAGATAAGTTATTCAAACACAGAGCAAGTAGACCTGTTTAGAAATAGTTCTTTGCAGGCGAGCCCAATATTCATTGTCAGGATATCAGCAGTTCAGTCCAGTAGCAAACACCAACTATGAATCAGCGGCTGCAGTCCAATCCTCTTGGCAGTCACCACACACAACCCAGCAAGGGAAGTCTAATCCAGAAGAAATCGAAAGGCTTGCCAACCTGCCTGAGGCCACAAAAGTGGCAAGAAGCTGCAGGAGCCTGGTGAGAAGTTCTTTGGTGAGTTTCTCTCTATGGTGTCACCACAAGCAGAACTCAGCAGCAAGCAGAGCTCAGCAAGGCAATGTAAGGCAACAACAAAGGTTTCCACTTTACAGACAGTGATGGCTAGTGTTAGCTGTTAAACAACATCTAGAATCATCTGGAAGATGGGTCTCTTAGCATGCTTCAGATAAGAGGGCTGGAATTATCTTAATTCCTTACTTAAGGTGGGAAGGCCTACCCACTGTGGGTGACATTCTCTGGCTGGGATCCTGAACTTTATAGATGGAGAAAGAGACAGAAGAACAGCAAGCATTCATTGTTCTCTTCAGCTGAGGGTGGATACAATGTAACTATCGGCTTCAAGGTCCTGCCAGCGCAGCTTCCCTGCCTTGGTGTTCTATAGCCTGCAACTGGAGCCAAAGAGACCCTTTCTCCCTTAAGTTGCTTTCATGGAAATATTTTATTACAGCATCAGGACAAGAAACTAAGACATAAGGCACGAAACAAACAGGCCTGTCTTAGGGTTTCATTTCTGCATGAAACAGGCCTGTCTTAGGGTTCCATTTCTGCACGAAACAAACAGGCCTGTCTTAGGGTTTCTATTTCTGCACAAAGCAACATGAACAAGAAGCAAGTTGGGGAGGAAAGGGTTTATTCAGTTCACACTTCCATATTGTCCATTACCAAAGGAAGTCAGGACTGGAACTCAAGCAGGGCAGGAACCTGGAGGCAGGAGCTGATGCAGAGGCCATTGAGGGCTGTTACTTACTGGATTGTTTTCCCTGGCTTGCTCAGCTTGCTTTCATATAGAACCCAGGTTTACCAGCCCAGGGATGGCACCACCCACAATGGGCCCCCCTCTCTTGATCACTGATTGAGAAAATGCCTTACAGCTGGATCTCATGGAGACATTTCCTCAAGGGAGGCTCTTTTCTCTCTGATGACTCTAACTTGTGTCAAGTTGGCACAAAGGAAAAAAAAAAAACAGCTAGTACAAGGCCTCAGAGGGAAAGGCACACCTCCAAATGTCCATATTAAAAATGAAAAAAACATCTTAAACTGGTAACTATGTATATACTGTGAGGAGCCAGTAAGAGGAGAAGAGAGTAAACTCAAATCCAGCATAAGGAAGGAGACGGTGAAGATGGGAGATAATAGGAAAGGAAGTTATAGAAAAATATGAAGCCAATAACTGTCATTTTTAATATAATTAATTTGATGAGGCTAACTACAAAAAAAAAGTTAAAAAGGTATTACCAAAGTTAGAGGTAAGGGTAGCAATATAACCGACTTCACAGGTGTGAAAGGATTTTGAAAGGATTGTGGGAAATGCTACCCATTGGAACAATGGTTACCTCAGTGTGCGGAAAATGACCCGAAACAAAGCACCACACTGACTGAGAGATAGCAAGGCTGTGTAGGCAGGACCCTGTCTAATGGAGAAGTTTTTAAAAACATGACCATCCAGGATCAACAAAGACTTAAGGTCTCATAGCAAGCAGCATGTTTCTTAGTATCTGACTTTGCGTGTTAGATTCTGTCTCCAAAATGATGGGCAAAATCTTTAGACTTCTAAATGTATTCATATCCTAAAGTTAAGATTTTAGAATCTGCTTTTCAGGGTTACTCAAGAGGAGAGTGTGGCGTTGTGACAAGAACATTAATAACCTCACAGACATTCCATGTCTTCATTTGTTATGTGACCGTGAGCAATTCTAATGTCTTTTTGGACCACAGATACGAAAAGTGGACATAGCCAGATATGTCTGTTTTGGGATTGAATTTCTGTTTGGGAAAGCTGGCTATAAAGTACATTTTTGGGTCAGCTGGAAAAATTATGATGAGACAAAAATTTCAATAAAGTTAAAAAAATTTATTTTAAGAGGTTATTGAGTATACTTAAAATACATTTACACTTGTTTAAAAACATAGATTTACATATTTCAATATTATTTAGTCTGTCCACCCATTTATAGTCAGAAGTCCTATAAGATGGGCTGGAAGGGTAGGTCAATGGTAAAAGTCACTTGCCACAAGACTGATAATCTGAATTCAATCCCCATATTCCATATAGAGGTGGGAAGCCTCTCCACAGAATTGTCTTTTGATCTCCACATGCACACACACTAATAATAATAAAATAAAAATCTAGATGGTGTAAATTTTAGTTTATTTGTTCATTTTTATTTTCTAATTTTCTTTTGTGCACTTGTACTCTTATAATAGTGAAAAATTAAAGCAGACCTACTCATTTCTTAATATTTTAAGCCAGAATAGACAACCTCTGTTTCAAGGCTATGTACAGTACATGACAACTCCCGGGAGACTACCCACCAGTTGTTGGAGTTCCCCCCACCACACACACACACACACACACACACACACACACACACACACTTGTTTCAGTATTAGGGCTTGCTAGTATATACATTCTGAATTTAAAGTATTGCTTCTCTGTTCCTTTTAGAGGCATTCAGAAATCCAGTATTTAGACACGGAACAGATAAGAATGGATTCAGCTTGGGTTTCAGTAAAAACATGAGACAAGTTTTTGGTGATGAGAAGAAGTATTGGCTGTTACCAATATTCTCAAGGTACTTTGTTCTGAAAGGTTTCTTTTAATTTAAATTAATAAAAAGTAAGCAAACAAAAGACAGAGTTAAATCTGTTGTTTTTCTTCACAGGAGTGGCTAGAGCAGTGTTCCTCAACCTATGGGTCTTGACCCCCTTTGCAGCTGGAATGACCTTTTCACAGGGGTCACCTATCAGATATCCTGCATAATAGATGTTTACATTAGAATTCTTAACAGAAGCAAAATTACAGTTAGGAAGTGGCAACAACATTATCATATGATTGTGGGGGGTCACTGCAGTATGAGGAATTGTATTAAAGTGTCACAGCATTGGGAAGGTTGAACGTTTTTCTTTCTCTCTGTTTTTAATTACAGTCAAGGTGATGGCTGTTCCTTTCCAACTTGCCTTGTTAACCAGGACCCTGAACAGCCTTCCACTCCTGCGGGACTAAATTCAACAGTGAAAAAGTAATGCTACATTTTTTTTCTGTTTTATTTTCAAGTGATGTATTTTACTTTCTTGTATCTTTTGGTTCTGTTTTCCTTTTAAAAAAACTACATTAAAGGTGAAGGAAAATTTACTATAATGAATTCCACTTGTAAGGATGGAGGGAGGCAGTGGTAGAATAGAGAGGATACATAGTTCCAATTACATTCATACAATTCTGTTCCTAGTGGAGTAAGAAAACAGTTGTTAAATCTCTAAACATTTTAGTTGAATAAAATAAATTATGATTTTTGGTTGTGAGCCTAGCATTTAATGGCTGAGCCATCTTTCCAGCCCAAAATATGTTATGACATTTGAAAGGTAGTGTTTAAAACAAATAATGTAATTCAAAAGCCCTTCTCCTCTGCTCCTTTCTGTATGAAGTCAATGTAGAACATTCCTCTCATCCTCTGGGTCTTTCCTCTGTGGTAATGTTTATAAAGATGAAATTCCTTCAGTTGGACCTTTAGAGATCAAAAGGACTCCCAGACATCCATTTGATAGTTGGGTGGGGGGTGTCCTGGAAGGCCTCTAAATGCTACTTGAATTCACATGTGTGCCTGTAAGCATATGTGCACGTGGGCCTGCATGTGTGCCTGTTTTATGTTTTCCCAAAAGAAAGGGAAAGTGGTTTAAACATTCACTGTGTGGAGACTTTTGCTCCAGCTTTAAGATTGTTTGGATTCTAGACTATCAAGAATAGAAACATAAAGATTGAAGTTTAATTCTGGCTTTTCACTAATTGGAGAAAGGGGAAAAAGTAAAAAAAAAAAAAATTCAAGTTGTTTAGGAATCCCCCCCCCCCTTTTAAAAAAGAAACATGACTGTATCCTTTTCTTTTAGAAGGAAGCATATGTCTAAATGTGAAAGCTTTAAGAGATTTGTTTATTTTATTTGTGTGTTAAGTGTTTTTCCTGCATGTATACCCATGCACCACACACTTGCCTGGTACCAAAAAGTCACAAAAGGGAGCCAGATTTCCTGGAATTGGAGTTACAGACAATTGTGTGAGCCCCCATGTATATGCTTTAAACTGAACACAGGTCCTCTACAAAAGCAGAAAGTGCTCTTAACTGCTGAGCCATCTCTCCCATCCTTATGTAGGAATTTCTAGCAGTTTGAAATATTATTTTTATATATTTATGAGTAACAGCATACTCTGATTTTTAAATGAAAATCAGTAACAAAAGCACAAGCATGATATCCTTTATAAAACTTTAGAATTCTTTATAAAATTTTAGAGTTAGTCTTCATTTCTATAATTTAGTTGTGCTGGGCCACTTACCCTGTGAATATTTCATATTGATTACAGGACTTTTTCCTATGGCTTCTGGAGCGTTCCCAGAATTATTTGCAAGGCTATGATTTTGGCAAACATTCCAAAATCACATTAAGGTTTTAAAAGACTTAAAACATGAGGGCTGGAGAGATGGCTCAGTGGCTAAGAGCATTAGCTGCTCTTCCAGAGGTTCTGAGTTCAGTTCCCAGCAAGCACATGGTAGCTCACAACCATCTGTAATGAAATCTGATTCCCTCTTCTCGTGTGCATGAAAACAGATTACTCATATACACAAAATAAATATATCTTTAAAAAAAAAAGACTTAAAACATATTTGTTACCCGATCTTTAGTGTGAGATATGTACAGGTCAAATTCTGCCCATTAGTGAAAAAGTTCTTCTGATGTGTTTCACATTCAAAGGCATCAGTCACATCCTGGGTCAAGCTTTTATGTGTTTTGGCTTGAAAACTGTACACAGTTAAATGTTAATGGATTTTCCTATACATCGATGAAAAAAACTGAGCTCTAATAAATTATTTAGGATATGTTTTCAAAGTTTTGCAAAATTTAATAGTAGATTACATTAATATTATTGACCCCCTGTTAAGTGGTTTTTGAACGTTAAGAATGTATAGGTTTTAGGAGCAGCGTGGTCTCAGTCTTTCAAGGTCTATAGCAGTGGCTCTCAGCCTTCCTAACGCTGTGACCCTTTAATACAGTTCCTCATCTTGTGGTGACGCCTAACAATAAAATCATTTTGTTGCTACTTCATAACTGTAATTTTGCTACTGTTATGAATCATAACATAAATATCTGATATGCAGGATGTCTGATATGCAACCCCCAAAGGGGTCATGACTCACAGGTTGAGAGGACTAGGGAAAATCTTACTTCTGACAGCATTTCCCTGCTAAGTGAACTTGGAGTGATTTGTACTCAACAGGCATTTCTTGTCTTTCATTTAAATGCTGAGGCTGAATTTGAACAAGTAAGGGAGAATGTTAAGGCCAGACAGGGATATTGAGCAAATGAAAGACTAGACTGATCTACACCAAGAGACTACTTGAAAAATCAAAGACCAGAGATATAGTTTAGTGGTAAAACTTGGGTCTGTTGTATATGTGCAAGATAACAAGGTCTTACGACTGATTCTATAACACTTTAGCACTGCAGGATTATATATATGTATATATATATAACTTATATATTTAAATTTTTCCTATATATGCATGAATCTTTTCTTACCACTTGCAGTTATATGCGTGTGTGCATCACACACACACACACACACACACACACACACACACACACACACCATTATTTACCGCCTTCATGGCTGCCTTCCTAAGCTAGGCTGTCATCACTTTGTTAGGGTCCAAGAATCACTGTTGGAAGACCCGACTCAAATAGTATACAAAAGAGCGTTTATCCTGCACAAATTATCAGCATACAGGGATCAATCATTCATCAAAATGATGATGACCTGAGGGGCTCTCAGACCCCTTTTTATGCAGGGGTAGGTGAATTTTCCAGAAGGATTAGATGACCTCTAATATAATTGGTAGTGGGCAAAGCCATGACATGAGTAGAGGTTTGATTGGCTACTATGTAGGTTTCACTATATTTGATGAGATCTTGAAGAGGTTCAATAATCAGCCTTGCTATTGGCTGGTTATCTCCTCTAGTTAGGTGTCCAGACTTATTCTCCCTAAGTCGGGACATCACTGATCAGTGGCCCATTGTCAATGGCTTCTTCTGAGGAGCTCAGTTTGCTTCCGGTGGGGTGAGGGGGGATTATTCCCATGGTTTTTATTTCTTAGTGGACCTCTCAACTTCTCCATAGATAATTTCATCAAGTTTCTAACTGTTCTTTCTTGTCCGTTTGGATTGTGTCTTCTCTTGCTTCTAGTTCTTCAATGGAGATAGATGGATGGATGGATAGATAGATAGATAGATAGATAGATAGATAGATAGATAGATAGATAGAAGGATACCAAAACTAACAAATGTGCTTACCTGGTGTCTTAGTCAGGGTTTCTATTCCTGCACAAAACATCATGACCAAGAAGCAAGTTGGGGAGGAAAGGGTTTATTCAGCTTACACTTCCACACTGCTGTTCATCACCAAAGGAAGTCAGGACTGGAACCCAAGCAGGTCAAGAAGCAGGAGCTGATGTAGAGGCCATGGAGGGATGTTACGGACTGGCTTGCTTCCCCTGGGTTGTTCAGCTTGCTTTCTTATAGAACCCAGGACTACCAGCCCAGGAATGTCACTACCCACAGTGGGCTGTCTCCCCTTGATCACTAATTGAGAAAATGCCTTACAGCTGGATCTCATGGAGGCATTTCTTCCAGCTTGTGTCAAGCTGACGCATAAAGCAGCCAGGACACCTGACCTACTAGACAGTTCAGATCTGCCTTAGAAATGTCTTTAATGTCATTCCTTCTCATTTTCTCATGATTTCCAACCCAGAGCCACAAAGACCTTGTTCTGTTTCTAAAGTCTCCCAATTCTGCATTTTATGCCTTTGTACTTGCTGACTTCCCTCTGTTCCTGAGCAACTGACCATCATGGGGGGCAGGGAGGGAGGCAGCCAGGCTCTCCTGTCACTGTGTAGCTGGGGATGACTTTAAACTTGTGATCTAGAATTGTAGGTGTCTGTTACCTGTCCCTGTACATGAGAGGCCACATTCAGTAACATTTAGACAACAAAATATCACTGTTTAAGGGAAGCACAGGAAGTTATTGATTTATTATTATGTTCAGTATTTTTGTTCCTTCTTTGATGATAAAATTTTCATGAGTATGAAGCCTTCATTCTTTGATACAATTTCACATGCTTCAGCTGATTATAATGATTACATTTTTAAGGCTATAAGGTTACGCTTTTATACTGTGTTAACTGCCATATATCTAAAATTTATAAATACTTTCATTTCTTTTCTGTTGCTTCAACATAGTTATTGATTTTTAAATTTAATAATTTGATAAATTAAATTGATAGAAAAGAAGTCAATTTTTAAAATTTTTAAAAAGTATCCCCACATTTCTTCTTTAATTTTTTGTATTTTAAGATAGTTCTTTTCTTTAAAAACATTGCTTCAGTTTTATGGGGGTATTCTAAAAGAGTTTCTGTGCTAATACATATCCCTAAGTTAAGTAGTATTTTATGTTTATTTTCTGTGTCATCAAATATGTTATTGTGTAACAGGTCAAACTAATTTTTTTAAGAAAATTCTTTTTTTTTTCATGATTCTTTTACTTCCCAAATTGTATATTAGGTTTCTGAGACCTGATAATATCAGATGTTTAAAAGACCTCCTGCAAGATAATGGCTCAACTTTAACTTACAAAAGGACAGTAGATCTTTATTCAAGCTGAACAAGGTCACTTTCCAAACACAAATCTATTTTTTTTCTTTGACTATTCTTCTCATCGACATCTTCATATTTCCTCCATATACAAATCACTTGACAAAATCAATATATATTTTCTTAAGTTGATATTTGATATTATATGTGTTTGTGTGGTGTGCTTACATATGTTTATGCATTTCCACATGTATGTGGGTGGATATATGGGTACAGGTATGGGCATGTATGCATGTGCATGAATCTGGAGGCTCTAGGTGACATCTGGAGACTTCTTTGATCTTTTGCCACCTTATTCATCAATATAAGGATCTCTCAACTGACTCTATAGTTCTTCATTTTGACTAGCCTAGCTAGCTTGTTTGCTCCAGAGAAGCCATTTCTCAAGTGTTCGGAGCAATCCTGTTTGAGTCGGGCTGCCACGTCCACCCCGCATTTACATAGGTCTGAGATATGAACTCTGGATCTCATGCTTGTAAGACAAATGCTATACACACTGAGCACAAATCCATGGCCCTCAATCTTATTTCAAAACCATTATCATGAGAAGCTAGTATCACTTGGCATAAATAAAACTTAATAAGCTGTCATCAAATAAATGCTATTGCATGCTAACTAAATTATCTTGCAGGCTAAAGAGAATTTAGTGTTATTGGACCCTCAGAACATTTTCTGTATTCAAAATCGACATTTCTTCGAGTTGGGGACTGTCACTTTAGCATAACCTGAAATGCAAGAAGACAAAAACAGAATGGTTCTCTCATGGAGAACCCAGTTTTATGCATTTTTCCTGTAGTCCTTGGTTATCATGGGTCCTTCCCGAGACCATCTTGCATTGCAAGAGGTCTGCATTTCATTCTTTTGAGAGATATTGAACAGTGCTATTAAGAGTTAACTTGGGCTCCTGATTATTTTTTGTCAGTCCTGAAAACCATCAGTTTCCTGCAAAGCCACTGAGAGAGTCCCAGAGCCACCTCCTTACAGATTCTCAGACCTGGACAGAGAGCAGCGCAAACCCCGGGAAAGGCAAAGCTGGTGAGGGTGCACTTGCTTTTCTTTTGGTAGCCTCTGTTTTTCAAAGGTAATGGAGGAGAAAAAGTCCATTGCACAGTTTCATATCTTATTGTTGAGCGAGACTCCGGTCAAACAGAATTCGTCTTTACTGTGGCATGTTAGAAATGGTAAGTGATTCACAATACAAAGTATTCAAAGTGAAAGAGCACAATCAATTCAGAAACTTGATAAATGTCTCCAGGAGAGGAACTTACATGTTGCACTTTTGTCCTTTACCTTAAGAATTCCATCTAGTTTGGGATGATCTAGAGTGATTATGTAATCACCTTAACTTCAGCTGCTTTCAACTTCACCTCTCGCTCCCCACCCCCCTCCTTGCTGGTGATTTTAGTTTTGTTTTTTTTTATTACTTCAGTCACTGTAATCTATTAACAAAGAACAAGCAAGCGAGGTTTTGAACTCAGAAATGATTACCAATCTTGATCTTTTAATGACACTTAGATTTTGTTTCTTTACCTTTGCAATATCAGTGTTTGTAAGGGGTAAATGCAATAGTATGGTTATAATGCAGGTGTGTGTGTGTGTGTGTGTGTGTGTGTGTGTGTGTGTGTGTGTTGTGTGTTGAGTACAAAGCCACAAATCTGTGATTAAGGTCTCATTACCTAGAAGAGTTCCAGATCAATTTTAATCATTCATATTTCAACCTTTACTTGTTTTTACTTTACTCCCTTTCATTTTCAAAATTCACACACTGGTTCATTATACTTTAAAGCACTGGGTGATTTATTTGTGATCTCTTTGGTATATAGTGATAGTCTGAACAAAACAGATAGTCCTGAGTAAAAATTCTAGTGAGTGTTTAGCATCTGATCAGCCACAGTTATCTCAAAATGTAAGGTTTCCTTAGCAAATCTTAGAGTTGTTTTCAAAATACATTTGCCTCATGATTTGGTCTCTCTCACTTTCAGATATAGTAAAGTAGTTCACTCTCCAGGCTGTGGGAAGGATGAGGCATTACCTACACAGTAATTGATGATACTTATTTGGCTTCTAAACACTAGTTACCATAGAAACCAAAGAGTGATGCAGGGGCAGTTGTCAGGGAGGCTCCCAAGTCTTTCTTCCAGGAGGGATTTATACTTCATCTTACAGTACACATTAACATATTGCTGATTTCTTGTTTTTTAATGTGCTATTAATTACTTGGCAGTTTAGGTTGATTTTTATGGTTTTTCGACTGCTAAGTTGAGAAGCTAAAGGGTGAGGTAAGGAAGGTGGGAAGGACTTGAGAAGGGAGGGAGAACAAACACTGCTTTCATCCAGTAAGAGAGGGGAGAGGCTGGGAAATCAAGTGGGTGTGCTGCCTGCTCCCCACCCATCTTTCTTTCCTGTGGTCCCTGCCTCATTAGCTCTGTCTTCCCTCACTGCCCCTGATATGTTCTCTGTGTGTGTGTGTGTGTGTGTGTGTGTGTGTGTGTGTGTGTGTGTATGTGTGTGTGTGAGGGGGGGGAGAGTACTGATTTAACTAATACTGTGTAGTGTGTGAATGTCTAACGTGTTTCTATAAATCAAAAATGAATACAATATAAAAAAAACTTTTTGGTATTATTATAGATGGCTTTTAGAGATAGAAATTTCCTGCCATTTGTTCAAAGGAGTCCAAAAAAGTCTTAATTTATGTTTTTTAAGGTATGAGCAACCCTGCATTAACTATGGAGAACGAGACTTAGTTCTACAATCAAAATAAAACCACTCTTGTAAAGTAAGGTGTTTTGATTTTATTGTTATACTTTCTTTTTAACAGCTTCCTAGTTTCAAAGAGTTAATAGTTTCCATGAGCAATATTTATTTTGAATGGCTTGGAAGGTATCTTACGTGACCTATGGGATTCCACGAGTCAAGTTGGACATGGATTATGGACCTAGCTTCAGTATTAGCCAGCATTTATGCTAACTTGGAAAGCTATAAAAATAAGTTGATGGAAAAGTGACAGGGATGGATGCTAAAACAAGCACTGTCTTACATTTTACAGGATCATAGAATTAACTTTTTCTCTCATTGAGGGTATTGTCATCATATCTTTGATCATCTATTAGCAGATTCTTACTTGGTCTAAGTACTAGATGTCTAAGTCTTGTCAGCACAAGCTTCATCATCCCCATTTTGGGTCACTCACTGTTGGAACTCAGTATTGGTCTTTAATAGTTGTTCCTGTAAGTTTTCTTTAAATTATAGTAACAAGTAAACTTGTGCTTTCCAATAGGTTTCCTTAAATCCTGTCGTGTTTATAAACCTATAGTTAGCACAAAGGTATAATAAAGAGTGCCTTTGAAATAAACACCTGTGCATCTACTAGAAAAGCCAGCTCTCTCCCTATATGTGTAACATTAGAATAGATACAATGTATCCATATATGGTACGCATGCCTGTAATACTGGCCCTCAGTAAGCAAAAGAAAAAAGTTTGCTGCAAGGACATGGCCAACCTAGTCTGTATAAGGAGTTCCAGGCCAGCCAAGGCTACATGGAAAGATCCTATCTTCAAAGCAAGCAAACAAAGAATAAGCACATTATAGCCAAGTGACACATTAAACATTATAAACACAACTTTATATTTTAAAAACTGCATTCAAAAATCCTCTATTTTTAGAGAGACATGGGATTGCTATCCAAAATAAAAATAATTTGTATCAACATGAATATTGAATTTTTAAAAAAATGTTTCTTTGCTTGGTTTTGATGAATAACAATGTAAGTAAGGGCAAAATACAGAAGGGTGTAAAGGCACGTTCATGTAATCCCGAAATCTCAGGAGTAGAGCCAGGTAGAGCTTTGTGAAGTCAAGGCCAGCCTGTGCTCAGTAGTGAGTTCCAAGTCATTCAGAACTGCATAATGAGACTCTGTCTTGAGCGGGGGTGGGAGGGGATACAAATTAAATTATAATCTGCTAGTTGAATAGTGTGTTTTGGCTTTTGGAAGCCATGATCTCCTCTGAATATATGATAGTACAATAGATCACACTAATTATAGCTATGATTAGGAAAGTGAAAATGGAATGTTCTGAATCATACTCAATTCCAAGTAGGTATTACTAAATTTAAGAAAAGATCCTAAGAGTGGACCTGTGAGTGCAAAAATATGAAGTACTAGTTAATACTGAAAAAAAAAAATACTTTAGAGGGCTGGAGAGATGGTTCAGCGATGAAGAGCACTGACTGCTCTTCCAGAGGTCCTAAGTTCAATTTCCAGCAAGCACATAACCATCTGTATTGGGATCTGTAGCCCTCTTCTGGTGTGTCAGAATACACAGCTACAGTGTACTCAGATACATAAAATAAATAAATCTAAAAAAAAAATAATTTAGAGAACATAGTTGTGTAAGACATAGGGTCCTCCAGATTTGTTTTCAGTATTTCTAACCATTGGTTATAATTACCATCATTTAAGAGGCCATTTTTAGTACAGAATTTTCTCTATATTAATAGTTCACTTGTTTAAATGACAACGCTGTGTCTAAGTCTCCTTTGCATTGTAATATTCTAACACTGACCAGTGTTGTGTTTGTTAATGACTAAGCCAAACACATTTCACAGAGACATAATTTGTAGGATCTCAATATTTGATAGAGAAGTAACTGAGCAATTACAATTAAAAACCCACAGAAGCTTGATTTTATTACCTTTGAACATATAAAGTTGGTATTTGTAGCCAAATGGAGTTGATGACACAGGTGGTTGGGGCCCAATAAGTATGTTTGTGTGTGTGTGTGTGTGTGTGTGTGTGTGTGTACGTGTACATGTTTGTGTGCATGATTGTGTGTTTGTGTCTGTGTGAGTTGAATTTGCAAAAGATTTTCGTTCTGCTTCCATGACTTTGAACATATAAAGTTGGTATTTGTAGCAAAATCAACTGCACACACCTTTAAAAAACAAAAACAAAAACAAAACAAAACAAACAAAAAAACACCAAGTAATTTTTTATGTGTTTCTCATTTAAGTAACAACCATTGCCAGAAAAGTTTTTAAATTAAATTTCAGCCCCAGCACCAGTTCTTTGAGGAAGGCAGCCAAGCAATGGGGTATGGAGTCAAGAGCAAAGCCAAAGGTTACCTTTGGCAATTCTTCTGTCTATAACTCTCTAGTATTCTAAATCTAAAAGCCATTGGCTTCTGGTAATTAACTCCTGCTGCTCAGGAGCAGGGAATAAAGAAGAGGAATTAGCTTATTCAGGCTCTCCTTCAACTCAGAAGCCCTTCTATGAGCAGTGAGTAGCTCCAAGTTTCATTAACTCTTAGTGATCCAGAGAAAAAGAAAAGAATGTCATGCAAGCAGAATGAAAATCTTTTGCACATTCAACGCGCACAGACACAAACACACAATCATGCACACAAACACGTACACGTACACACACACATGCTGGTTGGGCCCCGATCATCTGTCTCATCAACTCCACAAGGGTTCACTCATTCATTCTTGATGAAAAAGAAGCCCCAACCTTTATTACTCAAAGAAGAAACTTCTACTTTTTATTGCTGAGAGTAAGAAAAAGCCCTTCCCTTATTGTCATCCTCAGTTCTTATACTTGCTCAGGAGAATTGATTACATGGTCTTCCAAGCATCTTTGTATTCCATAAGTTCATACCAAGTTTTAAGACACCAACTCAAGTCATAAATTGAGAAGGAGTCACAGCAGAAATCTTTACATGTGTTTCCATTAAGACCAGTACCTGACTAAACATTATCTGTTACTAGCTCCATAAGTTCATTAAAAGTTTAAAACAATAATTCTGATGTCATAAGTTAGCATGATTTTTTACCAAGAAGCAAAATCATCTGCCTTGTGTCTCATTAATTTCGAAGTTTTCTATAGGTAAACAATATTTTATATTTTGTCCTTGCACCTACAATAAATTGTCTCTTCCCAGTCAATGATCTTTAGTTACCAGATAGTAGTCTTGTAACTAACCTAAAAGGAATGTTTTCCCTGATCATAAATTTGTTCTAAGTCTGCTTTCTTAACCTAGCACATTCGCCTGTGACACATGAAGGTTTATAGAGCTCTATTTGAAACTTTTCAGATGGCTGGAAATTACTTATATAATTTAGGAATTCTATAAAATTATTATCAGAAATTGTGAACTCATCAATACGTCTACACAGCACGGCTGCATATGCCTTTGTTGATCTGCAGAATATCTGCCCAATAGGGTGGGCTCATGTCCAGGAATCACTACTAGGCTATGTAATAGTGACAGGAAAGGCATATTAGCAGCAAGAGACAATCCTGGGATGAAATCTCTGAAGGCCCTGCAGTTCAAAGCTTACCCATCACAGCCATGCAACGTGATGTGCCATCTCCAGGAAACTTACTTGAATGCCTTTACCCTTTCCTAGATTGCTCCTGACAAGAGTCTGCTTGTTTATTTTGAGCCAGGTCTCATTTGGCAGTCTCAGAACTCATTGTGTAGACCAGGATAGTCTCAAACTTATAGAGATCTGCCTGCCATTACCTGCCACTGCCTTAGCTGTGGTGGAATTAAAGGCATTCAGTACCATGCCTAGTGATACCACACTTTAAGAAAATAATTTTTCTTGCATCATGTCTCACATTTTCAAGTCACATAATACACACATTTATGGATCTGTTTCTAGTGGGGACTAGAGAGCTATCTCAGTGATTTAGAACACTGGCTGCCCTTTTAGGGAACCTGGGTCCAATTTCCAGTACCCGTTTGGCAGCTCACAACTATTTGTAACTCCAATTCCAGGAGATCTGACACCCTCATACTCATACAGACATGCATGCATGCAAAGCACCAGTATACATAAAATAAAATATAAAAATTATGAAATTGTGTCCAATGTTGATGGACCTAATACAGATTGTCAAATGGTATCTCCTGTTCTTGTCTTTTTGAACTACATTAGTAAACGTTCTGCAGCCTTGGGAGAGATGCTGAGGATGGATTGCCAGGGCCTTGTATATTCTAAATAAGCACCATACCATTGTGTTCAGTGCCATACCGTGCCATACCATACCATATCATACCATACCAAAGTCCCAAGCCTAGTCTGTGGCCTTTTTACAAACTTCTTTCTCATTTCAGCATAATTTACAAATAGTTATATTTTTCCTGAAATGTACTGTGATGCTAAAAACATTGTATACCCAACTCTCCTTGTCATGGAACAAACCATGTAAAAGTACTGTGATATTATGCGTATAAGTTTCCTTAAATTCCCCTCAACTCTTCAGACATTCCTAGTCTCCAACTGGCCTCAGAGGGATGAACAAAGAACTTATCTCCTGGAACTAGCCAGTCATACAGAAACTTTCATTACCATAGGCCTACCAACTGTACATTGACAGTGCATTTAGTAAAAGCATCTCTTCTATGTGTACATTAGACTTGGAGCTCTGTATTCAAGAAGACATCCACCAAGCCTTGCATCATGGGAATCAGTTTGGAACAAAGGGTGTGTGATAATGCAACATAGTGAATGCATTGCTTGTTTTTGTGTTTAACATAGTCTCGTTGGTTTTTGTTTGCTTTTAAGGTACCAGTGCTGTGGAGGAATGGAACAAGCTTCCAATTGGAAGGCACCATTTGCCAATTGTCCCTATATCCCTTTGACTAGATATGCAAATTTTGTCTTCAGTGATGGGGAACAAACACAGCAGTATGAAGAGTTTCAAATAATCACCAAACTGATGCTTAAAACAGGACACTACTTATTCCAATATATAAACTTCTGTAACTAATACAAATTACCATTAACCTTTAAAAGGGAACCATTTTCTGCCAAAAACTGAGAACAAGTTTATGAGCCAATGTTCATTCGGATAATTGGGTTGTACAATTTATCTCATAATCCCATTATTCATTTGATATTCTGTTTTAGAAAATTTAGGTTAATCTTAAGATTTAAAAAATTTCAAGTCATGTTATCATGCAAAGATGTATTTGGGAGCAGGTAAGAAATCATCCTTTATTTTATTTTATTTTTTCTGATGTGAAATTAGCTTCAGATGAGCGAGCTGCATTAACTATGAATTGGTTACGGAGGCCATGTAGCCTACAGCTGAAGGTCGTTTATCCCTTTGTGCAAGGCTTGAATTCCAGTTCTAGCCTTTGTCTCCCACTGGAAAATTCAAGTATGATCGCTGAAGCTCGGGATGACTGTTCAAAGCAGTTGGATAAAAACTTGACAGACTTAATATGATGTTTTGACAAAGAACTTACATCAGAAATGTACTTTCATGTCTTCTCACTTGAAATCAGAGGGAACACATGCTCATTCTTTTGAAGATTGCCTGGCAACACTCTTTTGATGATTTGAATGTTAGCAAATCTGTTTTTTAACTACTTACTCGGTGTTATTGTGAAAAGACTGAGTTTCTAAGCATTTCTGATAGATCAATGGATTATTCCTCCATGTGCACCTGTATCATCTCTGTGTCTTTTCATCAAAACTATAATTGTCAATAGATATTTTTCCTCAAAGGCCTATCCAGATTAAATTATGCAAATCATTTAAAAATGAGGAAGTTTAGTTTACCGTGAACTAAACAGTATGCTGTTTAGGAATGTAGTTTAGGGTAAACTAAAATAATGTGTTTGTTGATGCCGAAATGTTTGGCCTCAGTAAGTATACTCACAGAAGCTCTTGTGCCTTGTATGCACTATTTACAAAAAGGAAAAAAAATCTCATTTTTAAAAAAAGCTGGGAAGTAAGTTTTTAAAATTAATCATTAGAATGGTAAGCTGTGTGGTTCCTTTGGTACTAATTTTGAGAATTTCAAGTAGATTAGCTTTTTTAAAAAAATGGCTAAATAATTGACATAAGCAAGAATTCACTACAAACTGAAAGACCTGGAGAGAATAGAATAATGAAAGATCCTTGCAATCACTCATCCTTGCTAAAGCGTCTTTGAATTTTGAGAGTGTTTAGGGAGGACAGACATCAGCACAATCCATTGTGGGATCCACGTAGGTGCGTTCTGTGGATGAGGGTGATGGTTGCTCCCACGTATCTCAAGCTTGAGCATTTGCTCTGACAATCTACTTCAAAAGATTCAGAGGACGAAGGTTGCTCTCCCTTTTGTCTTTAAGCATGTTTTGGTCATTAGTCATTACCGGAAGTGCCAGACTGGAGCTCATAGCTCCTGCTAAAAGTCTTTTGGGCAGCAGCATGTGGTGTATTTGAAGATCTATGCAGCAGATTTTCTGATAGCACAGTGCTCCCTTATCCGTTTTCCAGGACAGGAGTCTATTAGGCATGTCCTTTTATCAAAGTGATAGCTGGTGGGGATGAGGGAGGATTTACATTTTACCCTGCTAGAATGCTGTTATTTCTGCTCTCTTTAGGTCATTTATGTACTTATTTTAAATACCTAAGTCCATACACCTTAGAGTCAAAATGGAAAAAAAGGATTAAGAAATAAATTTTTTTCAGTATGTTGTAATGGTTACTTCTGTTTCCATCCAGTTATTTAACCTTTGAAATGTGTTGGTTATTTTGTTCTAACTCGAGGAATGAATGATTGGGATGACTGCATATCTCATCAGAAGTACACTGCCACCTTGCCTGAGTGGACAAGCATCATTGAAGAGATATGTCTGCATTCTGTACAGCATCTTAAACATTTCCCTTTAAACGATGTGATGGGTTCAATAAGAATTGTGCAGATATACACGCATGCCAAATGTCTTGATTTATGTTTAAAATGGTAATTTCTGTTTTCCTCGTTTTAAGAGCTCTTTCCATATAGGCAACAGAATTTAAGAAATCATTCATTTAAAAATACTGAACAAAGGTTTCATTTATTTACATTACATCTACTGCCATATTGTAGAAGAGAACTGGCTTGTTCAACGATAGCGCTTGCATCTGAACACAGTGATGCTGTCTGCCAGCATTCTTAGTTTTCTTTCTGATATTCTCTAATGAAGAATCTGTTTTTCTTTATTAGCTACCAAGATGAAATTGCCTTGGTACTGTCAATACTGTTCAGGAGAGGCTTTTGATAATATTCTACTGGAGCTACTATTGGCAGAATTCATGCCAACAATCTAGTCCTAGCATGTCTCCCTGGAGGCAATGGGAAGATGAAACATCACCTGTTAGTAGTTAGGCAGTTCTGAGGACAACTGGAAACAGGCGGTAAAACTTAAGTACAATGTAACGTCTAGATATCTATTGAAAATTATGTCAACTGTTTAACAAGAAACTACCTCAGCCAAGGAAATCAGATGCAAAGAGTTTTCTAACCAAGTTTATAGAAAGTAGCCTAACATGCAATCTACGTTTTAAGAAAATATGGAAAGGATGTTGTGCCATTATATTACAAAAGTCATTTTTCCCATTCTTCTTAAGTAATTCAGACCATGAACCCTTTCCTCCCAGGGGTGGTCATGTTATCTTGCAGTAGAGTCCTGGTTTGTAAACCGTGGGCATCACTGACGTGATGAACACATGCGTTTCAAAGGCATTCCTGTGGATGGACACAGTTGAAAAGCACCTCTCAAGCACAATGCAGTATAGCAGGAAGTTCTGAAATTATCTGGGTATCTGTCCCCTGGAATCTGAGATGTGAGTAGAGGATGCTTGACCATCACAGAGCCCACACAGTAAAAGCTCAGTCTCTAAGCCAACATTTGCAAGATTCTTGAGGATTCCCTCCACAGTAAACCACTGCAGGGGTGGGGCAGGAAGGTATGAGCTTCCTGAGTCTTTACTCTTGTAGGGGTGATTTTGTTTGTTTTGTTATTGTTATGTTTGGTTTTTTTGCTTGTTTTTTTCTTTTTATCAATGCACCCGCTTCTCAGTTATCGCTCCATACTCCCATTAGTAACCCCAATAAATACACATTATTCAACAAGTTGGACTTGGATAAAGTCATTATTTTGGTCTGTGCTGGGTTCCCTTTCTGGGATGAGTAGATGTATGTGTCTGTCCTACCAGGAAGAGTCTCTCATACAACAGAAGTTCATTAATACTTAGTAATTTATTTGACATGTAAAGGCGTTGATTTAAATTGAGGAGGAAAAAAATGCTCCAATGAAAGACTAAATTAAAGAACGATCTCAACCCTGGAAAGCTGCAGTTCCTGTTGACTTTATTCAATTTTTAAAGTGATGCTTTCACAAGTTTTGATTAAATGGTTTGTTGTTGTTGTTATTGTTTTCTATATTTTCTACCACTATTTATGGCTCCTTAAAGTGCAATATTAAAGAATCTTAACTAGCTTAATAAAACGTTTGCCAACGGGACAGCGGTGGTACAGGCCTTTAATCCCAGCACTTGGGTAGCAGAGGCAGTGGATCTCTGAGAGCTTGAGGCCGGCCTGGTCTACAGAGCTGGAGAGGGTCAAATACAACTCTATACAGGTTAAAGGGCTTGAAGTGAATACTCTTAGGCAAGTGGAGAAGACAGGGATGAGCCCCCGGGGGCTATAGAGTCAACTAAGGCTCGGGCCAAGAGCAGGGAAGTGTTTACTGGTTTTATGTGTAGGTGTACAGGTGATGGTGATGTCAGACAGCAGCCGACAGTTAATGTGAATGTTTTGAAAGCAAAACTAGCAACAACAACAACAAAAGCTGCTAATGAGATAGACCCCCATTCAAGAACTTAGGACTGAGGTCAAGTGTGATGTAGAATCCTGTGCCCTGGGGTTCTTCCAATGGAAACGTCTTAAGGCTGAAATTAAAGGGAGCCCCATTTCTTGCTGTGGTACTGGAAAGGGGTTCTTGTCTTTTGAAAGAGGAGCCACAGCAGGTTCAAATGTTCTCTTCTGCTACAACATAGCTGGAGATTATATTTACCAAATTACTGTATGCCAAGGACAGTATTGACTGGGTGGAGATCTTCATGAAGCAAGTAAGGAGTAACTGCAGAAAGAGGTATGTGGTTCATTCAGCCAGAAAGGTAGAAAATGAAAAAAAAGAAACTATCTTTACAACTTGCTGTAGGACAACTTATTTGCCTTTACACTACATCTTACATAAAACAATATTACAGAATAGCTAACACCATAGACAATTATTTCACACAAATCAAAACAAATGAGAACTCAGAATGAATGTATAGGAAAAGTCTATGATTATCTCCTAACTTAAAAGAAATTTAAAGTCCGAAATGATGGGTGATTTGCATAAACTCCTGCATTGCTACAGTCTGTTATATGCAAACATCTCGTATAAATTATACCCAGAAGCATATAAAAGGCATAGTACAAAGTACCTCCATTCAGAGGAAACAACCCATTCTTTTCCAACTTCATAAAATTATAAACGTTTTTTTTTTTTTTTTTCGAGACAGGGTTTCTCTGTATAGCCCTGGCTGTCCTGGAACTCACTTTGTAGACAGGCTGGCCTCGAACTCAGAAATCCGCCTGCCTCTGCCTCTGCCTCTGCCTCCTGAGTGCTGGGATTAAAGGCATGCGCCACCATGCCTGGCTATAAGTAATAAACTTATATATCATCTTATAAAAGTGAGGGTTTTTTGTTTCTATTTATAATTAAATTCTGCTTCAGGTTGTTTACCTCAAGGGACAACTGCATTTGGTATTACAGATAAAATAACCAAGAGAACACGGAGGAGCCCCAGAGTTTTGTATAGCAGGGAGTCCACAAACTTCTTTTATTTTTATTTTGTAAAAGGCTAGACAATATATGTGGCTTTGTGGGGTAAAGAATGAAAACAAGGATGTTTGTTACTCTGGTACTTACACAGGAGAAAACAGGGTTTTTTCCCTCATTATTTATTTATTCTCTTTACATCCCGATGGCATTACCCCTCCTGGTAACCCGCCCCCAGCCCCTACCTTTCTCCTCTGAGAAGGGGGAGGCCACTCCTGGGTATGTTCCCACTCTGGCACATCAAGTCACACAGGATTAGGGTACATTCTTTCCCACTGAGGCCAGACAAGGCAACTCATTTAGGGCAGTGGAATCCACAGGCAGGCAACAGATTGAGGCACAGACCGTACTCCAGTTGTCAGGGGGGCCAGTATGAAGACCAAGCTGCACATCTGCTACATATGTGTGGGAAACATAGGTTTAGTCCGTGTATGGTCTTTGGTTGGTGATTCAGTCTCTTGAGTGCCACAAGGGTCCAGGTGAATTGACTCTGTTGGTCTTCCTGTGGTGTTTATATCTCCTCAAGGTCCCTCAGTCCTTCCTCAGACTACTCCATAAGATTCCCTGAGTTCCGTCTAATGTTTGGCTGTGGGTCTCTGTATCTTTTTCAGTCAGCTACTGGGTGGAGCCTCTCAGTACAGTTATGCTAGGCTGGAGTCTGCACACATAACAGAATATCATTAATAGTGTCAGGGATTGGAGCTTGCCCATTGGATGGGTCTCAAGTTGAGCCAGTCATTAATTGCCGTTCTTCACTCTCTGCTCCATCTTTGTTCCTGCACTTCTTGTAGGTAGGACAAATTTTGGATCAAAAATTTTGTGGGTGGGTTGCTGTTCTTATCTTTACTTTGGGGGTCCTGCCTGGCTACAGGAAGTGACCACTTTAACTCAAGTCTCAGCTAAAGTCACCCCCATAGATTCCTGAGAACCTCCCCCATCCCAGGTCTCTGGCACATCCCAGAGATGCTCCCCACCCCAGTAATACCATGTATGTTCTTTGGGGTCTGGGTTACTTCACTCAGGATATTTTCTAGTTCCATACATTTGCCTGCAAATTTCATGATGTCCTTGTTTTTAATAGCTCAGCAGTATTCCACTGTGTAAATGTACCACATTTTCCTTATCTATTCTTCGGTTGAGGGGCATCTAGGTTGTTTCCATTTTCTGGCTATTATGAATAAAGCTGCTATGAACATAGGGGAGCATGTGTCCTTGTGGTATGGTGGAGTATCTTTTGAGTATATGACCATACCTGGTATAGTGGGGTCTTGAGGTAGAACTATTCCTGATTTTCTGAGAAATTTCCAGATTGATTTACAGAGTGGTTGTACAAGTTTGCACTCTCATTAGCAATGGAGGAGTGTTCCTCTTTCTCCACAGCATTGCCAGCATCTGCTGTCACTTGAGTTTTTGATCTTAGCCATTCTGATGTATGTAAAGTGGAATCTCAGAATTTGTTGATTTTCATTTCCCTGATGACAAGAGATGTTGAACATTTCTTTTGTGTTCTCGGCTATTCAAGATTCCTCTTTCGCAAATTCTCTGTTTAGCTTTGTGCCATTTTTTATTAGATTTTTGTTTGTTTGTTTGTTTGTTGGTGTTGACCTTATTAAGTTCTTTATATATTTTGGATATTAGCCCTGGCAGGTGAAGGGTTGGTGAAGATCTTTTCCCAATATGTAGGCTGCCATTTTTTCCCCTATTGACAGTGTCCTTTGCCTTACAGAAGCTTTTCAGTTTCATGAAGTCCCAGTTATAAATTGTTGATTTTACCACCTGAGCCATGGTGTTCTGTTCAGGAAGTTGTACCAATACATTGGTACATTCTGTACCCATGCATTCAAGACTACTCCACACATTCTCTTCTGTTAGATTCAGTGTATCTGGTTTTATGGTGAAATCTTTGATCCACTTGGACTTGAGTTTTATGCAAGGTAGTAAACATGGGTCACTGCATTCTTCTACATGCAGACATCCAGTTAGACCAGCACCATTTGTTGAAGATGCTTTCTTTTTTTCCATTGTATGGTTTTGGTTTCTTTGTCAAAAAATCAAGTGTCCATATGCGTCTGAGTTTATTTCTGAGTCTTTGATTTGATCCTATCAACCAGCCTGTCTGTTTTTATACCAATACCAAGCAGTTTTTATTACTATTGCTCTGTAGTACAGCTTGAAATCAGGAATGATGATACCTCCAGAAGTTCTTTTATGTACAGGATTGTCTTAACTATCTTGGGTTTTTGTTTTTTCCATATGAAGTTGAAAATTGTTCTTTCAAAGTCTATAAGAAATTACGTTGGGAATTTTGATGAGGATTGCATTGAATCTGTAGATTGCTTTTATTAAGATGGCTGTTTTTAACCATGTTAATCCTACTAATCCATGAACATGGGAGATATTTCCATCTTCTGATAACTTCTTCAACTTCTTCAGAGATTTGAAGTTCTTCTTATATGGGTCTTTCACTTGCTTGGTATTATTTGTGGTGATTGTGAAGATGTTGTTCCCCAGATTTCTTTTTCATCCTGTTATCATTTGTATATAGGAGAGCTACTGATTTTTTTTAGTTCATTTTGTATTCAGCTACTTTGTTGGAGGTGTTTATCTGTAGGATAAACTGTAGGAGTTCTCTGGTAGAATTTTGGGGGTCATTTATGTATACTATGTGTTCTATGCATACTATGTATGATTTTCTTTTCTGTTTTGTAAAAGGCTAGATAATAAATATTTCCAGCTTTGTGAGCTAGAAGACAAAAACAAGGCTCTGGTACTAACACAGTATAAAAAAGATTTTTAAAGAATTTTTATTTAAAAAAAAAAAAGGCTCAGGAGCTAGTTCAGCAGCTAAAAGCACGTGCTGCTCAGTGGTGAGAATCAGAATGCCATCCCAACACCCAGGATGCTGGCTCAATGCCTGTAGCTGGAGCACCAAAGTGTCTGATACTTCCTCCTGGTGTCAGCAACATGCAAACAGATGTGTACAAATGCTCACATGCAGATGTATGTATATAAATCTCTAAAACTAAGTAAAAATGAACATTTTAACACATTGCGAACATTATAGAATTTGAGAGTGACTGCAGTTTGGTCAACGTGGGCTTGCTTGTTTTCCCTATCATCAAAATTAATTCAAAATATTAATCTAGAATGAGATTTTACTTATTTCTGAATTTTTTTCCTCCCCATAGATACATAAATTACTACCAAACATGTCTGCTTCAAGCATGATTTTACTTATGTCATATTAATCATTTTTAAAAGTCATTTATGAGATCCCATTAATCTTTCTTTGGTTTCTTTTTTTAAACACACCACCTCATTTTTTTTTTTATCATTTTACAATAGAATAAGAAGAAATTCTTTATTGGTTAAGTGCTCAGCCATACACAAGACATGTAGATCACTTCCAAAATTCAGTGAATACCACAGAAAAGGAGATGGGAAGATGCAAGCTGGAATATAGGGTGAAGGGCTGCAAAATACTGTATCTTTTGGACATGATACAGCCATTCCAATCATGACATTACAGCAGCTATAAAGAGCCTTTAATATATTTTAAGTTTTAGGTGTGTGTGTGTGTGTGTGTGTGTGTGTGTGTGTGTGTACATATGCTTGTGAACACCATGTGTGCCCTCTGTGAAGGGAAGAAGGCACCTTGGACTTACCCAAGACTAGATGTGTCAGCAGCTAATCATGGACTGGTAAGGGACTCCCTACAGAACTATTGCGACTGATGTCTTTGGTTGTACTCACTGGGAATCCTATGAGGCTCACGGATAGTTCCCGACCCATGGTCACACAAACAGCCCTGATTACACTGGCCACAAAACAAAACAACATAAATGAGCAAAAACAACTGCCTGGGAGGAAGGAGCAGGATGTGAACAAGAGAGGAGAAAGGACAGGAGGTGAGAATAATCAAAAGGCAGTAAGTTATTAAATTGTCAAAGGACATTTTAGAAACATTTATTTATTTTACATTTTTAAGTATTTTTTCCTGTTTGTCTATGTTCACCATATGTGTGCTTGGTGTCTGCAGACATTAGAAGAGTGATCTTCTGTTCAACCCCCTACAACTGGAATTGCAGATGATGGTGAACCACCATGTAGATACTCGGAAATAAACCCAGGTCTTCTGCAAGAGCAACAAGTGCTCTTAACCAGTGAGCCATCTCTCTAGCCCCAGTCAAAGAACAAATTTAATAACAGCTCTAAAAAAATATATTAAAAACTTAATTGAAATTAAATGGATTTTGAAATACAATTTTCATTGCATTTTGCATCAAAATAAACAAAGTGAAAAACTGAGGAAAAACATTTCCAATGAGAATTTGTAAAGAATGTACATTTGATTTGTATGACTGAATTCTATCTATCTATCTATCTATCTATCTATCTATCTATCTATCTATCTATCTATCTATCTATCCAGGTCTTCAAGACAGGGTTTGAATTCACAGAGGCCCACCTGCCTCTGCCTCCTAAGTTCTGGGATTAAAGGCATTTGCCAGCACCACCTGGATCTTTTTGTTTTGTATGAAAGTTTTAGCTGTGTGTATGTCTGTTTGCCCACATGTGCCTGGTCCCTGTGGAGATCAGAAGAGGTTATCCGATCCCCTGGGACAGTTACACTTGTTTAAGAACCACTGTGTGGGGGCTGGGAGTAGAACCTGGGTCCTATTCAAGAACAGCCAGCGCTCTTAATTTTTTTAGGCACATGCATACATGTGTGCATGTGTGCACGTGTATGCACGCACAATCGCCAGGCCATCTATGAAGGTAAGAGGGGCTCTTTAAAGAGCTGTTCTTACCTTTCAACTTGAAGCAGGGTCTCTTTTGTTTCTGCTGCTGCTGCTGCTGCTCCATACTCACTCCAAGGCACTTACTCCTTGAGCTTCTACGGGTTCAGTGCTGGGATTGCAAATGCACACTTTGGGTCCAGCTCTTTTCATGGATTCCAGGGGTTAAACTCAGTCATCAGACCCACATGCCTAATACTTTTACCCACTGAGCCATTTCTGCCAGCCCTCCTTTAAACTTTAATAGCACCTAGAGTACGGAACAACTTGGAATGCTTCTGATTTAAAGAAGTTAGTCTTTGCTGAAAACTAACACAGTAAAGGTATTGTTTTGCTTTATAATTTTAGGGTAAACTTGTTAAGGAACTTTGTCACACTTATAATAAAAGCTGATAGCCAAAGCCGCTGCCCCAGTAGTTGACTGAGGACAGTTCTCGTTCAGAAAAATTGCTGTTTAAATTTAAAAATTACAACAAAAATCCCCGTGTGGTCATGCATATCTTTCACCCCTGAACTCAGAAGATAGGAGGGAGGGGGATCTCTTTGAGTTCATAGTGAGTTTGAGGACAGTCATAATTACATATTCATATCTTGGGCTTTTTTGTTGTTGTTTTTCCTTGAGACAGATTTTCTTTGTGTAGCCGTGGCTCTTCTGGATTTCGCTTTGTAGACCAGGCTAGCCTCAAACTCAGAGATACACCTGCCTCTGCCTCCCAAGTGGTGGCATTAAAGGCGTGCGCCACCACTTCCTGACCAAGCCCCTGTCTTCAAAAAAAGAAAGGATAAAAGTTAGTATTAAATTCAATGCGGTAAAAGCTGAATTAGAATTTTCACTTGTCTGTAACTTGGAAGAGGACAGATAACTACATGTTTAAGGTCTTTTCTAAATAAGGTGTTCAAGGTCAGTCAGGACTACATAGCAAGAGTGGGCCACAGGCAAACATGAAAACAGAATGTTCTGCTTGGCTCAAAACTTCATAGAATCAGTGGGTAAGTTCATGCGAGTCAATAAAGTGAATTGTTGACGTGAACAGTTCCTTCACGGCATACTTGTCTGTGAAGTACCCATTGGTGAATGAACACTTGCATGTTATAAACGCCTAATATTTCACAAGTTTTGTAAGTCTGGCCAATTAAAACATTTCTGTTTGCCTTCATCATCTATTGTAGCACACCCAGGAGATTGCACTTTCTTATACTGACAAGGGTTATGAGCATTCTTCAATCAATTTTTTAAAATTCTTTCAGTTCAAACTCAATATCGATTTCTTAAAAATTAAGGCTGATAGTTCCTATAACGTCTGGCTCATTAAATGCCAAAGAAATGTATTCCAAATCATTTGATGTTGCTTCCAATGTCTTCTTCAGTCTTTAAGCAACAATTACCCAGGTCTAGTGTTTCTCTGTACATTTTCCTTGAAACGTTCAAGTGGTACCTGGGGAATGAGTGCTTTTGGCCAATGATCTGCCCACTGGGAAGGTGCTTTGGTTGCAGGATGTTTCATTTTTAATTTTCAAGAAATTATGTTGTGATAGCATAACCCATAAGTTTCTAATTCTTCTGTCGCTTTCCCCTAAGTGGGGAACACTGTTAAGAGTTTATTCTGGAAATGTCAACACACTGCATTTGCCAAATTAGTATCATAGCATAATAAATGTATATACTGGATAATCCGGTAGGAAAATAGCACTCCCCCTGACTTCTGGCTATGTGTAAATTAATTATGAAAACTTTCAGAGTTTCTGGAGTACCCTGCTTGAACAAGATCAGTACAAGAAGCATTTGCTAAAGCCCTCTCATCCAAGCACTCACAAGGGCTGTAGTGTATGCTCTGAGTTGGCCCAGAAACTGCTTGAACATTAAAGAAGATCAGCAGTTAAGATCACTGGCTGCTCTTCTGGAGGACCTGGGTCTGATTACCAACTCCCACATGATGCCTCACGATTCTAACTCCAGGCCCAGCAGAGCATATACATTCTGTACAGGCTTCCAAAGGTATCAAGCACACACACACACACACACACACACACACACACACACACACACACATATGTAAAGTAAAAACCAAGCAAATACCAGGATAATAATGATGTCTTGAGAGCCTATCAAGATTATACATAACCTCCCCCCACCCAAAGTTATGCTCTCAAGCACCTGAAAGCATATGTAAATTGCACATGTCCTTGATTGATATAATGGGCTGGTACTAGAAAAAAATACAATGGTAGTTTCAATACATGTGGCACCCCAAATGCTAATTATTACCAGCAGAGTATGATCATGCACATCATAAGCAGCTTCTGCAGCAGCAACCTAACTTTTCTACTGTCAAATAAAATAGCCGTGAACAATCCATGGATGATTAATGGGGCACAATTAGAATAAACCTCTCATTTATGGACCAGAGAGATGGCTCAGCGATTAAGAGCACTGGCTGCTTTCTCAGAAGAGTTGGGTTTTATTCCCAGCATACACACAGTAGCTCATAACCACAAGTAATCTCAGAGGACCCAAAGCCCTCTTTGGATCTTTCCAAGTACCAGGCCTGCACCTGGTGCATATGCATACAGTCAGTCAATACATTCATTTACATATACTTAAATAAATCTAAAAAATAATCTTTCACTTATGGATAGTGAAATTGGAATTTCATATAATTTACATGTCAGGACATGTTCTGCACACGGTCTAACCATTTTAAAAAGTTTCTAAATTCTCAGTTGGCAAGACTCAAAAGTAGAGCAGATTGCCTTATAGACAGACCAGTTCAGCCTTTCTTCTTTAAAGACTGGTGATTCCAGATGATTGGATCAAATGGATTCAAAGCTGAGATTTTGTAAGGTTTTAACAGTCCTGAGCAAAAGTTACTTCTAGAGAAGAAAGCCAAATTGATACAAATCAGGAAACTCGGCAAGGGATGCAGAACAAGTAGTTCGTTTCTGAGAGGAAGATGAAAAAGAAACCATAGAATACTGCTTCATCTTGGATTTTCAAAATAAGTCATAGTAAGGTTGTGCTAAGTATAATTAGTTTGTAAGTCTTACAAAAGCAAAAGACAGAAAGATTCCCTTCTATCCTTTCTGGAGGTTAAAAGGGATTGAAGCCAGGGTTTTCTACTCTTATCAAACTCATGGTCCTCCTTGGATCTCCCCAATGCTAGGTGTTCCTGGGGAGATAAAATTTAGTCCTCCTCCTAGGGTTCCAAGGACAAACCATGGCCCACCTTCACTGTGAGCAACATTTGAGTTTGTGGAGTTTCCTTACAGAGCATAAGGCGAGGGTTACGTGCAATGCTATGGATACTCCTTTCAACAGTCGTAATTAGAAAGTCTTTACCAAACAGGGAGGAGGGCTTCTCATTATCTGCATATACACATTTCCCCTAGTCTTCCAGGTCTATAACCTCTAGCCTCTCCCAGGATGTGTACAAATAAGGAAAAGCTGTGCAATAGTATAGTATCTGGATACTCACGTGAGGCTATTTTGGCCTTCTCCACCCTGCCTTGATGGGATGTAATCAGATAAAGAGACCAGCATGGAAAAATCCTTTTGCAAGGGAGTGCAGCTGAACACACCACGACAGTGGATAATGACTCAGGACAGTCACTCACAACAGCAGGATTACAGATGTGAGCTTCTACACCCAGAGACTTAATTTCTTTCAGTCAGGTACTTAACAAAGGGCAAGGAAAAGAATTAGAGTTGATTCAAAGGCTTCAGAATGCCTTGCTTTATGGCCCAGGCTCTAGGCTGGAGAACTGATTTATGGATCAGCTGGCCTTACTGGAACTTTGAACACTAATAAAACCTAAACCAATCTTTTGAAACAAATAACACACACACACACACACACACACACACACAACCACCTATATCTAGTGAAGTCCTGTTACCTAAAGAAAACGGCTCAAGTATTCAGCACTTCTAAATAAGAGCTTCAAAGCCAAAGTCATCAGTCACAAATCTATAGGAAAACAGTTTTCAAGCCTTTATTTACAAAAGCTTTAAAAACAAATAATACCCTCTGTTTTGCAAATAATGTTTAGTTTAAAAAGGACCGCCCAGGTACAGCATTTTCGTATCATGTTTACAGAATGTACAAGGGAAACGAACTATGTTGCTAACAGTTGGAGACTTGCTAATATTGATTGAAGTGTAGATAACACACATTACAACTTGTAGTCCATCACTTCAGGGTAGAGTTAATGTTCACCAAAAATCTTCCAACACATACATGCTCTGGTCTGGTCACATATTCTGCATGGCTAAATATTTCACAGTCTCTTGTCAATATATATAAAATAGATTGCAAAGATATACACAAAAAAATAAACAAGCATTACACTCCTCAGGTAATTTTATTAGCTATATATGTGTGTATTTATATATATATTTTGCATCTTGTTGTTTTGCACCAAATCTCTCCATTATTTATTTTTGTAGCATTTATGAAATCACATTTTTTTTTGTATTTTTAATGATATAAAATGTACCTTAAGACTTGTTATCTTTGGACTTTAATGAAATTGATTTGTGTAGTCAACAAGAACATCATAAATATGTTATAAAATAAAACAGTAAGGGTAAAAGTGATAGAGTAAAAGGAAGCCGATCAAGGGAGGCGGTGCTGTCATAAAACTGGAGCTCCAACATCTTAACAGCCAGCCTTCCGGCTGAGAGGACATAGCCAATCACAAGGGCTTCTTCCTGAAGGGTGTAAAGCTGGTTTGAAATTCTTCAGTCACATAGCAGCCTATGCATGCCAATTAGAAACCAACAGACATGAGATGTGCTTGGAAGGCTAAACACTACACACAGAAACAGTAGTTACTAGGCTCTTCAGTAGTTCCTTGTCTTCTTCTGTTATTCCTGTTGAACAATTTGCACAATGCATGTGCTGTACTCTGAATGTCAAAAACAAGCAAATACTGTAAAAAGGTGGTAAATGGTCATTTTTCTAGCTAAGAGCAAGAAAAATCACAATTTCTGATAAAATAGAGGATTGAAATCACTCTCTAAAGTGCAAACTTGATGGTCCACAATCTTAAATACCTATAAGTACTGCAGAATAGAAGGAGAGGCATGGAAGAGGGAAATAAATTACACTCAATGCTAGTTAATTTAGGAAAAGGGAAAAACAAAACCAAGCTCAAGTAGGCAAAGTTTATCAAATTATTCAGTAATGTAGCTTTGTCACACAAGCTTGATAAGAAGTGTATTAAATTAAGGCCAGATTTAACCTGAATGTACTTTAATTTATTAAGATCATAGCTAAGAAAGGCCATACTTATTACTGAAAGCAGAAAAGGTCTACAAAAGGAGGGGGAGGTATTGCCTATTATTTAAGGGATGATAAAACCTATATACAAGCATGTGTGTAACTCGTATAAAATAAAAATAAGTAGACTATTTCCTGTCATGACTGCTTGCTGGCTTCCTCTTCATATGCATTCCCTGTGCCGTTCTGTACATAGGATGAACCAGAACCAAGGCCATATAAGTGACCACAGTATTTGGCATCATCAATGTGATCTTCAAAGAACATCTAAAAAGAAAATTTTGAAAGAAAAAAAATCATTTTAAGCAAATGATACCACCTGTAGTTTACATCTCAACACTGTAATTGCTATTAACTCTTTCTGTGATGTTCCTTCGAGAAGCTATGCTGCATATTTAATAAATAAGACTGACTGATGCCCTTAACTACAGGCCTAAAGGACATGTTCTAAAAAGCAAAAATCTTTTTCATTAACATTTACTTCATTTTAATAAGAATTTATGAGCATAAAAAACACGGCAGGCATTTTCGTTTCTTCAATATAACAAACTTCACAGAATATGAGAAATAATATGGGAAGGGAGGGGACATTATACCATTTTAAGTTGTCTTAAGTCTATGTGCAAGGGTGAACTGACTAAAATTAACAAAATCCTAAACATGTTATAGACAGTATACCTCAACATTCTCACATTACTGTCCTTGAAGAAGCCAATATAAAAGGAAATTAAGATAACAAACTGGTGACAGAAATCCACCACTGACTAGCCATAAGACATCTTAAAATAAAAATTCAAAAGGTGGTCCCTATATTGAAACTAAACAAGTCAGTTACGTGAGTGGACAATTCAAGTAACTTCTGAATCGATACTACCTGGCAAAACAGATCAAATGCGTTCTATCAATAGCATGTTTTTACCAAGAGAATATACTCTAATTCCACAGCAACTATTTTATAAAAATGTGTTTCTGTAGGCACATTTTATATATATATTTGTACCATTTCTACCGAAATAGGAGACACAGACACACACACACACACACACACACACACACACACACACAGTGTAGCAAACAAAAATAGGATACATATGTGTGTATGTATATATGTGTGTGGGTATACAATTAAAATTTGTTTATTATTATCAGCAATGAAGTAACCACGACATCTATCACCTAGTTATCTATCCTAAAAACACTCAGTTCCACTACATATCATCCTACTAATAACAATTTTATACTTGAAGTACTTAATGGGTAAATTCCTGATAGTTTTGATTCAATTATATGTCAGACTTCAGATTTAATTAATACCTATATATTCAAAAACTCCTTTAAGACTTAGTAAAAACTGTTAAGTCCTACTTTATAAAACCTTTAAAGCAATGAAGAATGACATGAGCAAATCTATTTTTGCCACCAGTTTCAAGAAAGAGAAGGTAAGACTGCCTGGCTCGTATGGGGTCTAAGAAAGTTGAGTTCCCTCACTATTAACTTTTTAGCTTAAAAAACAGCATGGTCATATGTACATGATTTCTACAATCACCTAAATTTTGATTTTATAAGCAACATATTTCAGTAGAATAAATAATGTTTTTTTAATTCTATAAAGAATTTATTCTATTTCCTTTTGCATTACACTTCAGGAGGACTTATTTAACACTTTCATTCTAATGTGGTGGATGTAACTTATATAGTACCTCTATTTATATCTTCACTTAGTAGGTTCTTAATGCCCAAAACTTTTGTCATCAGACCTTTAATGTTCTCTACCTAACAACCAAGAAAAAGGCACTGATGTCTTCATACTTCTCTCATTTTGAAAAAGGCCATTCCTGTAAGCAGTGAGTCAGATCCTGCCTGGTGTTGAGGTCCTATCCGCTCCAGCTCTAACTGCTCAGCAACTTCCTGTAATCCACCCTAGAAGGAAGAAAAGTTGCTTGTCAAATAGAGAAGACTTTGGGACTGGAATTCACAATTACAGATTTAGACACTGACAAAAATATGAATACATTTTTAATATGTAAAGATGAACCTTGTAAAGATGGCAAGGGGATTGATAAAATATGAATTTCTAATTTATCTGTGGACTATAAAAGCCTTTTTTTTTTACCAGAATATAAAATTCTAATAGGAAATTTTTATTTTAATTATACATTTTAAGGCAAGTTAATGCCTTAACAATTTTCCAGAGATATGAAGGAAGTAGATCATATTCAGGGTAACAGTAATAAACCACACTCAGTGTATTAAACCATCAATCATTAAAAACATCTGTATCCCCTAAAGTATTTAAGTTAAATAAAACAAAGACAACACAAGTGTTCAGACCACTGTCATTGTCAATCTACCACATAATTTTTATTTTAACTAAGAAGAGAATCTTATAAATATACAACTCGTTTAGAATGGTTTGCTCTGACCTGCTTATATTACTATAGTTATGACTGAGTAAAATAATGAGTGTCAAAGGAAAAGAGAAGAAATAACAGACAGACACAGAGCAGACTACCAATCAACTTCCTCAAATTACAAAGCCTTGACTACCAAGTCAGGCCATCTGCATTTGCATCCTAGCCTGACAGGACTTCTACCCAGCAACTGTTTCTGTGCTAGAAACATTGTGTGCACTACACATCCTTGGCAGCTGCTTACAACACAGAAGCAGACTAGATATGAATGATTGGTAGCACCTTATTGCTAACATACACTTTTAATGTGAGCAGCTCATGCAGCACTCAATAAAATATTTGATATTTTTAGGTACTTCTGAATATATAGATGAATAAAAAATTAGGACTCTGTTTCTGAAAACTATTATTGTACTATTAAAAAAAACAAAAAACAAAACCACAAACTTCCAGAGCCAGCCAGATGGGAACTTGAAGACTTAGATTCCCAGCATGCCACTCATCTGTATAAGTAGACAGAATACTCTGCTGGCGTTCACTTAGGAGGAAACCTCAAACGACACAGGATTCTATGACTTTCAACTGACAGTCATGAGATACTCTTTCAAGAAGTTCTCCTAGTTATTTGGCACCACACCTACATCAGAGGCAAATTACTTGTGTCCTACAATTTTCAGTAAATTGTTGAAACTAAAGCTTCCACATTATAATTCCTCTATTCTTGCTTAAGAACTATTAAATTCCTTACCGCTTCCTAAAGCAAAGCTCTGTTTGTATTTTTCTAAAACCTAGATAGGGAAAACTTGACCAATCATGGTTTTACTGAAGATAGGGACAATATTGGCTACACATACACTTGTTTCCTTAGTTATAAGTTAACATACCACACCAAAATCCAGCAACTAAAAACCCACTCAAGTGTATTGCCAGGGATCTGTGCCAACTCAGGGGAATTTGCTCTTTTTTTTTTTATTTTTTATTTATTTATTTTTAGATATTTTCTTAATTTACATTTCAAATGCTATCCCGAAAGTTCCCTCTACCCTCACCCCTCCCTATTGCCCCACCCACCCACTCCTACTTCTTGGCCCTGGCATTCCCCTTTATTGGGGCATATGAAGTTTGTAATACCAAGGCGCCTCTCTTCCCA
>LR749942.1:804859-1019644 GCA_902729485.2 Mus minutoides | reverse complement strand
ATATGCAGCTAGAGACACGAGCTCTGGGGGTTCTGGTTAGTTCATATTGTTGTTCCTCTTATAGGGTTGCAGACCCCTTCAGCTCCTGGGGTACTTTCTCTAGCTTCTCCATTGGGGGCCCTGTGTTCCATCATATAGATGACTGTGAGCATCCACTTCTGTATTTGCCAGGCACTGGCATAGCCTCATACGAGACAGTTATATCAGGGTTCCTTCAGCAAGCTCTTGCTGTCCTATGCCATAGTGTCTGGGTTTGGTGACTGACTTTGGGATGGATCCCCGGGTGGGGTAGTCTCTGGGTAGTCCATCCTTTTGTCTGGGAATTTGCTCCTTGAGCCAAAGTAGTAGTTTTCTTTAATCAGGAAATGTTTGTTTTGATAAAATGATGTTCAAAGGTTAAAAATACATGACTACATATGTTCAGTATTATCAGAATAAGCTACTGTCTATATAGAACCTACACATTTACTATATAGTATTTATGCCTAACCAGTTTTAGCTATGAAAATAACATCATACTTTAACAAGAAAGAATAAAGGAGAGTCTCTAGTCAGGATAATCTGAAGGAAAACCACGTTAGAACACTACTGAATGACTCTGCCCACTGCTGGCCAACCCCAATCTGTATGTTTATGATAGTTCTGTGTGCTGGGAGTGTGAGACCCTCTGTAATACAAGGCTCAGTTAGTGTACTACACCTCACACTTTCATTTCAGTTCATGATCCTCAATCTGGCATCAGTATCAAAACATGGCCCTTAGCTTGACTTTTGTTAAAATGTTTTTCTGGGGACTAAAGAGTTGGCTCAGCAGCTAAGAGCACTGCTGTTGTGGAGGACTAAGCTTCAGTTGCTAGCACCCACTAGGTGGCTCACAAGTACCCATAACTCCAGTTCCAGAGGCTCTGACACTTTTAGCCTCTGCTACTTCTTGCTGTAAACTTCCACAGGAATGAGTGAGAGTGAGTATGTATCTTAAATAATTTATTGCAATGAATATATCAATGTTATTCTGGGCTGGAAAGATGGCTCAGCAGTAAGAGCACATGCTGTTTTTGCAGAGGACCCAGGTTCAGCCCCAACACAGCATGGTGGTTCACAACCATCCATAACTATAATTCTAGGAGATGGGATGCCCTCTTCTAACCTCCTCAGACAGCAGGCACACATTTGGTGCATATACACATGCAAGTAAAATACCCAAATACATAAAATACAATTTAAAGAATCTACAACAAAACAAAAATCCAACCAAGCAAAACACAAAACCAAAACAAATGTTCTCCTGGTAAGATAAATACTGCAGCTTTGAAGAGAGATTGTCTATGTTATTAAGAATAGGTTCAGATAATTTAACGTAACTTTTTTGGGGGGGAGGGGGGAAGACAGGGTTTCTCTGTGTAGCCCTGGCTGTCCTGGAACTCACTCTGCAGACCAGGCCAGCCTTGAACTCAGAAATCTGACTGCCTTTGCTTCCTAAGTGCTGGGATTAAAGGTGTGCACTACCATTGCCCGGCTTAACATAACTTCTAAAACATTGTTTAAAACATTCAGGCCTAGGAGATGGGATATTATCGAAATTACTTGGTCTAAATCGTGCTTCTCAACCTTCCTAATGCTGCATCCTTTAATACAATTGTGTTGACCCCTAACCATAAACTCTTTTCATCGCTTCTTAACTATGATTTTCCTACTGTTATGAATCATAATATAAATATCTGTGTTTTCCAATGGTCATAATTGATCCCTGTGAAAGGGTTGTTCAACTTCCATGTTGAGAATCATTGGTCTAACTAATGTGCTAGTTCCAGATAAAGTCATCTGAAGCCTTACTTTGAGATTTTTGCAGCTCTTCATGAGGTACTTCACATCATAAATGACAGGAAAAAATAATCGAAGAATCTCAAAGAAATCAAGTTCTTCTTCAGGCAAGTTAGAGTTGGTCAGAATTTTGATTAAATAGCCAAAGTCATAACCACTAATAAAAAGATTAAAATAATTCAGAAAAAAATACATTAATATCATATAATGAAAGTAATTAGTTTTTCAGATAGAAAGTTAAACAAGTCATGCTATAGGCAAAAGGATTAACAATACTGTCCACACAGGAGCAATGAAAAGAAACACATTCCTAACTACAGTGCAGAGACTGATCACTCAGCACCCTACAGTCACTAAAATAACATTTTCCTGATACATAAGAAAATTCTGGGCTGGAGAGACGCTGTTCAAACATGAGTATTTAATTTTGATCCCCAATACCCAAGTAACAGCTGAGTGCTATGTCAACCACAGAGACATGCAAGTGCACACCCCCAAAGACAGGTTCAGTACGGTCACTGCCACAGTGAATGGGAAGGTATATGAAAATGTTATAAGCCAGCAAGACTTAACATGCCAAAGGCAAAAATCATGTAAAACCTTGTCACCATTTACATGAGATGGTGACACTTAACAATTTCGAAGAATAAATCCCTAACAGAGTATTTCATTTTCACTAAGGGACTTTATTAAGATGTACATTTCCTCAAATGTTGTTTCTATGTCAGTATAACTCTCCAAGAGACAGTTATCAATGGAAAAGTTAAATGTGACAGGAACTAAGGAAAAGTAAGAACTGTTTTTTTTATACAACCTCCTGCTCCCTCAAATTGACATCACACGTCCTTTATCACCAGTCCTTCCACAGCTGCCTACTCCTGAACTCCTTCAACAGGACTTTCTATGAAGGGTCCTGTGACAGCAAGCCTTCCCTGAAGTGCCAAATTCCCAGAGATCTCTATACAGACAAATGTTTGCTGGTACTGACCTTTAGGTACATGAATTTTCTCCACTGGTTTAAAGGAGAGGAATTATAGCTATAAAGTATCTTTTTCTTACCTATAATTTAAACTCATATTTGGCAAATGACCTTACTGAGACTATCTTTTGGAGGACATACAAAATAAACTTTTATTTGATGTTTATTATTTTATTTATAATTTGAAGGAGGAGAAGTTTTACCATAGAAGATCTTTGGTACACGTACCCAAGAGCAGGCCCGTGTGGTTTTGGTTTGTTTCTTTGATGAACAGTCTGATGGTACAGCCCTGACTGGCCTGGAACTAATTTATTGCCTAGGCTGGCTGTAACTTAGAGATCTTTCTACATCTGCTTCTAGAGTGCTAGAGGTAAAGACATGTGTCACTATGCCAAGCAACACTGTGCTTTTTAAAAACCTAAGAACATAGACAGAAACCTTGTTATCAGATAGATAATAAACCCAACAACATCAAAATCTTTTAGTTCCAGAACTTGCACAGAAAAACATTTTTCACAACTCTAAGTAAATTGACTTTTACAAAAGTGAATTAACTTCCTTGTAGAAATCCTCCTTAATTATCCAGTCTAATTTTTATAATAATAAAGAATTAAACATCATCATGTACAGTAATATATAAAATGAGATGCTTTAAATAGGTTGTAATTGACCACTGAGAAAAATCTGGAAGACATTTTTCCTAAGGATGGTCTTCCTAATCACCTTATCAAAACAAAATCAACCAAAACCACGAAACCTAGATATCCATTCTTGGCCTTGTCTTTGTGGATGAGTTATTCTTCATCACATTTATTATTATTATACAACATGCCACTCTGGAAATCAGGTTACTAAAACGGTGCAGAATAAGGACATGGGAAGAAAAATTTTAGTCTGTTGTGTTCAATTTTAGAATCTCAGTACAGTGGCTAACATCAGGAAAGTACCACCAAGCTTTTAAAGATTGAATTCCTCCCTTTATATAAACGTAAAATCTAGGACTGAAAGCTGGTTAAGAAGGAAGGGGACGCAAACCCTCAGTAAGTAGCTCTGCCAGGTTTGAAGGGAAGCTGGTTCTAGCTCAGGTTCTTTCCACTCAGCACCAGTCCCCCTCTCTCAGGCTGCAACATATGCTTTGTTAAAAGATAAACAGCACTGTTCTCGGTGAAGAATTAGACAGACTCAATGGCAGTTAATTCTTTCTAGAGCTAAGCGCAACACTGCTGACACAGTGACCCAGACAGCTGTAAGGCAGATGGATGGAAGCACACTGCAACCCCCCCCCTTTTTTTTTTACCTATGAAATGATAGCCATTTGACCCCTTCACAAAGAACCACTCCTGAAGTCATAAGAAGTTCTGCAAAATATTGGGTCTCAATTCCTTCCTCCTCGTGTTTTTTAAACTGGATACCAGATGTTGTTAGTAGTTCTATAGAGTCCTGAGCATACATGTCCTCCCTGGCAGGAGAAAGAAAACAAAAAAGTTCAAAATTCCCATTAAATAGTTGTTCTCCATTTATGCCTACAACTACAATGCAGAAACAAGACAGAGGATTGGTTTATGTCCAACCATTCAAATGCTTCACAATGATCAAGAAAAAGAAAATATAAGGTATCCAAAATGTATATAATCATTCAAAATAGTCCAGTGGTGAGTTAACCCTTACCACCAACTCAATTTCATCAGCTTCTAAACATTACATAAATGTCACTGGGCTTAAAAAGGGTCTTTTACTCACCAGAGGCTACCCCAGACATGTTCTTTTCAGTCTCTGCAGCTATTTTAGTGCTGCCAGATGAGCTGTAACCTCAGCCATGAGGGCTATGCACACCTCTCATGCTCTCAGCAGAACCAGGAAGGAGACACCAAGTGGCCAACATCTCTTGTGGCTGAGTTAAACTACATTCCATCTTAAAGAAAAAGGAGATGCCTCCTCTCACAAATGAGGAGCCTTTCAGCGGCTCTAGTAAGCAGTGAACTGTTCAGAATTAAAGACTCAGTTATGACATCATTTCTTCTTCAGCAATCACATACCTACATTAGAGGCAAATACAGTCCTAGACGACTACCTTAAACCAAGCCAGGAAGCACAACTATAAACTAGCTCTTCAAACTTTTACTTAAACCAAACAAAAAGCCACCTATAATTTCTAAGCACAAATATATTAAGTATTATATTAAAAAGTTGAAGATTGATGAAAAAGTATCTTGTGGATTTATCATTTATTTTACTTTTTTTAACCTTAACATTGGTTTCTACCATCAGCAAAAGAAAATTTCTATAAAAGACTTCAATAAAACTAACAAAACCAAAATAAATGTTTGACTTTCATCAAATGTATTCTTGTAGTTTAATTCTCTGGAAATCAATTTCAAAAGGTCAGTTTAGCTCCCAGACTGTCAGGAACTAAATGACAAAATTAAGAATTGAAACATCTAAAAACAGAGAGGAGCCACAAACACTTTACATCATGCTTTCTCTTGAAAAATCCTGTAGGAAAGATAAATTCAATGCAGCCCCCCCCCCACTACCCTCAGTTAGTTTGTTATACTAAAAATATGTCCCTTAAACGAGGTCCTTGGGCTCACACTGAAGCTTGTTTAAACACGATTAATCAATCAAGATTACAGTAGACTGTTCTCCAGGCTCATGTTGCTCTTAGCCACATGCTCAAATTATTTTATTATAATCAACATTATGTAACCATTACCAAATTAAATAATACATCAATAAGGTAGGACAGTGAGTCTTGGTGCATTTAAGTCATTATTTCCCAAACTTGCCCAATGATAATAATCACCAGGGGAACTTACCAAAAATATGGATTCCCAGGTCCCAATGCAGTCCCAGACCTATTGAATCACAATTCCCAGGTGAGAGACCTGGAGGAGTACCTCGGTATTTTATAATAAAGTAAGGTTGGCAAACAAAGACATATGAACAGTCCCTTTCTTTCTCTCTCTTCTGCAAAATTTATATAACTCAGTCTAAGCTTTGTAGAATGAGTCTTTTATAATAAAGTTTGGTACAGAACTCATGCTTTATAATACCCAACTCATAACCTTAATGGTGAGGTCAATCTCTAGAGAGGACGAAGGAAACTTCCTACATTAAGGTAAACTTGATAGCAATTAGGAGTCCCATTTCCACATCAATGTACAATCCTTTTCTGATGGTACCAACTTTAGATGTTCTACATTCTGCTTTCTCTACTCTCAAACATTCTAGCAATAAAGGGAAAAAATACTAAAACTAACATTAAAAAGTAACTATAACATTGTTTAGTCAAACTGTAAGAATTTCATCTGGTGTTGGCTACTGCCTGTTAAATTCAGATTTAAGTTAGCAAAGTATATAGTTATGACTAAACATGAGTGAAAAACATGTAAAAATCTCTGAAGATTTTCCAAAAGGCACAGATAGGTACATATGGCTATCTTTAGTTAATATCCTAAAGATGCACTATCTACTAACTCAATCATGTAAAAATACCAAATTTCCTATTTTTATAGTATGAATAAACCCTATTATAAGAACTCACACGTCTAAATGTGTTCTTATCACCATTAAACGACTTCTTGATTATCTCCCAGATACCCACCATAGGGTTGATATAGCACCTTCTTCAAATGTCACTTACTTTCATACTAATTTAGCCATCTTTAGTTTTTAATAAGTTAAATTAATAACAATAAACCCAAATAAACTCAAATAACAATTCAAATAAAGTAATAACACAAAAATATACCTAAAATTGCAAAGTCTATGGATGACAAGAAGACAAATAAAAAGGAAGTATTCTCACAAGTCCAATTAGCAAGCTATTTAAAATAGGCTAATTATTTTATTCTTTTGATGGATGAAACTGAGCAGTGCCGGGCGTGGTGGCGCACGCCTTTAATCCCAGCACTCAGGAGGCAGAGGCCGGCGGATTTCTGAGTGCAGGGCCAGCCTGGTCTACAAAGTGAGTTCCAGGACAGCCAGAGAAAGAGAAACCCTGTCTCAAAAAAAAAAAAAAAAAAAAAAAACCAAAAAACGAAACTGAGCAGAAGTTTCCAATTTGTAAAGGACTATAATTTTCAGAAAACAGTAGCAAGCCCGCCTGCTTGTTTCTTAATATGCAGATATGTGCCCAGTTAAAACTTACTGAGATATTCATTCTGGGAATGAATACATAAAATTTAACAAGGTTTTCATCTTTGGATTTAGATCTCAATTTCCAATAAATTAACCACAAAGTTTCCGAAGGATATACAGATACTCCATGATTAACGTTATAACTTGATAACCTCATTAGAAATTAGGAGGGCAGTAACAAAAAGTAAAAATATTACTACATCACCTAAATGCTTGGCAGCAGAGTATAATGCAAGCTATCATAGAAGAGAGCATGGCTGGGAGACAGTGCTTCCTACTGCTTGCTACCCAACACTGTACAAGAGTATACAGTGCTGCCAAAGAAATGGGACAAAATTCAAAATGTAATGTCTCATCTACTGAATGCATACTACTTCTGTATACAGTCAAAAAGTGTAAATTAAGTCATCATAAGTCAGGAACCATGTGAGAGGCTCACTAAAGAATCTAAAGCATATACCCTTATCATCCACCTACATCATCCAACCTTATCACCATCCAACCTTAAAGCATATACCCTAATCATCCAACCATAGTATAGTTAGATATACCACAGTACACTAAGAAAAAGGTCCACTTAGGTGGCAGAGGCAGGCAGATCTCTGAGCTTGAGACCACCCTGGTCTACAGAATGAGTTCAAGACAACCAGGGCTATACAAAAATAAACAGAAAACCCCACACAAACAAAAAAAAAAACAGAAAAAGGTCAAGTAACCGATTACTCAGAACTCTGAATAACAATATCACCAATATCACATATAAATGAGAAATCCTTAATATATACCAAAAATATAATAGTTACACAACAACTAGGAGGAAGTGTTGAGAAACTAGTAAAAGTTGTTTCAACTTTTCAATACTATGCAGTTTCAAAAGCATGCTTTTTGTAAACAAAAAGAAAAAATGTCAGCAAATAAAGTATGTTATAAACTTTATAAAGTCACAGTGTAACACTTTTACAGTCAAGTTTTCTTTCTTTATGTCTAAAATGTATATACTTCAATGTTAACAGTAATCCTGTGGGTAAATCCACACCCAGTAAGTGTGTTTACCTCACTTTTAACCTTAGAAGCTAATGAGGTGAGAAAACACTACTAGAAAATGCTATCCACCAAGTCAACAGTTTTAGGCTGTCAGTGGTGAAGATAATCCAGCTTGCTCCCTCCCTCACTCCTGAAGAGGACACCATAGCAGCCAGTGTGCTCCCTAACTGAGGCTGATGTCCTTTGCTGTTACAGAGTTTATCAAGCACACACATTAATAACCATGCTTGCTTTCAAGCCCACAGTAGGTGTAACAGTTACAGTGACCAAAATACCAATATGCTAAGACATATTTTTACATAGAGAGTATTTATTTGTTCCTTAATGTTTGTTACCTATACTGATTTAGGTATTACAAGTCATGCCTTCAAGATTCAGAGAATGTTAAGTAACAGGTATTTCTTATAAGTGGGCTACTCTCAAGAATCTATGCAAAGCTTAGTGCAACACACACTACAAGCACACATCTCTCCACAAATCTTTTTACCTACACCTGATAAATTATGCTTTGCATTTACTCCCTCGATGCTAATGGTAACGCTTGAAAACACTGGCAAACCTAGAAGAACCTTGACTTGGACAAATGTGAGAATTAAACACAAAACCTTTTGCAAGCACAGACAATAGGCAGAGAGATGAAAACCACTAAGTTATTATGATGTAGGACAATGTTCACCAACACCGTGCCACTGAGCCTACTGCACTAATATGTCCCTTCTAGGCATTCAACAAGGTCAATTTCCACCATTCTTCAACATGTCTAAGATGCTATTATGATACTTCCTACATTATGCAGTACTACTTTTATCTTCTCAAAGGCTTTTGCTCTGATTAACATTTTTCACTATGTTCTTCTTAAAATTTTTAGACTAAAATTTTCGTGTGTGTGTGTGTGTGTGTGTGTGTGTGTGTGTGTGTGTGTGCCTGCACATGGCCATCATATGACACATATTCATTCTCTCCCACCATGTGGGTACTGAGCATCATACTTAAGATCATCCACCTTGATGGCAGGCACTTAAGCATTGAGCCACCTCACCAGCCAATGCACTCTTTTCTTTACCATTCCTATGATGTTACCATTAGTAGAAATAGTAGCAAAACTGGCAGTAAAACTAGTTTCCTCTGAGTAAGAAAAAAACAAACGTTCCAGGAGAATAATAGAAAAGCCATTGCTACAAAAATTACCATCTTGCAAAGGACACTACCAGCTTTACCAACTAATACACTGATATATTAGCTCCCAGTCACAAACTGAGTATCTTATTTAAAACAAAACAATGTTATGATGATTAATTTGAGGGGAAAAACGAACCCTGAAGAAGTAAAATAGGAAAAAACTAAAGAACACAGTAATCATTTGAGGAAAGCATGGAAGGGTATTTTCACCTTGTTCCAAAGCTGTAGTACTCATGAAGCACCATAAAATGACAGTGGGGATGAGCACATTAGCCTTTCTAGGGTCTACAGGGACTGCCAGTACAGTACTAGATATTAAAACACTATCAGGATTACTGAGAGGAGTAACAACACATTTTAAAGATACACAAGTGCACTGCTTACACTATCGCCTTCTAAAACCATCAGTACTCCTATTCCTTAGGTCTAACATGTAAAACTGTACATACTCAACAAAGAATAAGAATTCTCATGTAAGAATTCTTACACTAGCACTGATTTTCTTATCATTTTCTGTTGCTATTTTTCAAACCAGATGTTTGATCATATTATAAAAATATAGGCACCAAGCAGAAGGGCACCACAATATTGTAACATAGTATAGAATATACTACATACTTTATTTCCATACCTGAACAGCAATAATATGCCCCTGTCTCCTACTAGGCACTTATATCCTGAAGCTCAGAAGTCATGAACTCCACAATGGTTATAAATGTGGCAAACTTACTTAAAACATTGTGTGTGTGTGTGTGTGTGTGTGTGTATAAATTTTAAAAATTCAACTGCATGGTTCTTGAGCATAAACTTTGCTGTGCCAAAAGGATGGACTCACCTTCATGCAGTTCCCTCAGCTATAAAGATTATAATAATTAATATAGAACTATTTTAACTAAAGAAATAGTTCATACCCAATATTTGAGTTAGACATCAGGTTTTGGTAAATATGCAAGCTTCAATACTATTACATTTTCTGTATGTAAGTTAAGAGGTTGAGGATTACATAGGAATAGTAGTCCTTTAAAGAGAATGAATTTGAAAAGAAAATAACCCCAGTTTTCCAAGAAACATCTTAGTACATGTGGTGAGTATTTAGAAGGCAAAGTAATACAAATTTCTTCACAGGAATGATTACTATTTTAACAAGTCATTTGGAGTTGTAGCAGAGTAGTACCTGCTTGCTTAGTCAGCAAAGTGCCACCCCAATCATATGAATTCCAAGTTGGGCATAAAAACAAATGTGAAAGTTCTATGTGTGGCGGGCACAAGCCTTTTAATCCCAGCACTTGGCAGGCAGAAGCAGATGGATCTCTGGGAGTTTGAGGCCAGCACTGTCTACATAAAGAGTTCTAAGCCAGCCTAGGCTATGTAATGAGATACTGTCTCAAAAAAGCAAAACAGCAGCAAAATGTAATAGTAAAATCAATACCCTAAGAGTCATGCTTAGGAACCCAGGTTTAATCTGCAGCACCTTATACAATGACAAACACAACAGAAGCAGCAACAAAAATACAGTTTCACAACTTTCCATAAAAGTGACCATCAAATTTTAGAAATAACATCTCTATAACTAAAATCTTTGAAATTAGAAAGTTTTTATTATCTTTCTAACTATGAAGCAATTACAACTGCCTCATAATAATAAGCCTAAACTTTTGAATTTCTATATTTAGTACATTTCCAGGGAAACTCAGGTTATATATTTATTTTCCACTTACGTCAAATTAAACTTAAAATTAAACTGCCACGTTGATGTTCCTGGAGGGTATTCTCCTTGTTCATTCATAAATGTCAGTCCGAGCTGGATTATCTTTAACAAGTCTACATTACACCGCAACAGTTGGTACTGATAGTCAGCATTGCTTCTGAATTCTCCAATGGGTCTTGCAACAACGCCTGGAAACTCGGTGTCCTGTAAAATAATTGAAAATTATTTACTAAATGGTCATAAATACAACCCATACACTCTCAGGAAATTTTTGATACAAGTCAGAGAATTCTCTGACAATGAAATTCTATACGTACATACTCAATGATTATAAGCATGAACAGCATTACCTATTAGACCTCAAAATTCTATAAACTTAAATTACTTTTTTTGGTTGAAATTTATCAATAATTTATTATCCTGTACTGATAATTCAAAATAAACTCAGGCAAATATTTGGGCTATTTCCAAGGAAAAGAAAAAACATAAACTCATTCCTAAGAAGTATGCATATGAAACTACACTTATAGCATTACATTACTAAACTCAACCTGCATGAAAGATTGATTTAAAAGTAGAAAATACACTGTGCTTTCCAATCAAAGCAGTGAGACATTTATCTTGACACCAAAATAAAGGAAAAGTCTCATTAATGTCATTTCTTTAGTTAGCACAGGTATTTTCTGTGTAATTCACAGAAAGCATGTCAGGTTCACATTCTGTCTTGTAGGCTGTTATTTCTGTAATGCAGCTATTCCTTTTTATCTGAGATATAAATGACCACTAGCAATTTCTGCTACTCATAAAAATAACGGTCCCTGCCCAAACAGAAAGTTTCAGCTCTAATTATGGACAAGTATACCTGACTAAACGGTATGCTATGTAAAGAAATTCCTGTTCATCCACAGATGTGTTTCTTTTTAACTTGTGATAGTAAGAAAATTATGTGTTAGTTTAACATGAACATTCAAATTAAGGCTAACAAAAACGAGGAGGAGGAGGAGGAAGAAGAGGAAGAAAAAATAGTAAGTCAATATGAAACAGTAAAGAAATTAAAATTTGCCGAAGTTAATACAACCACCAGACAATTATTAGATTCTATAAACATTAAGCTAGACGTGAAGTGGGCCAGGGATAGAGGTGCAAGACATTGAAAGACCACCTTCTAGGGCTAATAATTGTGTGGATCAAGAAAATAGACTAGCGCTGGGCATGGTGGCACACGCCTTTAATCCTAGCACTCAGGAGGCAGAGGCAGGTGGATTTCTGAGTTCAAGGCCAGCCTGGCCTACAAAGTGAGTTCCAGGACAGCCAGGGCTACACAGAGAAAGCCTATCTCGAAAAAAAAACAAAAACAAAAACAAAAAACAAAAAACAAAAAAAACAAAAAACCAAGAAAATAGACTAGCTAAAACAAATACACAAAGTGTAGTAACAAAGCAGAAAATTAATTATACAAACATGCTAGGCAGACTGAATACCACTTATAAGAGCAGAGTTGTTTAATGATCAAGTAGGTTTCTGGAGCTTTAGCAAATTTTTTCCTAAAAGATCTATTTTGGCTTTTCTTTGTTTAAAAAGATACTCACTGGCTTCTGAAAGCTTATTTGGACCTAGTAGCACGGCCTTGGGATTGCTTAGAGCTGAGCTGACATGCTTAGATAGGCTCTATAGTCCTCCCACTGAACGTAATCAGCTTCACAAAATTGTACATCAACAAGTACATTCTGTAACCATGTCCTCCTCCCCATGACAAAGAAGTCTAAACCACAAAACTTTCTCCTCCTAGCTAAATGAGTGCGTGACTCCTTCCCATCTGCAGCCTTGGTATATCACTCTTGCCTCCTCACAAAGCAGCTCGGACTCAGTAAAACCCCATAGGAATGTCATAGCTTCCTGAGAGCACAGCGAAGCCTGTCTCCTTTAATCCCTTAAACCCAGGTGAAGCAAGACTAAATCCTAAAGCATGTCTACCCTTTTATTCAAATGTCCCTGATTCCTAATCCCTTGCCGATTAACGCAAGCAGTAAAAAACTCAACTTGTCAAAATAGTTTTATTTCTGATGGCCTTCGATGAAAGAAATAGTCCACTTTTTTCATGATTAAATTAATCCCTAACTATCAATGAAAAGGGTTTAACTGAAGGTTTTAACAGCCCACTCCAGGGATTAGGGGGAACAGTTCATCTGGTAAAAGCACTTGGCATGCAAGCATGTGGACCAGAGTTCAAGCTCAAGAATCTATGCTTAAGAGGTGCATGGCCCATGTGCTGGCAATTTACATGTTTGGAAAGCAGAGGCAGGTGGACCCCTGGGGCTTCCTGACCAGTCAGCCTAGCTTAATCAGGAAGTCTCAGGCCACTGAAGGACCCACCTCAGCACACCCCCGCCCCAAACACTCATACACACACTTATTCATTCACACACTTCCCACTTAGCCCTTACAAAAGGCATTTTAAAAAGCTTTAGTCATGTCCATACCATAGCAACATAATTATATTTTCGGATAACCTGACGGATTTTCTTCATCTCTTCATCCAGGTTACAAGCCCAAACTTCACAAATTCTTTGGCTATGATCTACGGTTGCTGCTGGCATAGTGACAGCACAAGGAGTCTAGATGCGGAGCATCAAAATGTTATACTTGATTGAAGATTTGTTTCATAAAAATACTTTACCCTTTACTTATGCACCTGTTGAAATAAAAAACACCAATATCATGAATGTGAATTATAAAACTGAGCTGGTATAAACCTTAGGTTACTTATACAAAGTTCATGATTCATAACAAAATCAAGTTTTAGAAACTTCCTTTTCTCAAAGTACACAGCTAATATTTAGAGGATAATAGCACCACAACACCGATTTCCCAGCTGAATATAAATTTCACTAATTAAGATTTGCTCCGAGTTCAATTCACCCCACACAAAACTATGAACCATTTCAAGCCAGGCCTACACAGAGAAACCCTGTCTCAAAAAACCAAAAAGAAAAAAAAAAGATAAATCAACAAAATCAAACGTTTCATAACAGAATGCTTGCTTTTATTCTTCTAACAAAACATTTTAAAAATCTTACTCATTCAAACCAGAACAGAGGAAACATTTTTTTAAAAATGTTTTGAAAAGCCATCAGGCAATCTGAGAAACAAATGTTCATATAGAGGGAGGGAGGGAATGAAATGTGTAGAAAGAAAGAAAAAAAGAAAAGAAAATGTGTACATTTAAAATTTTCCAATTTCAAAAACTGGCAACCCAAGAGAGACCTCACGTCTCTGCCATCCACTCAAGGTTCACCATATACGATGGTGAGATAATACAGACGGACAGGGACCAAACACACAATAACCGCCGACAAAACGAGCGAGTTAAAAGAGGGTAGCCTGGTGTCCCAAACTCATGAATGTACGCTGGAGAAAACAAAAGGTGATGCGGGGCACGCCTTCTTTCTTCCTCCCCTCCGTCCTCACACGCACTCTACGGACACCCTGCCTTCCTCCACCCCCTCTTCTCTACTGCGGTCTCAGGGGGTCCCTCAAGGGGCAGCCAAGGCCTTCTCATTCCTGAGGTCGCGCGTCCTCCGTGGGCGAGCAACGTGAAGACAGCACGGCCGCCTTCATGTCAGGGATAGCTCGCTCGGCTGGCCGCCGGCCAGGGGCAGGGTGCCTGTTCGCATGGCCCAGAGCCAGACCGACTTCCCCCCAAAACCCACTGCCGAGGACGAAGCCACCGGGGCCCAAGTAGGCCACCGCCCTCCACTCGCAATTTCCTTCCCACAACGAAGTCCCAGGTACAAAGCGGTGGCGTCATCACTGCGCGCCGCGCCCCTGACAGGCCCCCACCTCCGGCCCGTTAGCACCCCCGTCCCCCGGGCTCCCGGCCTCCGCCTGCTCCGTCCACCAACAGCCGCGCTTCGGCGGGCGCCATCGCGCGCGCCTTCTTGGGCTCCCCCCACTCCCTGCCCCTTTGCCCACCGCGCCCCAGCACTCCCGGGCCCCCGCCGGATCTACTTGGGTCTCTGAGCTCGCGCTCCTCCTCCTCCTCCTCGCCATAGAGCTAGCACCCGGCGGCGGCGGTGGCGGTGGCGGTAGCGGCGGCGGCAGCGGGAGCCCCATAGACGCCTCTCGCCCTGCAAAAGGGGGAAAGGGGAGCTGGAGCGGCGCACGGCCCAGCGCGGCGACGTCGCTCCTCGCACGTCCCGCCGAGGGCGCGGCCTGATGACGCAGGGCGCCGGGTGGGCGGGGCCCTCACTCAGGAGGCGGGGCGGGCAGGTGACGGACGCCCCGGCGGTGGAGCGGCTGTGCCGGCAAGGCGACGGGGCCTAGCTAACTGACCCCGGGCTGGTGTTGTGGCCGGGAGCGCACCGGGGTTCCGTCCAGCAGGCGAGTCACCCCTTTTTCCAGCCGCCCGCCGCCTGCAGTGGTAGCTCGGACCGCCGGGGCCAGGGACTCGCGAGCGCGGCGTGTGGGAGACGACGCGGCCCCTGGGCGTCCCGTCCGGGCCGTGCTCGGTCGCCCGGGAAGCACCGGGCTAAGCGAGGAGCAGCAGGCCAGAACCTTGTAAAGGCCTCGGGCCCGGGGACCCGAGGAGGATGAGCTGGCTCTTTCCCTTGGCGAAGAGCGCGTCATCCTCCGCGGCTGGGTCCCCTGCCGGCCTCACCAGTCTCCAGCAGCAGAAGCAGCGGCTGATCGAGTCACTCCGGAACTCCCATTCCAGGTGACGACTGGTGGCTTTGGCCGAGGGTAAAGTAGGACGGGAGGGCGGGCTGCCTGCAAACACACCGTGCAGCTCCGCAGGCTCTGCTGATACTCCTTTCCAGTGGGGTTAGGCGCTTGCTTCCCGAGTCTGTGTGTCCCTGGTGCCCCACCGCTGTTCAGCTCCTCTCTTGACTTGGCTCATCTCCACTGACAAACAGAGTCATCTCTCTTTAATCTGAATTCAGCACCCCTAGATCCCACGCTAATTTTTTCCTTTTGATCCACCTGATTGTAGCATTGCCTTCGTATTGTTAACATGCTAACACACTTGGCTAGAGACAGTTGGGAAGATAATTCCCGAATTTTACAAACTGAAATTTTAAACTGTTGCAACGTCAAAGAAAAGTGAAGCCAGTGTTTTTAGTTAACTCTGTCCTTTTGAGTCTGTAATTAAAGCTCACCCTGTTCCAATAACCTCTTTCTGTCTTGTAATTGTTAGAGTCTTTAGACTTCTCACTTTCTTCTATTTGGCTCCCCACTTAGGACTTGCCAGACAACCATCCGCATTATCTGTTGTCTTTTGAGTTTGCTTGTTGTATCGTAGTCAAACTAGAAATACAGGAATTCAGATTATCTCGACTTTTTTTTTTAAATGTAAAATTGTTTGCTGCAGTCTTTTAAAAATTAGATATGTCCGTGGCTGATACAGGCTTTCAAATATTAGAGCTGCTTTGCGATATATGGGTTTTACAATTAACAGCTTTACAGCATATTTTATAAAGCATATTAGAGATCAACATGGTTAAACTCTATTCTTTCAAAAACCTTGTCACATTATACACATTGTAATATGTAATAATTTACTGTATTATACAATATAGCTATGTATGTATATATACATACTCACACATCCATGAGATAATAACATCGAGTTATTGAACACACCATCAAGGGCTATTTTTATGTTACACATTCTCTTCCCAAGCAAGTAAGCTATAATCTCCAGCTGTTTCAAATAAAATTGTCTAAAGAAAAATTCACTACAAAATCAGTTTGAATGAGGCCTGTTGCTGACTGAACTGAGTTTCTTGGTTGTCAACTTCATTTTGGTTGTAGAAAGTTTCAAAAAGTCATTTACTGTCTTTTTAAGTAGAAAAGAGTAGCTATCCTTTATTGTTGGTTTCATTGTGGAAAATTCAATACATAAAGGTGTTCCAGTGTTGGGTGTGATGGCTTTTCCCCACTCACGGTAAGGTCATGATCCATTCCTGCTCTTAAAGCTTTGGTTGGCTACACGAGAGAACAAAACAGACTTGTCTAAGCCAAATTTTATGTGGTGTGGAGCTTTCATAAATGAAGACCCCGAGTCCCAGGGAAACCTTTTTGTCTTAGGAGTGGTCAGATGGGTGTTTGGACAAAAGGGCATGATCTAATGGTAGTAGACGGAAATGGAGGAACCTAGCAAGTCCTGGACTTGAGGCTTGCTTGCTTGCTTGTTTTTGTTTTTTTTTTAAACAGGGTTTCTCTGTGTAGCTCTAGTTGTCCTGGACTTGGTGCTGTAGACCAGGCTAGCCTTGAACTCAGGGATTTGCCACTCTGCCTCCCAAGTGCTGTCAGTCTCTCTCCCTATTCTTATCTCTTCTTCTGTGCAGCATTCCTTCTGCCCTGTTAGAGGGACAGAGCCCCTCTAGAAAGAATTTTCTAAGAGTGGCCTTTCTAGGGGTTAGTTTCTTTTATCATCCATGAGGAAAGGGGACTCCTGTTTTTAGGACTACTTTCAGAAGAAAATGTGGAGTAAGAGATAGGAAGACAGCAGAATTTGCTTCCAAGTCTTCAAGTCTCCCTTAGTTCAAGGTATCAATAAGACTCAAGTGCTATACTTAATGATGGTAGCAATTTCTGAACTCCAACGTAAGTCAGCCTTACTCTAAATGGGTTTTGTTTTGTTTTGCTAACCTCCAGAGCAGAGTCATGGATAACTAGAGCTACACAATTGCTTTGAAAATGAAAAATAAAGCAAACAAACCCCAAACACTTTTGTAAGCTATACTTGCAAGATGTGTAAAATAAGGTGACTAACTTTTGAGAAACACTACAAAGGTTTCTGCCTTATAATGTCTACTTAGAAACTGTAGACTATGTTAGTACTGCTATTGTAGAAACACTGTTAGAATTATTCCTTAGCTTTTACTCTTTTCTGTTAGTAATGCTGGCAATTTTTTATTCTTGGAGGATAAGATGGAACTTTTGAAACACTAGAGTCTTACTGCTAAGGCTAGTATATGGGGGATGTAATCTGAAGTTTGTACTTTAGTCCCGAATAGAGTTAATAAAATGGTAATTGTTCATTGAAGGAGATCTGGAGTTGGTTTGAAAGGATCAGTAAGTACCTTTAAATGAATGCAAGACTAGTTTGTGTGCAAATCTTTGAACTAGAAATTTTGGACAGGTGACATTATCTACACACACTGTAGAATATAACCCTAATTATTTGATTCTTGTAAGTTCTTAAGATTTTAATTGAAATACTTTAAACTTACAAATTAGATATGAATAATTCTAAACATTTAAGAATCTCTTAAACACTTTAACAAATTGTTACCTTCTTCAAAAGATTAGATGAATTTCATAGCTTTTTATTTTCTTTTTTAAATGAGTGATACCCTGCAGGAACAAGTCTGAAACTGTCATAAAAAACTAAAGGAGTTTAACCAGAGCAAGAGGATACATTTAAGTCTGCTATGAAAGTGAAAATGGAAGTTATATAGCCTGAACTCAAGAACTAATTTTCTAGATAATAATAATCACACTATTCAGTTTACCACTAAAACAGTGGTTCTCAAACTTCCTAATGCTATGACCCTTTAATAAAGTTCCTCATATTGTGAAGACTCCCCCAACCGTAATATTATTTTCATTGTTACTTCATAGCTGTAATTTTGCTACTGTTGTGAATCATAATGTAAATATATGGTATTCAAGTTATCTATATGGCCCAACCCTTGTGAAAGGGTCACTCAATCCCCAAAGGTATTACCACCCACACCAGTTGAGAACTATTGCACTAAAACTTCTGAGTTCATATGTAGAAAAACAAATTCTCCTTACTCCTTGAAAAAGTTTACTTCGGAAGAGACTATTGCTTTCCTGTCCATTTTCTCTGAAATCTTTAAAGAACACCTGTATGTGTTCTGTTTATTATCTGACTTGGTGGAGGTGCTTTCCACCCCAGTTCGTATAAATAATCAGGGGTGATAACTCGAACTCTTACCTCTCTTGTCATGGGAATAGGCCTCTTCCTCCCCTTCCTCTTCCTCCTCCTCCTTTTTCTCTTTGTGGTCTTCTCCCTTGTTTGTTCGTTCGTTCCTTCGTTGGTTCACTCACTCACAGAGAGCCACCTGCCTCTGCTTCCCAGTGCTGGGAGGTAGGACTCTTAAATAGAAGTCGGAAGGAAAGCCCAGGTTTTTTCAATAATGTAGAGCTGAGTGAGAAGAAAAACAAATGGGAAGAAAACTGTTTCTCGTGTTTTAGATGTTGTGTTCATGGGACTTCTGGAGCTGTTTTGGATTGTGATTGAAGGCTGGCAACAAATAGAAGGGAAAATAAATAAAATAAAATAGAAGGACAAGATTTTCCTGCTGAATTAATCAGCTCTGGAGCAAACCTCCTTTCCTCACTGGTGACGTGACTTTCACCCTCTTTTTCAGTATCTTGTGTTTGTGATAATCCTTGATAACCGTGCTAATATGTAAGGTCTCCAGTGAAGCTGTTTAGTAGAATTTCTCTGTGTTGCACCCACAGTTAGAAAATACTCCAAATGGATGAGGTAATAGTAACTGATCTAAACAGGTCTCTCTTTTCTCTATATCTAAAGTTAATTAGCCTCTTTATTAATTTCTTTATCTCTAAAACAACCTAGAGCTATGTTATGAGTAGTAATTATTATTTATCATTAACTGTAAATTCAAAGTTATACAAGTAATAAGCCATCTTTATTATCTTTACTTGGATCTCCCAGGTAAAAGGCATCTTTATTATCTTTACCTGGATCTCCCAGGTAAAAGGCTTCTGCATTAATTTTGATATTAATTATATAATAATGGGAGTGCTGTTTTGTTTGCATATTCAACTAGAGTATATTAAGTTGTTTGTGATGCATACAGAATTGTATTTTCCTTTTGTACCACTACTAGACTCCTAATGAAAGAAAGCCAAGAAGTCAGGAGCTACAGCTGGGTTGCTGCCCTGTAGTCTTTGCATGCCTATGACCACTGAACTGAAAGGATTCTCTGCCTGCTTGCTCTTTGCTCTAGAAAGTCAGTTGATTCCTCAAGCCTCTCTATGGGACATTCTTTAAGGCACAAAACAAAATAAATCACAGCATTGGAGACCTGTAGGGGACCCACCAGGGAATAGAGCAGTGGTTCTCAACCTTCCTAATGCTGCGACCCTTTGATACAGTTCCTCATGTTGTGGTGACCCCAACCATAAAATTATTATTATTATTTTTTTAAAGATTTATTTTATTTATTATATGTAAGTACACTGTAGCTCTCCTCAGACACTCCAGAAGAGGGCGCCAAATCTCGTTACGGATGGCTGTGAGCCACCATGTGAATGCTGGGATTTGAACTTATCACCTTCGGAAGAGCAGTCGGGTGCTCTTGCCCGCTGAGCCATCTCACCAGCCCCATAAAATTATTTTTGTTGCTACTTCATAACTAATTTTGCTACCCTGTTATGAATTGTATGTAAATATCTGTGCTTTCTGATGGTCATAGGCGATCCCTGTGAAAGGATCACTCAGTCCCGAAAGGGATAAAGACCCACAGGTTGAGAACTGCTGGAATAGAAGCTTTGTAATGAAACTGTCCTAGATTGCTGGCTGTAGTTTTAACACACACTAGATGCACAGTCTGTTTCTAAAGCATTCAGTTCTTCCCATTTTTTATTTTCTGTCTGTGGCTCTTATATATAATCCCAGTGGTGGGGATGGATGCTGGGTCAGATATGGATCACAGAGTCCTTTTTGATTATTCAAACCTTAATCCTGTAACTTCCCTTGACAGTAAGCTTTTGTGTAGTCATTGACCTATAGCTTTAAGCATTATTCTTTGCTCATAGTGCAAGGCTTGTACCCTTTAGCTCACTGGTTTCTAGTAAGTCTTTCTATAGATTTTACTCTCAGGACTCACAAACATCAAACCATAACAAACTTGTAATAGGATATACGTTATCTTTTAACCTCTTCTATTATTTCTTTTTAAAGCTCATGACATTAGAAGGTATCTTTATTATAGGTTGCTGTGTAGCAGTTTCCTTGATGATTAAAACATTCCACCCTGCTAGGGATAATTTTAAGACAGAAGGTAAACAACTCAAAATCTCCCTAGTATGTCACTGAAACTGACAAGATTCACTGATAAGAATTGATCTTAGACAAGCCAAGCTGCAAAGAAGACTTTAAGACAAGAACAAGTGCCTAGAAGAAGCTGAATCCGGCAGAGGTGCCTGGAAGAGGATTAGACCAACAGTATTGGAAAGGACACTCTCTAAATTTGTTGAGAGGCTGTGAAGTATGCTCCAGGTTCTCAGCTTATGTCGACTATCACCCATACTGAGTTGGACTTCGGTGATACAGCCGTCTTTGAGTCATTTCTGCTACAACAATCAACTGCTATCTCATATTACTGAAAATAATCCTAATAAAACTCTTGAACATCAGCAGAACTCATAATTTGGTCTACTGTGGGCTCCCTCCCTATCTAGGATGGGTAGATGTGTGTGCTGCATCGCCCCAGGGGGGAAAAAGTCTTTTCCCACAACACAGTATAGACCATTGTTAAGGAAGCAGTTACATTCAGCCAGTCCTTGTCTGGACTGCAACATAAATACAAGTTTGTAAAAAGCAACTGTTCTTTTCCACAAATCTCTGTGTTGTTGACAGGTGTCCACACTAGCCTAAGCAAGGATAAGAGTTTGTAAGGCCAAATCAATTTGCCCTGATAATTTCAGGTAAAACCATTCCAGTCATAATCCCTCATACAATTACTAAAAATGCAAATGACCCAAGTCAAGACCAAGAGGTATAGCCTGACCTAATAGTCAACAGACAAAAATTAGCTGACTAATAATAGAATACTATAATCCTCTTCTATTATTTTTATTGAAGAATTCATATTTAGTATTTAAAGCTGAAACTTTATGTTAAAATTTTCAAGTCTTCAATATTCTTTTAAAAGATTTTATTTTTGGAGCATCAAAGTTAAATGTGACACACACCCTTAACCCCCCTTCATGACTCTTCTAACTTTTCTTTTAAAAATAGAAATATCTGTCAACAACTTTTATATACCAACATTTATAAATGTCCTCTGTGCTAGGCCGGCCTTTTCCATTTACTATTTATTCTCTATTGTATAAATAGCTGTATATCCACACACATTCCCTAGTCACTATAGGCATTTGAGGTTAACTCGTTGCAATAAAATGTCTCATAAAAGGAAGAATAAGGAGATGTTGAGCTCCCCATAGGCCTCCCTCAAAAGGAGCCAGCCAATCATGGACTAAAGTCTCAGCTGTGAGCTACAATTAAGCTACTGAGAAGTAGAGTCTTGGTATGACTGTTCCTAGTATGAAACATTTAGATAGAACTTCATGGGCACCTGGTAGACATTCAGAAGACCAGACTGGTGATAGAGAAATGCAGAGACAGTAGAAGCCACGCTGATCAGGTAGGAACTGTAGGGTATCTGACCAGAGGCAATCACCAAGCAGAAACTTTGCTTTCTGGAAATTTTATGGGAAACTGAGCTTAAAGCGAATGGAGTAGTGTTTTTGATGTAGGAAATTTCAAAATAACACAGCATTCAGGCAGTAGAATGGATACTTTTGAGAGCAAACACATTTGGAAGAAAGAATTGGAAAATTTTGAGACTAGCCAGAAAAGGTGCGTGTTTAAAGGCATAACCAAAAGCTGCCACACATGATGGGAGTCCCAGCTTTCAGCAGACAGAAGCAGGAACAGCATATGTTTAAGGCCTGCCTAAAAAACACTGTAAAACCTTTTCTCAGAAGTAGAAACAAAAAATTGTAGTAAAGGCCTAGTTGTTAAAGAGATTAACCTCATTGAAACAAATAGTAAATCCAAGTGTTGCTCACTGGGACAGTGACTAGTTTGTCCTGTTTTGTGGCCTGTGGTGAGGCAGCACATGGTGACAGCGCAGGTTGCACACCTGTTCCCTGGATAGCAAGGTTAAAAACAGAATCAGAAACCCTAGTCCTATAATCTTCTTTAAGGCACATGCTTCCAGTAACCTAAATCCCTCAGTTAGTGGGCTGGCCACTTTAAAAGCCTCACTTTTCCAGTACCAGTGCTGGGACCAAGCCTTGTCACCTAGGCCTTTGGAGAACATTTCCAATCTAAACTGTAGCAGGCACTCTCTTTTATTTTGCATGTGAAACTTTTTCACGAATGCGTTCTCCAGTTCCTCTTTTCTTGTTGCTAAGTCTTAGTTGACTTTTAAAACTTCAGTGACGTTTTCCCACTCTGTTCTCAGCCAGTGTATTCTGTGTCCATGGTCATTATCCTATGTGTTTTGAACACTGCTGAGAAGATATTATGAAATAAGTGGGTGGATGTCACACAGCTCTTGAAAACAAACAAAATCAAGCAGTTGACTTTAGAATTTCTTACATCCATGTTCTCCAAGAGACTGATTTAGGCTGAAGTATTTCCCAAATAACACACACCATTTACTTAAGTTATCTATTTTAATATTCTTAGTTTTTCATGTTCATATCAATTGCATATTTATACTGATATATGTACATGCTTATTAATTTGTTCTTACGAAGATATTAAACACATTTGAAATCTTCTATTTGTTTCCTTGAGTTTTTGGTTTTCTTTTGTTTTTGGTTTTTCTTTTTCTGTTTTGTTGAGTTAGGTTCCTACCTTCTAGTATGTTTTCCCTTTGAAAGCTTTTTGATGCTCTTATGTCTGCTTTTGAGATTTCTTTCTACTTGTTTGTGGTTTATCTGTTCACTCTAACTTGCCTGTGGTAAAGAGGGGAAAGAAATGGCTATGTGTATACTTGGCGAGAGTCAGTAACCTCCTGCCTCCTGGTCCTTCCTCTCATGCAGATGTCTCTACTGTCTGCACTGGAATGAGCAGAGAGAAAAGAGAAAGGGCTTTCCCTCATTCAGCATATTCTTGTTTGGCATGGGCTGGGGTCTAGGGTTTGGAGGACTTCATTCTGCTCCTCACCTTGCATTGATCCTATGTGTGGGGGGGAAGGTGCTTGTTTTTGTTTTTTTAATTTTTCTTTCCTTTCAATCAAATTTTCATCTTTCATCCTTTAAAAAAAAAGTTTCACTGTGCTGCCCTCCCTGTCTGTCTGACCAAGCTGCCCTGGAGGTTGGTGATCCTCCTGCCTCTTTCTCCCAAGGGTTGAGATTACAGGCATCACCACCTGCCTGCCTTTCATCTTTTGTCTTGCAGGCTTCCTCACATTTTCATGTCTGCTTATGGCAATATTTGCTTTTAATGCTGTTAATGATTTACTTTTTAGAAATTATTTGATTATGTTTTTTAAGATTTAAATGGTAATAGTAGCCTTATTTATAGTAGCCAGAAGCTGGAAAGAACCCAGATGTCCCTCAACAGAGGAATGGATACAGAAAATGTGGTACATTTACACAATGGAGTACTACTCAGCTATTAAAAACAATGAATTTATGAAATCCCTAGGCAAATGGATGGATCTGGAGGGTATCATCCTGAGTGAGGTAACCCAATCACAAAAGAACTCACATAACATGTACTCACTGATAAGTGGATATTAGCCCAGAAACTTAGATTACCCAAGATACAATTTGCAAAACACGTGAAACTCAAGAAGAATGAAGACCAAAGTGTGGACACTTCGCCCCTTTTTAGAATTAGGAACAAAGCATACATTGAAGGAGTTACAGAGATCAAGTGTGGAGCTGAGACAAAAGGATGGACCAACCAGTGACTGCTACAGCCGGGGATCCATCTCATAATCAGCCACCAAACTCAGACACTATTGCATACGCTAGCAAGATATTACTGAAAGGGCCCTGATATAGCTGTCTCGTGTGAGGTTATGCCAGTGCCTGGCAAACACAGAAGTGGATGCTCACAGTCAGCTATTAGATGGAACACAGGGTTCCCAGTAGAGGAGCTAGCGAAAGTACCCAAGGAGCTGAAGGTGGAAGAACATTATGAACTAACCAGTACTCCCCAGAGCTCGTGTCTCTAGTTGTGTATGTTGCAGAAGATGGCCTAGTTGGCCATCATTGGGAAGAGAGGCCCCTTGGTCATACAAACCTTATATGCCCCAGTACAGGGGAATGCCAGGGCCAAGATGTGGGAGTGGGAGGGTAGGGGAGCCGGGCAGGGGATGGGTGAGGGTATAGGGGACTTTCGGGATAGCATTTGAAATGTAAATGAAGAAAATATCTAATAAAAATTGGAAAAAAAGATTTATATGATAAATGAAAATTGTCCTTTTGAGAGGTTTACTTATGAATGGTAATTGAATTACCTAGTACTGTAGGAATATATGTGGTATCTTGAACTGTTTTTCCTGAGAGCCACCCAACTTTCCCATCAAGCTGTATGCTCCTATAGAGACATAGCCATTTCAGTATTCCCATGTTCCTGAAAATTACTGGGTACATAGTATCTGTTCAGTTTTACTGTATTTAGGGAAATGTTTATTAAAAATAAATAGAAACAAAACAATAAACAATTGTTTATTTCTTAAAGGCAACTTTTAGCCATACCTAATATGTGTTTTGGATTCACATTTAGGAGCTACCCAAATGTGTGGCCAATTTATATATTCTGACTAACAGAAGTTTTAAAAAATTATAGATTTGTTTCCTTTGTGTATATGAGTGTTTTGCCTGCATGCATGTAAATGCATCACATGTGTACATGGTACTCACATTGAGAAAAAGGCACTGGATCCCCTGGAACTGTAGTTTAAGATGGCTGTGAGCTGCTGCGTGGGTTCTTGGAACTGAATTCAGGTCCTCTACAGGAACAAGAAGTGCTCTTAACCACTGAGCTATCTCTCCAAGACCAAACATTTTATATTGTAAATTTACATAGCTCCAAAGATTTAGAAACACTTGAAGTAAAACTTCAGTTGTAGGGCACCCCATCTATATGCAAGGGTCTTCAAATTTTCCCCTTTCTACAGTAGAGTCTACTGCTGTTGTCCTTGGTAGCCTCTTGTTTAGCTGATTTTTATGAGTGAAACTTGCCTGTTGTCTTAGTCCTATTCCTGTATAGTCATCATGACAAAGAAGCAAGTTGGGGAGGAAAGGGTTTATTCAGCTTACACTTTCCACATTGCTGTTGATCACCAAAGGAAGTCAGGACTAGAACTCAAGCAGGTCAGGAAGCAGGAGCTGATGCAGAGGCCATGGAGGGATGTTACTTATTGGCTTGCTTCCTCTGCTTTGCTCAGCTTGCTTTCTTATAAAACCCAAGACTATCAGCCCAGAGATGGCACCACCCACAAGGGGACCTACCCCCCTTGTTCACTAATTGAGAAAATCCTTACAGCTGGATCTCATGAAGGGCTTTTCTCACTTGAAGCTCCTTTCTCTGCTTGTGTCAAGTTGACACAAAACCTGCCAGTACACCTGTCATTTCTAGGAGAAAGCATCACAGCAGATTTTCTGGTTCTCTGGCTCTCACAGTCTTCCTGCACCGTCTTCCAAAGCATTCCCTGAGCCTGAGGTGCAGAAGTTGTGTTGTAGAGCTATCCACTTGGGCTTAGTGCCCCAAGAGCAGTTATTCCTGCATTTTCACCAGTTTTGGTTTTCTCTAGTAGTTGTGTCTATTGCAAAGAGAAGCTTCTCTGATGAAAGGTGAGAGCTACACTTATGTGTGGGTATGAGGATAAGTGTTTAGAATGCAGTTAGTAATTATCCTGGTTTGTAAAGTGGAGGTGGTAGGTTCGCCACCAAGATCCCTGGCATCACTAGCCTGGGCAGTTGCTAGTTTCCAATATTGGCATGGTTTCTCTGGTATTGAGCAGGCCTTAGGTCTAACTTGACAGCTGTTGCTTAGTGGCAAGATATGAATGCCACTATTGCACCTTATGGATATCTTGACATGTAGGTCATTATTGTGATTTATAAGTCTCACAGCTGGGTAGGACTATGATTGCTGCCCTCCATTGGCAGTTTGCATTTTAATATGTTTCCTGTGATTTAAAAAAAAAAAAAAAAAAAACCTCAGAAAATGTTAGTTAAAATTTATTACCACAAATTGTATCTTGGGTATTCTAAGTTTCTGGGCTAATATCCACTTATCAGTGAGTGCATATCAAGTGACTTCTTTTGTGATTGGGTTACCTCACTCAGGATGATATCCTTCAGATGCATCCATTTGCCCAAGAATTTCATAAATTCATTGGTTTTAATAGCTGAGTAGTACTTGGTCTTACAAACTTCATATGCCCTAGTACAGGGGAACGCCAGGGCCAAGAAGTAGGAGTGGGTGGGTAGGGGAGCAGGGTGGGTGGGGGGAGAATATAGGGGGCTTTCGGGATAACATTTGAAATGTAAATGAAGACAATATCTAATAAAAAATTGAAAAAAATTTTATTACCACAAATCCAAGAGATACAATAGGTAAATTTTATAAATGCTTTCTTTAAAAATATCAACACATTGAGTAGTTATTTGCCTAGTAATCTTCTGAAGCCTCTACATATATGATCTTGTTTAATTAGACAACATCACAAGGCCTCCATGATTCTATTACTGTGAAGAGACATCATGAGCAATGCAGCTCTTATAAAAGAAGAGTTAATTGGGGACTTGCTTACAGTGTCAGAGGTTTATTTGATTTATCATCATGGTAACATGCATGGTACTGTAACTGATCTGCAGGGCTAGTGAGAAAACTGAGCCTAGCATGAGCTTTTGAAACCTCAAATCCTACCTCTAGTGTCACACTTCCTCCAACTAGGCCACACCTCCCAATACTTCACAAAGAGTTCAACTCCTTGATGACTAAGCATGCAAATATATGAGCCTATAGGGGTCAGTTTTAATCAAATCATCACACTAAGTAAAATGGTCTATGTGGGATTTGAACCTAGAAAGTCCGTCTTTAGTAAGCCCTTGCTTTCATTCACAAAGTGCACTTCTTGACTGGAACTGATAGAAGATTCTTTCACTCTTCATTCCTTGTACGGTGATATCTTGGTAGTGCAAAAGAATAAACTTAGGGCTTTGTTTTAATTATATGATATTCATAAAGGGGAAAATGGTGTCAACTAAAACCAGTCCCCATAGAGAAGCTTTCATAAAAATCATGTATATTCTGATACTGATTATCTGTTTGAATTACCTGAGCTATTTCTTTATTCTTAAAACTTTTATTAGTTGAAAGTTATGTACAATGTGTTTTGATCATATTTATTTTCCCCATACTCCTCCTAAGTCCACCCCTTCCCTAACCATGCACTTGGTGTCCTTTTTTTTTTTAAACCATCAAACCTAGTTTGTTCTATCCATATATTCTTTTGTTTGTTTGTTTGTTTGTTTGTTTGTTTGTTTTTCGAAACAGGGTTTCTCTGTACAGCCCTGGCTGTCCTGGAACTCACTTTGTAGACCAGGCTGGATGTGTGGCCTTCCACCATAGCTTGGTCGATACCTACCGACCTATGTACCAGAGGTGATGGCTTTAGAGAAAGTTGACTCTCTCTTTTCCAGTAGCTGTCAGTTGCTAATTGGTTCTCAGCTAAGGGGACTCTAGTATCTGTTCTGTCTTAAGCTTGTATGTGGTTTGTGCATGTATGTGGAGGTCCCTGAAGATATCCAGGCAGGGACGTGAAAGATGCTCCCCACCCCTGCCCCATGCAGATTGATTTTATCAACCTGGATCAGACTTGGAGAGTCTAGTGGCAGACAGTTCATTGTCAACATATAAAACATGGTACAATTTTGGAAAAGGTTTTCGGGCAACAGTCAGTCTCTTTCCAGGTGCACAATAAAAGCTTAAGGTGTGACTACTTATAAACTCTTTTACCGAGTACATGTGCCCATGAGGGTGGGTTCTATACAAGGCTACAAAGTACATGTGGCATCTACCTTAAGGATGGGTAATGCTCTAGGGAGGGAAGAGTCTGAGATAATCATTCTGGAGAATTTGAGTGAGGTCTGCCTCCACAGATAGCAAAAAGGTCACTAGGTCATTAACAAAATCCACCTCAGTAAGTACAAGGACCTCTGCGCCCCAACACTTGTCACAGTTGCTATGTGTTCATCTGTATAGCTGCCTTACTGTGTCTGGGGGATGTTGTTTCCTTGTTTTATCAACCACCTCTAGCTCTTACAGTTTTGTTTTTTTGTGTTTTTTTTTTGGTTTGTTTGTTTGTTTGTTTTTCTTCTCCTTTTCACAATGATCCCTGCGCCTTGGGAGGAGAAGGTTTTGATGTAGATGTCCCACGTAGGGTCAAACATTTTTTAGTCTCTTATTCTCTTTATCTTGGACAGTTGTAGGTCTCTATTAAATCACCATCTATTGCAAATAGAAGCTTTTTTGATGAGGTTTGAGAGGTGTGTTAATCAATGCATCTAACAGTAACTCAGTAGGAGTCAGATTACTTCTATGTCATTTAGCTGTTCTCCCCTAGCCCTATGACCTGTTTAGCTGCAGGCTTTTGGCCCTGTATTGGTGCTAGGTAGGAGTATCATGTTGTAGTCAGGGATGTAAATACAATCAGAAAGTGGTAGGTTTTCCATGATGCTTGTGCCCCTATTATTCCAGAGCACATGCCTTACTGGCCAGTCATTATTATAGCTTTCAGGGTTCATAGATGACCCTGTCAACATGGCCCAGCAGGTCGTTCTGCCTTAGGCCAAGCAAGTCTATTAAGAAACACAGCATCTATATACAGTTTTCAAGTATGTGTGGGGGTCGGGGAGTATGGGACAGGCAGAGTCAGCAGAAAGCTATCATAATGGGACAAAGTCAGCAGGAAGCTAATCAAGCAATATTGTACAAAAAGAACACAGGCTATCTCAAGTGTGTCACAAACTGAGCACAGAATGGCCTTGGAACTGATAACCATAGTCCTTTGGGGGAGGAGTTCGGTTCCCAGGATCAGAAATTGCAGCTTCCTGCACCCCACTCTCCAAGGCCTGGGCTTGGAAATGACATTGAAAGAACAGGCAACTACTAGGAGTTCTGACTGGCTTTCCCCGTGGCTGTCAGGCTTGCCCAGTAATAGCCACTGTAAGCCATGAGTGAGCCTACAAATGAGCAAAGGCATTACATAGCTATAAACAAGTAGCTGGACTCCTTGATGAGTATGAAATTGTCTGCAAAATTTATGTTTGTTTTTTTTCTTTGACAGTCTTACTATATATATAAATATATATATAAAGCCTGGAATGTCCTTGAACTCCCAACGTAGACCAGGTTGGTCTTGACCTCACAGAGGTCCATCTGCCTCTGCCTGCTGAGTACTGGGATTAAAAACAAATGTCACTATGCCTCACTTAGGTGAGATCAAAATAAGCTTTAATCTTGTTTGAGCTACTACTTTGGGTGTTGTTACACTATTAGAGAAGAGTTCCCAATATAAAGCCCTTATATTTGACACCCTACAAGCAGTTTATCTTATTATTGATTATAGGCATGTTTATAACTAAAATTTACTAGGAAATATGGAGCCTTAGGGAAGTCCCCTGCAATGCTGACATTTATAATAGTCCTAAGGGGAAACACACTGAGCAGTACTCAGTAGTTGGTACTTAGTATTCAAGAATCTTTGAATGGACTAGCAAATGCATAATGACTTATTTCCTGTTATTTAAGTTATTGCAAACTAACAGCTTTTATAAAGCTTATTTTCCTCATTATTAGACTATTATATTTTCAAGCCTTTAATAAAAACCTAGCCCCTCAAATATGTAAATCTTATGTACTTTGAAAAGTTTCTAAGTGTTGGTGTCCTAAGTGTTACTTTTATATTGCTGTGAAGCACACCATGACCAAGGCAATTTATTAAAAACAAACAAACAAAAGCCACTTAAATAGTGTCTTGTTCAGCGTTTAAATAGGATCAGCCCTGACCACCGTGATGGGGAGTACGGCAGAAGGCAGACATGGTGCTGTATCTGAAGGAAGAGAGAAACTGGGCCTGGCGTGGAACTTCTGAAACCTCAGATTCCCACTCCAGTGGCACACCTCTTAGAACAGTGGTTCTCAACCTTCTCAATGCTGTGATCCCCAACTGTAAAATTATTTTCACTGTTACTTCATAACTGTAATTTTGCTACTATTATGAATCATAATGTAAATATCTGTTTTCCAATAGTCCTAACTGACCCCTGTGAAAGGGTCATTCAATCCCAAAGGGTTCTCAACCCACAGGTTGAGAAACATTATCAACAAAGCCATACCTACTAATTCTTCCACCATCAACTGAGGACCAAGCATTCACATAGATGAGCCTATGGGAGCCATTCTCATTTAAACCACAATTGGAATGAAGCTATGGACAATTCTGATGTAAATAAGCTTTTTCCTCTAATACTCTATGGAATGATGCTGTCACTAATTAGATATAGGGAAGAAATTTGATGGTTACTTTTCTCCTTCCTTAGCATTTGTAGAACCTTTTAGTGGTAGGAAAGCTAACCATAGGGAGGAAGCTTCCAGGTCAGGACCAGCTTGCTTTTTTTCTTTGTTCTATGACATAAGTGTATGTTGTCTTTAGCAACAGGTACTGAAGCCAGGGTGAGCCAATGGTTTTCCCAAGGCCCTGATGTATGCTTCTCTAGAACTCCACCTCACTACTAACCTCTATTTTTATTGGATGGGAATAAAGTCTTTAACACCAGCTAATTACAAGAAAGACTGGAGTGTGGCTACTCAGACTAAAATCAGGCTTCTTTGTGGAGAAGAGGAAAGATGGAGAGCAGCCAGCAGCTCTTGTCTTACCACTCCAAGACACATTCATCTGGACTTCGGGGTTTAAGCAGTTAAGTCCGTAAAGCTGCTAGTGGTGGTTTACAGAACTCAGATACTTGTTGACCCATATTATTACCCAAAAGGCTTGCAGTTGCTTCTACTAATGATAACTTGGATAAAATTATATTAAGTCTAAGATTAATTTGAGTTTTCCTTACCATCCTTCCCTTATACCTTGGATAGTTCAGAGTATCATTGCCTTTCCAACTATAGAAGTTTTCTTTCTAAATACAAGTTATCACAGATACCCAAGATCTGTGATTAAAATGAAAAAGTTTTAGTAGACTATAGCATTTAAGACTTGCACTTGATATTAATGGTTTTGATATTAATGGTTTTATAACAGTGATCTCTTTTTTCTTTTTCCAAATTTTCTCTTACAGTATAGCTGAAATACAGAAAGATGTAGAATACAGATTGCCATTCACAGTAAACAACCTGACAATTAACATTAATATGTAAGTAGTGCTGGTTTCTATTTTTATATATTAGGTTTTAATTTTTGCTTTCTATTATAACAGGCTGGCATAATTAGTGTGTGAATAGAATTATAATTTATACTTCATGTAATAGGAACTAGCTTTTTGTTTTGTCTTTTAGTTAATATCACAAATAAGCTATTTAAGTGAACTCATTCAAAGTAACTATAACATAAAATAGTGCTTAGCTTAGTGAAATAATTGTCATGGCTCATTGCTAACACATGGACATAAGAGGCCTTATTCAATATTAGTTCTCTGAAAAAATTTAAGAATGGATATTAGTGCTGGCAAAAAAAATAATCAACTTCACAAATATGAGTTATGAATCTCTACAGTAGCTTACAAATTAAGATAGGTTACAGATACATAATAAATGTCAACAAACACTCAGATTAGTTGACTCCAAAGACCACTTATTGCCTCTTTTACAAAACCATTTTAAAAATCTTTAGCTATTAAAAAAAAAGACAAACAAACCAAACTTTTTCTATATAAATGAATTCATTTTATTTCTCTTCTACTATCCAGGTAGAGAAGAGGCCAACAAAATCGCAGTTTTATTGTTTTGGGTTTCTTTCTTTCTTTCTTTCTTTCTTTCTTTCTTTCTTTCTTTCATTCATTCATTAGATATTTTCTTCATTTACATTTCAAATGTTATCCACAAAGCCCCCTATACCCCCCCACCCCCCACTCTGCTCCCCAACCCACCCACTCCCACTTCCTGGCCCTGTCATTCCCCTGTACTGGGGCATATAATCTTCACAATAACAAGGGTCTCTCCTCCCATTGATGGCCTACTAGGCCATCCTCTGCTACATATGCAACTAGAGACAAAGCTCTGGGTAGTACTGGTTACTTCATATCATTGTTCCTCCTATAGGGTTGCAGACCCCTTTAGCTCCTTGGGTGCTTTCTCTAGCTCTTTCATTGGGGGCCCTGTGTTCCATCCAATAGATGACTGTGAGCATCCACTTCTGTATTTGCCAGGCATTGGCATGGACTCACAAGAGAAAGCTATGTCAGGGTCCTGTCAGCAAAATCTTTCTGGCATATGAAATAGTGTCTGCGTTTGGTGGCTGATTATGGCATGGACCCCATGGTGGGGCAGTCTCTGGATGGTCTTTTCTTCTATCTCAGCTACTAACTGTCTCTGTAACTCCTTCCATGGGTATTTTGTTCCCCATTCTAAGAAGGAACGAAGTATCCACACTTTGGTCTTCGTTCTTCTTGAGTTTCATGGGTTTTGCAAATTGTATCTTGGGTAATCTAAGTTTCTGGGCTAATATCCACTTACCAGTGAGTACATGTTATGTGAGTTCTTTTGTGATTGGGTTACCTCACTCAGGATGATACCCTCCAGATCCATCCATTTGCCTAGGGATTTCATAAATTCATTGTTTTTAATAGCTGAGTAGTACTCCATTGTGTAAATGTACCACATTTTCTGTATCCATTCCTCTGTTGAGGGACATCTGGGTTCTTTCCAGCTTCTAGCTATTATAAATAAGGATGCTATGAACATAGTGGAGCATGTGTTCTTATTACAAGTTGGAACATCTTCTGGGTATATGCCCAGGAGAGGAATTGCTGGATCTTCTGGTAGTACTATGTCTAATTTTCTGAGGAACTGCCAGACTGATTTCCAGAGTGGTTGTACCAGCTTGCAATCCCACCAATAATGGAGGAGTGTCCCTCTTTCTCCACATCCTCGCCAGCATCTGTTGTCACCTGAATTTTTGATCTTAGCCATTCTGACCTGTGTGAGGAGGAATCTCAGGGTTGTTTTTATTTTCATTTCCCTGATGATTAAGGATGTTGAACATTTTTTCAGGTGCTTCTCAGCCATTCAGTATTCCTCAGTTGAGAATTCTTTGTTTAGCTCTGTACCCCATTTTTTAATAGGGTTATTTGATTTTCAGGAGTCTATCTTCTTGAGTTCTTTATATATATTGGATATTAGTCCCCTATCTGATTTAGGATTGGTAATGATCCTTTCCCAATCTGTTGGTGACCTTTTTGTCTTATTGACAGTGTCCTTTGCCTTACAAAAGCTTTGCAATTTTATGAGGTCCCATTTGTCAAGTCTTGATCTTACAGCACAAGCCATTGCTGTTCTGTTCAGGAATTTTTCCCTTTTGCCCATATCTTCGAGGCTTTTCCCCACTTTCTCCTCTATAACTTTCAGTGTCTCTGGTTTTATGTGAAGTTCCTTGATCCACTTAGACTTGACTTTAATACAAGGAGATAAGAATGGATCAATTTGCATTCTTCTACATAATATCTGCCAGTTGTGCCAGCACCATTTGTTGAAAATGCTGTCTTTTTTCCACTGGATGGTTTTAGCTCTCTTGTCAAAGATCAAGTGACCATAGGTGTGTGGGTTCATTTCTGGGTCTTCAATTCTATTCCATGTACCTGTCTGTCTCTGTACCAGTACCATGCAGTTTTTATCACAATTGCTCTGTAGTACAGCTTGAGGTCAGGCATGGTGATTCCACCAGAGGTTCTTTTATTGTTGAGAATAGTTTTTGCTATCCTAGGTTTTTTGTTATTCCAGATGAATTTGCAAATTGCCCTTTCTAACTCAATGAAGAATTGAATTGGAATTTTGATGGGGATTGCATTGAATTTGTAGATTGCTTTCGGCAAGATAACCATTTTTACTATATTGATCCTGCCAATCCATGAGCATGGGAGATCTTTCCATCTTCTGAGATCTTTGATTTCTTTCTTCAGAGACTTGAAGTTCTTGTCATACAGATCTTTCACTTCCTTAGTTAGAGTCACTCCAAGGTATTTTATATTATTTGTGACTATTGTACAGGGTGTTGTTTCCCTAATTTCTCAGCCGGTTTATCCTTTGTGTAGAGAAAGGCCATTGATTTGTTTGAGTTAATTTTATACCCAGCTACTTCACTGAAGCTGTATATCAGGTTTAGGAGTTCTCTGGTGGAATTTTTAGGATCACTTATATATACTATCATATCATCTGCAGATAGTGATATTTTGACTTCTTTCTTTCCAATTTGTATCCCCTTTACCTCCTTTTGTTGTCTAATTGCTCTGGCTAGGACTTCCAAGTACTATATTGAATAGGTATGGAGAAAGTGGGCAGCCTTGTCTAGTCCCTGGTTTTAGTGGGATTGCTTCCAGCTTCTCTCCATTTTGTTTGATGTTGGCTACTGGTTTGCTGTAGATTGCTTTTATTTTGTTTAGGTATGGGCCTTGAATTCCTGATCTTTCCAAGACTTTTATCATGAATGGGTGTTGGTTTTGTTTTGTTTTGGTTTTTGATAATGCTATCTACAAATAATTTTCTTAGCAATATGTAAACAGAGATGTTTAAAAGGAAATATACTGAGTGTTCAAAATTTGAAAAACAGTTCATTATTTAATATACTTCTATTAAAGTGTTTCACAAACTAACCTTAATTTTATAGTACTTAAAACAGTTTGAAGTTTTTCACTTTTCTGAATTAACTCTCTGTTCTTCAAAGTACATGATTTTACTTCAGAGTGAGAAGAGAGATGTTAGTGCAGCATTTTGAGTTACATAAATGAAGGCTTAGTGATAAGTGCCACAGACACACACAGACATACATACACTCGTTGGTATATATGCATGAACGCACTCACACACACAACCAGATCCATAATCTAAATAACCAGATGGAATTTTACATAATTTACTTGATACAAGGTGTTATCTAATTTCTAGCTGAGATTTTTTTATCCAGTAAGTTATATTATCTTTCAAATCAATTCATTGACATGCTAAAAAGTATATTCTGTAGTACATGGTTTCCATATTACACATTAAAAAGAATCTATTGTATTGAATTACTGTATCTTATTGCCAAAACATAATCTTTTGTGTATTTTCAATCTGTTCAAAATCTATACTAAGGCAATTCTGACAAAAGAGTTAATCCATATAAGTCAATATGAAAGTTTAATAAATTGTTTTTAAATAACTTGGTTTTAGGACTATGGTCACATGTTGTAATTTTTTTCATTCGTTTGTGTGTTTTCGTGTTATTCCTTTTCTAGATTACTTCCTCCACAGTTTCCTCAGGAAAAGCCAGTGATTAGTGTTTATCCACCAATAAGACATCACTTAATGGATAGTCAAGGATTGTATGTTACCTCTCCATTAGTAAGCAATGTACGTATGTGCTATAGTTTTTTTCAGAGTAATATAATACATTTATTAAATTTATTCTTGAAATCTGAAATGTACATACATTTTCATCTTGAAATTAGTAATTTTCAATTTCCCTGGAGAATACTGTTTGCTTGAAGTTTTTGGATACAATGTGGTTGATTAATGTGACAAGGTAAAACTTAATATAACCTGAGTATTTACCTTTGGACAAACAAATTATTGTGAAGCGTGGGAATATTTTAGCCCCATTATTGATTGAATAGACTCTTAACCTGATATTTATAGTACTGATTGTATCAGAAAGTGTTGTAAGACATGTTGACACAGTCCTCTTGTTTTTCTGTTTATTCTTTCTTATTTTATGTATATGAGTGTTGTGCCTCACATGTATGTGCAGCACATGCATGCAGGGCCCATAGAAACCAGAGGTCATGTAGAACTGCACTTATGGATGTGAGCTGCCGTGAGGGTGTGAGGAACTGCACCTGGGCCTCTGCAGAGCATGAAGGGCTCTGACCCCCTGAGCCCTCACCTCAGCCCCCCTTTTCTATGTATTCTTGCATGCAAACATTGGTTAAGATTTAGAGTGACATTTAGTCACAAGAAGTGTTGTTACCGCTTTTTGAGAGGGTTTCTATCATCATGTATTACTGTTACTTTCAGTTTACAATGCACTCAGATCTTGGAAAAATTATTCAAAGTCTTTTGGATGAGTTCTGGAAGAATCCTCCAGTTTTAGCTCCTACTTCAACAACATTTCCATAGTAAGTATACCAATAGTATGTAACCTTAGTACATATTTTCATTTATCACAATTAAAAAATAGTTTAAAGAAATTGAAGTGATGTTTAAATGAAATCTCACCTTCCTGCTCATAAGACCACAGTTCTCAGAAGGCTGTGTCATCTTTTTATAGCTGTCCATCCACCCACCCACCTTTGTGATGGTATTGCATGGCATGGCGCTATTCTTGAATTTCATACTGGTTAGTACTTATTGGTCTGTTACTATAATAGATGAGGATTTTAGCTGTTAGAAATTTTCCTCCTTCTCTTAGTGAAATTATATCTATGTAAGTCTATTTGATATTTTTGTTACATGACTCTTAAGTATTAAGCATTGCAAAGCCAAGCATTCTTTTTAGCCTCTTTGTTCTGTTACAGCAGGCAGGTAATTCCTCGGCTCTGTGTTGGTTGGTGGGTTGTTTGGCTTGCTTGCTTGTTTTCTTTCCCCAGTCTTCCTTGTCAGGTCCTCTTTCTGTCTCACAGGTCTCATCCAGTGACGTCAGTCCCTTTATTCTTTTCCTCAGATTTTCCTTTGTTGGTGTGCCTTTAAGAAGTATGAATGAGGTGAAAACTCACTGAATTCTCTTGGCAATTTTTGTTAGCTAAGACCTTAGTGGAGGCTATCTATCGGCTATTGCCATTGAAGGTGGCCTGGGTTTCCTCACAGAGTGACACGTGGAGAGGGGGCTTAGTGGAGGCTATCTATGGGCTATTGCCATTGAAGGTGGCCTGGGTTTCTTCACAGAGTGACACGTGGTCAGCCAGTAGAAGCTGTGCTGCTTGTTTAGATCTAGACGTGGGTGGGTATGGCCATCATCATTGCTGCTGCTGGCTAAGTCTGCTTGGGCTGGAAAGGGAGAAGATATAAAATCTGTCCCTCACTAGTGTGGAAGAATTGAAGAAAAGCCTGTGTTTGTGGGAAGTGTTCACTGGAAATCTTGGCAATAGCTATGTTTAAAAACACAGTCTGCCATAGCTCTGATCACAAGAGTTCACCTCTGTCCTATATGCAAAACTATGTTCAGGCTTTCACAAGAGTTTTTCACAGTTTATACTTTATAGACTGAGGCTCATGCTTAGATTTGACTTTGATTATCTAAAACATGCTTAGGTATAACAGAGGTTGTTCAGTTGTGTCCTCAAGAAAGCTCTTAGACTGAAGAATGGTGGATTAAAATGACAAGATTGCTGCCCCACACATAGCAACATACGATGGTAGAACAAGCCTGTGATACTCACTGTAAGTTACCCTACCTGTAATGAGGAAATGTAGGAATTCTGAAATCCGGCTGGGCTCACTGCTTTGATGGACCTATTGTTTTCTTTGTAGCAATGACCGTTAATGAAATAAAACTTGATTTGTTTCTATCAGATACACACTGTGATTTAGTGGTTCAGCTCAAATTTAGCCTTGCCTTGGATGTGTGAAGCCCTGATTTTGTCAGAAAGGTGAAAGGAGGAAAGATAAATGCATCAGATATATTTTCTTTTTTTATTTTTAAGTGTGTGTCTTAGTTAGATTTCTATTGCTGCAATGAAAATACCTTGATCAAAAAGCAAGTCGAGGAGGAAAGGATTTATTCATCTTACACGTCAAGATCATAGTCCATCATTGGAGGAAGTCAGTGTTGGGGTCCAGCCTCGACACAGGATCAGAGTTCTCAACTGGAAGCAGGTATATCTGGAAGGCACATAATAAATATACATAGACTATTTTTTCATTACAAACTGACAGGCAGTTTTTCAAGGCTTAAAGTTTCTCTTTCTCTCTCTCTCTCTCTCTCTCTCTCTCTCACTCTCTCTCTCTGTCTCTCTCTGCTTTCTTTCTTTCCCACTTGCTCGCCCGCAGCTTGAGCCTGTACACTCTGCATTCTCCTGTGCACACTGTACACTTTTCTTTTCTAGAACTCTCACACTCCTACACACCTCTGTGCGTTCCCCTTTCACTCACACACTCTTCACACACACACACACACCACATGCACTCTGCTTTCACTCACACACACACACACACACACACACACACACACACACACACACTCTTCATACACTCTCCACTCACCTCACACACATCTCATGTGCGCTTCACTCTCTCCACTGACTCTCTTGCTATTTTCTTGCCCTGGACTTTCATTGTTACTCCAAAAGCAGATAGGAAAAAAAAAAAAAAAAGACATTGTATAATCATTGCCAAATCAAATTCAAAAGAATAACCATATCCCACAAAGAATCAAGAATTACAGTTGTTCCCAAAAGTTTCAAGCTCCCCCATTCCCAGGCCTGTAGCCAGAATAATACTAATTGTAATCTTGTCATTATTTAAACTTTAACTTTTGACTTATTATACTTCAGAGCTCTGAGGCCAGCGACTTGCTTTTCCTGTGAAGCTCTAATGGTAAATGACATGGACAGAGCTGCCAGGCAGTCCCCAGAAAGAATCAAGTTAACCCTTAACTCAGTAGTTCCGCTAGCTTTCTGCTTCTGCACATTGCACACAATCACTCTCCTAAGAGTCCCAGGGTTTTGACTTAGTTTTACTAGTATATAATTTTATGTGTTCTATACTTTCTTATCCAGGAACCACTCTTAAATGTTGTGCAAAACTTATTTCATAATTTCAATAGGTTTTTTTTTTCCTTTTTCAGGGTCCCAATGTTGGTTCTATTTCATTTTCTAGTAATTTCTTAAAACTTTCTTTGCAAGTGAAACATTAATCTGGAACTGCCATTGTGTAGTGATTACATTGTTTCCAAGATGAGAGCACACAGCTTGCACCTAGGCCATTAGGACTGTGCTGTGCCTCATGCCTGAATTCTTAATTGTTGAAGAATCATTACATCAAGGAACAGCTAGTTTCACAGAATTCATGAGAGCAGAAGGAGAAAGATATAGGAAAGTCAGATATAATAGAATAATTATGCACACCAAGGCTAACTGAAAAGCAGTCACACACAAACAAAATCTATACAGCCGTTATCCAGGGCTAAGGTTAGAAGAAATGGGAACAACTGGTTTTTTACAAGTTGCTGCCACGGCTGTCTCCATCCCGGCCTACTACAGGCAGTCCCTTATTTCAGATGGTGTGTTCCCTGGAGAGATGTATCTCCTGTTTCTCAGGGTCCCAGATGCCATCCTTTTTTACAAGGAGCTGCTGTGGGCTTCTGAGATGTCTCCATCCCAGCCTGCTGTGGGCAGACCCTGTCTTGGTATGTTCTCCCCAGCAAGTCAGGACAGGAACTCAAGCAGGGCTAGAACCTGGAGGCAGGGGCTGGTACAGAGGATATGGACTGGTGCTTCCCATGGTTTGCTCAGCCTACTTAACCCAGGACTACCAGCCCAGGGATGGCACCGCCCACAATGGGCTGGACCCTCCCCTGTTTATCTATTGAGAAAATGCTTTACAGCTGGATCTCATGGAGGCATTTCCTCAGCTGAGGTTCCTTCCTCTCAACACACACCACCACCCAGTACAGTGTGTGTGTGCATGTATACATGTAGGTACATGAGCATGTATATGTGGGGGCCAGAGGTTGATGTCAGATATCTTCCTCATTGGAGGTCTTATTTTATTTTTGATTCAGAATTTCTCACTAAACCTTAAGCTCATCAGTTGGTGAGCTGGGCTGGCCAGTGAGCTCCATGAATCCTCATCTCCCATCTCTCACCCATCATTCAGTATTAGGGCTACAGATGAATGTCTCTGTGCCAGATTTTAAATAAGTGCTGGGAATAACAGCTTAAGTCTTCATGCTTATGCACCAAGCACTTACTGACTCAGCCATTTTTCCAAGGCAGCAATCAGGTATATTAATGAGTGTAGAATCTATAAGGAAGAATTTATACAAGGAAGATAGCAGTGTTTTCAAGAAAGTACTACCTAAAAATCTGAAATTATTAAATTTCATATGGCTAATATGAGGCCATATCAAAGCTCTTTGTCATTTTTAAGTCTCAATGTTTCTCTTTCAAGATTAAATGCCTGTCACAATTTCTAACCACATGCCTTTCAAGCTTTGCCACTTCTCCATCAAGAAAAGCATGTTCTCTTCCCTCAAATCTGGTCAGTAATCAATATAAGTGTGTGTGTGTGTGTGTGTGTGTGTGTGTGTGTGTGTGTGTTCGGGTGTGTTTAAGAGAGAGAGAGAGAGACAGACACGGGCACATAAACAGTCAGAGAGACTGTCTCCCCGTCTGCTTCAAGGACAGAGACACTCCTGCTGCCATAGACACTGACCTGTATGGAGTTCTCAAGAGACAAACAGCAGAGAAAATAGAGATTTGAGAGTTACAGAGAATGTAGTATCCTACACCTTTAATACTAGCACTCAGGAGACAGGCAGGCTGATCTCCATGAGTAGGAGGCCAGCCTGGTCTGTACAGTGAGTTCTAGCCCTTTGAAAGCTATGTAATAGGCTTATCTTCCTCCCTCTCTTATCCTTCTCCTTCCCCTTCCCTACCCCCCCACCCCCTGTTTTTTTAAGACTGGGTTTCTCCATGTATCCCTGGCTGTCCTGGAGCTCACTCTGTAGACCAGGCTACTGTCTCTGCCTCCTGAGTGCTGGGATTAAAGGTGTGGAACACTACCACCCAGCCGAGGCTCATCTTAAAAGGGGAGTTGCATAGAAATGGCAGGATGTGAGGTCATACAGGGAGATAAATCAGAAAAAGAAGGATCTAGGGCAGGATTCAAAGGTATATATTAACAAGGAACATGTAATGAATGTGGCAAGGGAAGGTCAAAGAGAGGCTTAGCCCAGAGCTTATAGCATCTAGACTATAGCAGGAAGTCTGTAGGCAGGCAAGACTCAGACAGTAGGTAAGAACTGGGCCAAAGAATAGAGTGGACTGCTCTAGCCACTAGAGATGCTCTGAAACTGTCTTTTAAATTTCTCTAACTTGTTTTTGTCGTAACAAGTAAAATAAGTTATGCTACTTTTTGTGGGAAGGTCCGTACCTTCCCACAGCTCAGAACCAGGCTGGCCTGGCGCTCTGTGCCTGAGCTGCATCCCTACCTGCTATGTTCGTTTTACATTTTCAGACTGTCACACTGACTTACTCAGGCTAGTCTTGAACTCACAGTTCTCCTGTCTCAGCCTCTGAGTAGCTAAGATTAAAAGCCTACAACACCAGACCTAGCTAATACAAGTATAACTTTTGGGAGGCACCTGGAAATGGAATTCTTCTACCCTCTTGAGAAGAAAATCTAAAGTATGAGCGAGTTTTAGACAAGCAGGGGTTAAAACTAGAGGTGCTTTCATGAAAGGCTTTTTATTAAAGGAGATGATCACCCAAAAATAAGCTTCATAGTTTGGAAAGTCAACCAACAATGTTTCTTGCAATAATGTGGATAAAGAAAATGCACCTAGTGAATTGGATAGTCTATCTAGAGAGATGTCTTTACAGTGTTGGAGGTGCTGTTTGACTCTGTTGCCTTTAATACATGGAACAGGAGAGAAAGAGCTGCCGAATACATCAGAGACAAGACTTGCTGTGGTATAATGCCCAGCCTCTCATTATTCTGCTTTTCCCAAGACTTAAGAAGAGTAAAGTTCAGACCCTTTCAGAGGCGTTAGCAATGGATCTTCTAGGATCCAGACAGCACCTTATCAACTGTCCAGTAAGGAAAACACCTAAAATCCTTAAAGGTGTTGTCTCTCGGCAGCCTTGCTGGAAGCCCCATATATACATTTCAGACCTTGGTTTGTTGCTATTATCTGAAAAGCAAAGAGGCTATCAGGTCTTTAATCATCTATAAATAAGAAGCAGGTAGAAAAAAAAAAACACTCACTGGCAAAAATTGCCCTTTTTTTTTTTTTTTTTTCTGTGTGCTGGGAATCAATGCCTAGGTTTGTGTGTGTTGTGCTGGCTTTGCCACTGAGCTGTGGCCCTAACGCACTGTCCTTCTGTCATGATAGTCCTTGTAAGTGTGATATTGCATCCTTAGAGCTATCCAGTTTTCTTATGTGCATTTTAATATTGTCATTTTTTTCTAGAAATAGTACTTTGACAAATACTGTAAAACTGTCCTCTCTCCTAGCTACCCCTATCTTCACTTACACACACAATGCCCATTTATCCATGCCCTTTCCAGTATGGGATATTGTCAGAAGAGATCTCTGCCCATTTTGTGGGCCTTAAAAACTTCTTTAGTTTGTTATCTAACAGTTTAATTGTACACTGTTTTCCTGATTGATTTATTTTATATACTTTATTTTATGGAAGTTATATACCATTGTGCCCTCTATTTGCTGTTAGAGAAGTTATTCTTCTATCTGTGGTAGGGCTTTCAGTTCAAGAAAATTTCAAACTCAGGTTAATTTCTGTCATTAAATAAGATTATAGTAGTTCTACAAAATTTAGTTTTATGCAATTTAGAAGTTGTACCAATATAAAGTGAAATATTTTAATAGTTACTTGGTGTTATCTCAAATATACCTTTTCTTTATATGAGAGTCACTTCACTAATTGATCAAATTATTATTAACTCAAATGTATGTATTTCTGTGATTTTTTTTTTTTTTTAGTCTTCATTTAGGCCTGAAATACTCCTCATTCTTATATAATTTGATTTCTTCTCAATTTTTTTGTTTGTTTGTTTATTTATTTATTTATTTATTTTGAGATAAGGTCTCCCTACATACCCTTGTCTGGCCTAGAACTAATTGTACAGACAGGGTGGCCTTGAACTCATGGAATTCTGCTTGGTTCTATCTAGTGCTGGAATTAGGGTGTGGGCCATTGAAGCCAGCTTCTAACTTTTAAGGGAAAAATATATTAATTTTAAACCATCCTGCTAAAATAAATATTGTCTGTTTTGCTAAGTCCCAGGTAAATAATGATTTGCTAGTTTTTAAAATACTCCTTTGTGTTTATGTACAAATTTGTTTGCAGTGTTTTTAAACATTCTATATATATTCTAGATAGATAGATAGATAGATATTCCATATATTTGATTTTTCTTTTAAAAGCTCTAGACAAAGAACCTCAACTTTAAGGTAGATACTGCCCAACATCAAGAGCCATTGAGCAACATGTACTTGAGTAAATCTTCTGGACTGAATCCTTTCCATAAAGAGACAGAACTAAGTGATGTCACTGGAATACTACCAACTCGGTGACTTCTGATAGGCTTACAGAGAGCAGCGGGGTCGGTGCTTTCTGGAGCAGTCCTACTTTTCATAGAAACCACACTTTTTCAGAGGTGCTTATAGTTTATGACTTAAATAATTTAGTTTAATTATAAAAGTCTATTGCCAGAAGAAATTCCATGTATGGAATTGCACTGTTATTCAGGACAATTTAGGGATGATTTGACTGCTAACACCTACCTAATGATGGTCTCTTTCTTTCTTCAGCCTGTATAGTAATCCAGGTGGGATGCCTCCGTACCCCTCTCAGGGGTATCCATTTCTTCCTTCCTATCCTCAACAAGAAGCTAACAGGAGTATCGCAGCCTTGTCTGTAGCTGACACTGTTTCTTCCTCCACCACAAGTTACACCGCAGCGAAGCCCGTGGCGCCTTCATTTGGCATCCTTTCAAGTCTGCCGTTACCGGTTCCCACAACTGAATCTTCAACATCGGTTGGTACCTCTGGAGACTGTGTTTCGTACCTGTGACATGAGTGTTTGGTCAGCTAGCCTTTATTATGTCTGTCTACTAAGCAAGGCACAAAAGATTAAATCATATTTGTCATCTCAGATAACAAACTCAAAAAGGTAACCATATAGTTTCTAGAGATAGTCCAGAGTTCTGGGAGACAATTGAGGTCACCGCCTCCAGAGACCAAAGTAGAAGTAATGATCCTTCCAGGTTTTACTTCATCCCAGTGCTTCATACTGCACACCTAATAGTTGCTCAGTGGAAAATGATGCAGATAAATGAATGATGAATTTATGCTTGAGGCCAGATTTTTAAAGATGGTTATAAAACTTTGAGGATATCAAGAGGTTACATAAAGTGATTAGAGTTACACAGTGATTGGAAAACATTGTCAGAGCCTTGTACTCTATGCGTGGCATGTTTGTAAAGTTACCTGTAACAGAGCTGTCTGGATGTCAAGTAGGATTTACTGGACAAGGCACAAGATTGGGTTATACCAGAGAAGCAAGTATCAGATCAAAGAGGATCTATTGCAGCATGCTCAAGGCTTACAGCATTTTATTGGCTTAAAATTTATATGTTTATAAGTAATGCTGGTAGCAGTTCCCATGTAACATATTAAAGAAAAAAAAACAATATTTGATGTTTAAACTATATCTGTGGATTTGGAGGCTGGCATAGTGATTCATGCTTTAAAGCGTTTGTTGTGCAAGCATAAGGAACTGAGTTCAGATCTCTGGCACCTTTCATAAAGTTCCAGGCATGGTAATTCACGCCTGGTTATAAGGTGCCAGATATCCTTGATACATTTCCAGAACTGAGGTAAAAAACATGAAGAGTAAAGATGGTCTTGTCTGTTTTACTTAGAGTTTCATACTCAAATTAAATAAAATTATTTAAAAGGTTTTCACTCTTTTAGCATGGTAGGTGGTATAAATCAGCTTTAGTCTGATAAATTTTTAGACTTGCTATACCTAGGAATTACTCTAGATGTAAAGGTTACCGAGTTCTTGGTTGAGTAAGAAACTCTGTCTCCGAAAAGAGAAAAACAAAACAAAAAAAAGCAAACCCCAGTGTTGACCTTTGACCTTCACACATACCTGCTCCTGTACTCACATATGTACACACAGGACCACAAATATATATAAATATGTATATGCATATATATTATGTTCAACATTACCAATTTTATATTTTATAATCATTTAAAAAAAGAAACCTGAATGAATTTGGTTTTTCCAAAATCTTTCATCATTATGTTAAAAAAAGATTTTGAGGAAACTGCTTTTTATTTGCTTTTTTTTGAGACAGAGTCTCAGTCAGTAACTCTGGCTGTTCTGGAACTCACTCTGTAGCCCAGGCTGGCCTTGAATTTATAGAGATAGATCTGCTGCCTCTGCCTCTTGATTGCTGGGATTAAACACCTGTGCCATTTTTCCCAGCAAAAAACTATTAATATTTTTTTTAATTTACGGGAAAATTTGGAGTGTTCTAATAAAAACAGTCATAAATATTGGTACTATGTTCTTCATCTATCATATTTTATTTAACTTAAATATGTAACTATTCAGAGTGCTGGCAGTTTACTAATGCATGCTTGATGTCTTTATTTGAATGAAGCATATTCATTTATATCTATGAAATCTGCAGATAATTCTCAATACCTGTTACAATTGCTCATAAGAGATTTATTTTATAATCATATACTTCGACACAGGTTAATAATACAGGCTCTTCTAAGCCCATCCCCCTCTTCTGAACTCCCCTCCCCCCCACTCCTCGTAAAGTGTAAACTCTGTATAGAAGTCCAGAGAAATAGACTGGTGGGGAAGAACTGCGTGCTGGTGTGATATGCAGAGATGGAGGTGCACAGCTTGCTTGCTGAGAGACCAGTAGTGAGAGCACTGCTAGATGCAGCACTTCACAGTTATTTCTAGTGGGTAAATGTGATCAGTCACAAGTATAGCTGAGATCTAATACTCTTTAAAACTCTTCTTTAGATTAACCAAAATGGTTTTGGTTATAAGATGCCGGATATTCCTGATGCATTTCCAGAACTTTCAGAACTAAGGTAAAAAAAAACTTAGTAAAGATGGTCTTCTTGTCTGTTTTATTTATAGTTACATATTTAAATTAAGTAAAGTGAATTAAGTTTTTGACTGTTCCTTTTCTGTGGTTGTCTTAGTAAGTAAGTGGTATAAATCAGCTTTAGTCTGTTAAATTGTCTGTACCTAGGGATTGCTCTAGATGTCTGACTACCAAGGTAACAAAAGTTCTTTTCTTTTATGTGACTTGCAATCTTTGAGAATTTTTTGGTGAATATATTAGCTTTTGACCAATTCAAAATAGATCTTTCATTGTTTCTTTACTAGATTAATGTATCTAGATGAGTAAACTAAAGTTATCATATATTCAAAAATTAATTTTATTAGAAGCCAAAGTTTTATTCAAATTTATAGCTGCTACAGTGGCAGGATTAAATTTCAAGGTACTGGTTTTTTCATAGAACATAAGATGTACCATGAATAAAACATTTCATGGTCTTTCCATTTAATGGGGTCCACCATGTACCCTACTAAGGATTTATAATACCCACGGGGCTACCAGTATTAAGATCATTGAATACAATTAAGAATAATTTGAAATTTCATGTCTTTAGAATATATTCTACCAGCACTACAGATTAAAGCCTTGTGAACAATTTTGTAATTTAAAATATAAAGTTGGACTTTCTTTGTCTTTTAATTCATGTGTAAACATAAAAAATAACATGTAAAGAATGCAAGTTCCACAACAGAAAAGATGTTTCCTGTATCTTAAGGGTTAGTATGTATTATAATGCTCAAGTTCCAAGAATAAGGCTATTTTACAAAGTATTATCTTTCTTTTCTCCTTTTTAAAAGTTTACCTACTATAAAACTTATAAAAACATCAAAACTACAGGAGGAGGACTAAAGAGTGCTAGCGGCCTCTGCTGGGTGACTGGGTGACTGGGAATGACTCAGGTTTGCGCTCTGCAACCTGCTTGCTGAGGTTTCGGTTTTTTGGTTTTGGTTTTGGTTTTTTTTTTAACACCTCCAGGGTGCTCACCCCCCCCCCCCCCCCCATCAATCACTAACTAAGAAAAGGCCTGATTGGCTTACCTGCGGCTTACCTGCAGCCTACAAAGGCTTTTTCTCTGCTGAGGTTTCCTCCTCTCCCATGACTCCAGCTTCTGTCATATAAAACTACCCATCATACAAGTCAAGCTGGAAAATTGTGAACATTTATCATTGTAGAGAAAAACCACATGCCTAACATTTATTGACAATTTACTTTTTCTTTTGTGTCTTTAGTGTGTCACAGCTCACAGATATGAATGAACAGGAGGAGGTATTACTAGAGCAGTTTCTGATGTTGCCTCAACTAAAACAAATTATTACTGACAAGGAAGACTTAGTAAAAAGTATCGAAGAATTAGCAAGTATGTCTCCCTTTCCTTTGATTCATAATTCCTGAGAAAAATGTGATCTGTGCTGGGAAATAAGCAGAGATTTGTCTTCCAGGAAAAAATCTCCTTTTGGAACATAGCTTGGAAGGCAAAAGGCAAACCGTTTTAGATAAGGTGAGTTCCTGATCATTTCCAAGACATTTTTACACTTCAGAAATCAAATTAAACAGCAATTTTATGTTTTCTTTTAGTATGAGTTACTTCTACAAATGAAATCTACCTTTGAAAAGAAGATGCAAAGGCAACATGAACTCAGTGAGGTATGACTGACAAGTTCTTTCTGTCCCTCAGGAGCTGCTCAGCCACAGGTGCTGGCCCCGCCCTGTGCATCTGACTTTACAAAGCTGACACCTGTAAACAGAGTTCTTGTTCTTTCAGGATTTATCTATTTCCAAATCCAATAAGGAATGAAAACCCCCAGGAAAGTAGGAAAGTAGTGTAACTGTTGTAATAAAACCTAGTAACAAAAAGATACTTTAAATTAAGTATAATTTAAGATTAGACCTCTACTTATGAAAAATAATCTTTAAAAATAAAATAGAAGATGTAATCTTCATAGCTTATTGCAGCAAGAAATTTGTTTCCCTTAAGAGATGCTTATATTCTCTAGTTAGAATAGCATAGACTATCAAGTGGAATGAAAAAGTATTAATAAGATTTGATTCTTTAGCATATGACTTAAAAGTTTAATATTTCCAATTAATCTCCCAAATAATGGTTTTTAAAATCTGAATGGATTAAAGTAGTTAGGAAGGAGTTGAATATAAAAGGAATGGGAAAAACATGCTTCATCAATATCAAAATATTGTGTAAAATATCATTTAATATGATGCAGTAGTTTTGTAGGAAGATGGAAAATAGTTGTATGGAGCAGGCTACAGTTCTAAAATAGATTCGTGTATGTGACTAATAACTAGAAAAACTTCAGGATTCAATAAATTGTGTAATTGTTTATTGGTTTAGGATCCAATGAAAAATTGCCTTGATCTTTTATATCAAACCTCATAAAGGTCATATTCTACAGAATATAGAAAAATATAGTACATATAGTTTCAGAACAAAGTATAAAAATCAGTTAATTCCTAGGAATATTTTTAAAAGTTTTTTTTTATGTGAAAAAAACATTTAAAAGTCCTGTTTTCTAATTGTAATAGAAGGCAAAAGCATAGAGGAAAATGTTCACATTTGAATATATAAATTTAAAATTGATAAATACTAAAAATAAAAGTGAATGCTTTTGTTAAGAACACATGTATAATATAAACAGCACAAATGATGCTAGTGGATTATAAAGAGCAAATGAGAAAGTAGGAAACTCACCCAAGAGAAAATGTCTCGTAAAGAACTCTGTGTAGGGGCTGAGAGGTAGAACACGTGCCCAGCATTTGTAAGGCCTCAGCTGCATCCCTGCCACAGCACAGGTCAGCTTTAGCACTTTTTCTTGCCCCTGAACATGTATGTAAGAATTGCTTGAGATGATTCTAGAAATACTTAAAAATTGTCCTTAGGTGGTGGCACACATCTTTAATCCACATACTTGGAAGGCAGAGGTAGGCTGATCTCTTGTGAATTTGAGGCTAGCCTTGTCTACAGAGTGAATTTCAGGATGGCCAGAGCTACACAGGGAAACCTGTCTCAAAACAAACAAACAACAACAACAACAAAAAACCCAGAAAACCCATAGATATGTTTGTGGTACTTTATGGATTAACTTCTGACATTACTAGGAGACGGAAGTCTCACAGGAAACTCCCTGATCTTATAATCTTTCCAAATTTCCTTGAATCTTAGCTACAAGAGTTGTTTTGCATCTGTTTGGACTGGGTTCCACAACTCTGTGTTTGATTAGTTGTGGTCTTCTATAATGGTCTTTCTGGTATATTGCAAAGAGAAGCGTTCTTTCTGAGGGGCGAGAACTGCACTTATCTGTGAATTAAGGATTATGCTGGATTGGTAAGGTAGTGGTGGTAGGTTTTTCAATATCCACAACTTCACTAGTCCCAGGTAGTTAGCTGACTAGGTCCCCAGTCACAGGCATGAGTCCCCCCTTTGTTGAGCAGCTCGGTCCCCAGTCACAGGCATGAGTCCCCCCTTTTGTTGAGCAGCTCGGTCCCCAGTCACAGGCATGAGTCCCCCTTTGTTGAGCAGCTCGGTCCCCAGTCACAGGCATGAGTCCCCCCTTTTGTTGAGCAGGTCTTAGTCTTATTAGAAGGCGGAGCAAAAATCAAAAGAGGATTTTTCATGCCTAGTGTTTGACTTTTTTTTTTTTTGGTTAGGTGGTCTTTGGTTCTTGGAGGGAGCATTGTCAACCCAGAAGGGATGTCATTTGAATATTAGTATTCTTTTTTTTTTTTTTTCCAATGAAAGACTCTTGGAATGTATTAGAGTGCATTGATTTTGTAGATCTTTTGAGTTATCATTGTCACCATAACCTAACAAAGACAGGCAAGAACAGGAATATAGGAGATGGGGTCATCGGGTCATCTGAGTAGGTATTCTCACAGTGATTTAACGCCAAAGTCTCTAGGGTAGAACAGTGGTTTTCAGTTTCTCATTTAACACTTTTACACTTTGTGATTTGGTTTCTTTTGTGTTTGCTATCTATACTTGCTAATTATAGGTCAAATTGGCACACACTATAGTTATCAGAGAGGAAGGAGCTCCAATTGAGAAAATACCTTCATAAGATTGGGCTGTACAAGAGCTTGTAGTACATTTTCTTAAATTATTCATTGATTGGGGGAGGACCCAGCCCATTGTGGGTGGTACAGTCCCTGGGCTCTATAAGAAAACCAAGTAAACCATGAGGCACAGATACAATAGCAGCATTCCTCCATGGCCTCTGCATCAGCTCTTGCCTCTTCCCGCCCAGCTTGAGTTCCTGTCCTAACTTTCTTCAATGATGACTGGTGATGTCAACAGTAAGCCAAACAAGTCCTTTCATCTCCAGTTTGCTTTTTGTCCTGGTACTTCATTATAGCAATAGAAGAAACCCTAACTAATAACTAAGGCAGTATCTATCCAAGTAGCTAATGCTGAAGACCCATGTGGATCTTGTCTTTTGTGTCTCTGCCTCACTCCCCCCATAGTTTGTCTGAGAATCATAGACTAATGCAGTGCCTGATGTCTCTGTTTGTTCACAGAGTTGTAGTGCAAGTGCCCTACAGGCAAGATTGAAGGTAGCCGCACACGAAGCCGAGGAAGAGTCTGATAATATTGCTGAAGATTTCTTGGAGGGAAAAACTGAAATAGATGATTTTCTCAATAGCTTCAAGGAAAAGAGAACAGTATGTAATACTCTTCAATTGAGGATGAGTGACAACATAATAACAATTTTTTTAAGTGTGTTCATAAGTAAACATTGTTAGCACATAACCAAGCTGGAGTTCTGAATACTGAGCAGAATCTGAAAAGCCTCTTTGGGGAAGGATAGCAGGACTCTACTGTTGCTTTAAACCTGTTAGTTCTGAGTGCACAAGCAGGTAAATCAAATGATAGTTCTCATTCAGAATCAACAGTATCTGTATCATTGAGTAGGAGCTGGTAAATCAGCTTAAAGAGCCTTCTGCAAACAACTGGTTAACAAGTTGCCTAAATACATAATAACATAGACATAAAAATAATTGAAATATGATTTAGAACTTTCAAGAACAGCTTCTATTCTGGTATTTTCATTGTATCGGGGGGGGGGGATCTGCTTAACAATTTGATGCTAAATATTTAATAGTCCTAAATATTTATCTATTATCTTTGAAATAATCACCTTTGTTATGTAGTAAGCTTTATGAAATGTTTGTATGTACATTTGTTTGTGAGAGTGTATGATTGTGTGTGTGTGGCCTTAAAGAAGACAGGGCAGATTTTATGAGCTTCATTTTTCATGAGAGACAGAATTCAGACAGGGTTAGAAACTTGCCTGTATTTATATTATTAGTAAGAAATTGGTTTCTGATCCATTCTATTCTGTATAGTTACACTAAAGTTTGTTAATCTTCCATAGTTAACAAGAGCAAAGTTTAGTTTAGTTTTGTTTTGTTTTTAAGCACAGGCATTTGAAATTAAATAATCAAAATTTAATATTAGGAAAGTTTATACTCAAAGACTTTTCAAACAAACCTTAATGTTCTTCTGGATTCCTCATAAATTCTGAAGAATTACTAGCTACCTTAAATGTTAAAAGGCTAAAGGAATGTTAACAAATTAAAATATTTTTACTTGGAATTCTGTCTTAATGTAGGAAGCAGTTGGAAAAGTGACTGGTATTTTAAATAATTTATCTTCTAGATTTGCCACTGTAGAAGAGCTAAAGAAGAGAAGCTTCACCAGGTGATAGCGATGCACAGCCAATTTCATGCTCCTCTCTAGGTAATGCATTTCTAGCTAGTGTCTCAAGGCACAAGTGTGCTTTAACTGAATAGTCCTTAACAGTGCCTGTTCACTGCTTTAGCATGATTCTACCATTATAGTTGTTGATTGTTATAAAATGTTGACAAGTATATATTAAACATTGCCGTATAAGTACGCCTATAACCAGGAAGAACCCTGTAGATATTTTCTCAGTACTACTGTATCCTTAATGAGAGTTTGCGTTTCTCGTAAGGTTAGCTTCCAGTCATGCTCTTGCTTCTACCATCATCTTCTCATCCATGGTCTTCCAGCCCTCAAGCTCCTTTCCTCCTCCTCTCTACTTATTTTAGGAATGTCTTGTTTACAGAAGAAAACCTTGCCCCTTGCAATTTTATCAATTGCTGTGATAAAATACCATGACCAAGGTATCTTACAGATGGAAAAGGTTATTTGTGTTTCTGGTTGGTGAGGGAGAATCCATAATGATGAGGCAGGCTTAGCATCAGGCAGCTGGAGCAGGAAGCTGAAGGATCTTTAACCACAAACATGAAGCAGAGAGCAGACTATTAATACAGTGTGCTATGACCTCTCAAAGTCCACCCATGGTGACTTAAAACAAGACTGCACCAGGTGGTCAGCTACCCAAGTCCATCTGGTATTTCTCTTTTTGTAGGTTGGGATCAGACCCATTGCTTTCCATGTGTTCAGCAAGCACTCCAGAACTCCAGAACTGACCTACATCACCAGTTCCATTTTTTTAGTCAGCCATCAACCACAGCAGCTGGTGTACACTGAGAGTCTTGAGTTGCAATACAGATCCCTAGGAGAGGATGAATCAGCTGCATGCAGCCTTCACGCTCAAGGAGCAGGCTTTAAGGAGGAGCATGGGGGATTCTTTTGAAAAGGGACAGAGTAATAGGCATTTCTTACCTCTAGTTTTTATTCCATTAGTACCACCTCTAAATTGTGTTATATCTTACTTTCCAAACTGAGATAATTTTTATACTGTTTGTGTTTACCCCAGCCTAAGAAGTAGAAATAGATTATTGAAAGGAACACACTGTAATCTTTTTCCTTACCCAGTTCCTTCCCATCAAGTTATAATACCTTAACAGGAAGACAGTATAAAGGAGTGAGTGTTTATAATCTTAAATTAAATCTTAAATTTGAAATTTTTTTCATTTCAGATTTTCCTGAAACCATGAACTACCAAGAGAGAAATGGGACACACGCCTAAGCACATTGTTTTCTATTTATGACTTAGGGATGGCACTCACTCACGACCATGGCTGAGGTCCAGATGCGCTGTAGATTGTCTATCACCTGAGACTGATTTGTATAGATTAGAATGACTGCTATATTTGAGAAAACGCTCTGCACTATTTGCACTAAAGATGTTTATTGTTGACAGATCCTGTATTTAAGTTCTTCTGCTATTTCTGATTAAACATCTATGCATGTAATTCTAGCTAATTTTTAATATTTTATAAAAACTACTGATTTACATTTTTAGTTTCAACTTGAAGCTGCCTCATTTATCAAGAGAATTACTTATTCTTTTTCCTATCAGCCTTCTTTCAAAACCTTTTTCAGCTGTGGAAAAGTCATCTAGCCCACCCCCCCGATACACACACACACATCTTTCTTTCTAGATGATGAAACTGTTCAGAGCAGTTTTTTTTTTTTTTTTTTTTCAGATATTTAGTGTCAGGAAACAGCAGTCCTGCCAAGGTGCCATCTCAAGAAAGCAACCTGTAATATTTGCAGTAAATAAGAGTGGAGAATTGGGTAGCCCAGTCTAGCCTCAAACTTGTGCTTCTCCTCCCTGAGTGCAGGGTTACAGACAGGGGCCATTCATCTCATAAATAGATATTTTACTTATTTTTAAAACTGCCTTTCACTTAGACCAGTACAATACAGACTTTCATGTTAACTAAAATAAGTATATATGGGTTTTGGTTAAATGATACTTTTTTTATATTCCAAATGTAAAAACAAAAAAATCCTTTTGTTAAGAAATGGTAAATCTAGGCAAAAATAGTAAAATTTTAATACTTTGACTTAACTTTTTAAAATTTTTTTCCTAAAAGCTTTATAATAACAAGTAATGTCTTAATTTTTAATGAATTTAATTTTCTAATTGTAGATATATTCAGCAATTTGTTTCTGTATTTTATCACAGAGCTAAAGAAGAAAATGAGTCCATGTCTGAGGTTGGTCAGGCAAGATCTCAGTCACTAACACCCTAACACATAATTGCTCACTTTTCCTCCCTGTCGTTCCAAAGCCTGCATACAATTGTCTATCTTCATTTTTCTTACTCCACAGATTTTTGGTAATGGAGTTTTAAGAAAGTCATATTTTCTTATTGAAAAATTTTTTCATGTTTGTGGAAGATGTATTCATGTGGACTGTAAAGATCCAGTGCTGGGTATACACCATTATAACTGTCCTCCTGGCACTACTGTTAAGGGTATGCTATTGAATCCTCAGGCAGACAAAGGGTAAACCTGCTATTCCTGATACAGATGTAGGTGAGGTGGAGTAATGTTTCATATTTGTGACCAACTCCAGGACATTCAGAGACTTGAGTGTACTGGTGTCTGTGTTTAACATTCCCAGCAGTCACTGTAGTCAGTGGAGAATTTGCCAGTCACAGTCTAGTTGCTTTCTTAAAAACCAGGGATATCCCAGAACAAGAGACAGGCAGATTGCAGGCCTTCTTATTAAGCATCTGCTAAACACCTCAGCATTGTAGAAAGACTACCCAGAGACAACCCAAGTGTGACATACACACACACACACGCACTCACACACACCCTACTTCCCTACTTGCTCCCCCAGGCCAGGACATGCTTTTCTTTAAATTTGTATTATCCAACTTTCATTGTCATTTAAGGAAGCATAATTTCTCCCTAAAAATTCAGAGAGCCTCTTTAAAATCCAGATATTAAACCAAGACATTTGACCACAGTTGCTTGCATTTAACAAGTTGACAAACTAGTTCAGACATGTTTATTACTTGTAGTGAATATCTGAATATGCCAGTGTGAATTTGCATTCTTTATTTGCAGGAGACAGAGTACATGGTTGTAATTTTATGGCCATATTTCTTCTTTGTAAAAATTGGCTACAGATCTAAATACCAAAGCACATACTCAGATTTTACTTTAGTATAATATAGAAGACTTATTATAAAGGAAAGTTTAGGAATTTCTAGACTACCTAGGTAGAATTTGTCAAGGATATTTAAAGGTAGGCAGTAACAAGCCAGTAAAGTCAAAGTTGGGTGAAAACTTCAGATTGTTCTATATTTTGTTAATTTAAAGGTTGTTTGACCAGAGTTTACATATTTAAATTGCAGGACAGCTAAGATTCTGTTGTAAGAGAAAGTAAATTAAAGTTGTGCTTTCTGTTCTTTTAAGGCAGGATTTCTAGCCCAGGCTGTGCTCTAACTTTGATGTAGCTGAGGATGACCCCCAACCCCAGTTCCTGGGGAGCTTGGGGACTGAGCTCAGGGCGGCGTCATGCCTGTGAGGAAGGCACTCTATCTATTGGCCAGCTTGCATCCTCTTAAGGAATGAAAACTTGGGCAGGGGAGGTGGCTCAGTGCTAACTTGTGTGTCATGCAAGCATGAGTGACCAGATTCAAATTCTCAGGACCTATATAAAAACTGGCACATGGTAGAACAGGCCTGTAATTCCATCACTCCTATACAGAAGAGGAGAATGAGAGACTCGTCCCAGGAAGCTTTGCAGACCAGTTTATATAGTGGGCAGCCAAGGACGCCCTTGTTACAAGGCCTGACGCTTGTGGTTCTGGGTTCTTCTCACTTCAGCACTGAAAGGTGCTGGGAGGTTTTGTTTTAAATTGCCAAATGACTTGTTCAAACATGATCAAAATTACTAATAAATCAATTGAGCTGTAACTATTAAAGGTTGGGAAGTAATGTCTTGTATCAGATATATATTGAAGTATTCTCTGAAACATTTCATTAAATAATAAAATACTTCACAGCTGAAGCTTCATTTAGAATGAACATGTAGTACTAGAGGTTTTTAGTTGAATTGACCATGACTTACTTACCCAGGGACTCTGAAAGGTAGGCTGCAGTGAACGTGTGTAACTTCAGTATTGATTTGTAAAAAATAAAAATGACTCCATGAACACACCTAAATTATGTCTTGTAAAGGGATGGAGGGAACAAAAAGTGTGTGGCTCTGATGCTAAAGGTGTCACATTAAAAAGTAAAAATTTTAAATACATACATAATGCTTATTTTTCCAAATATGTAGTCCAGTTTGGCAGAGATATGTTTTATCTTTGTTGTTGACCTATTGTCTACTATAAAAATGCAGTAGCATTTCTAAGAGCAGGTACTATAAAAATGGTGAAAGCCAGGCATCATGACACACACCTTTAATGCTAGCACTTAGGTGGCAAAAGCAGGCAGATCCCTGAGTTTGAGGTCAGCCATGGCTGTATAGACAGATGTTATCTAAAAAAAAAAAAAAAAAAAAAAAAAAAGGTGATTCATGTTATAAAGTTGCAAAAGCCATTCCCACTATATTCCATGTGTTTATTAGTTATTAGATATACTATAGGAAATGAGTAAATATTCCTTATGCTTACTTGGGAAACTTTCCAACAGAAAATGCTCAATTTAACATCTAAAGGAATTACACTTGCTTTATTTTTGTATTAATAATATTTTTATATTACAGGCCTTTAGTATATTAAATTCATTCTGTCTTCAAATGTGAATACTATTATATTTTATGACATTATGTGATGTGTGTGTGACTCACACTATGTTTTAAGTCTCTTGTCCTTTCATATTACTGTATTTCTATTTCCAAAAAAATTGAATACATAATCTGATAAAAACTTTCACACTTTAAAATACTGTTATAAAAAACTAAGATTAAATGTATCTCTTTATTAGAATGTACTTACACTGTAAAATCACATAAGAACATTTCAGTATGTTCAAACACAGCAACATTTCTCCATAAGAGTTTTCAGATCAAAAGCTCAATTCAAATCCTGTTTTAAATGCATTTTAACAGAAACTTCAGAAATGCCATTCAGTAGTCCATGGTCATGAGATATTGCTAATGTTATAGAAAACATTAACTTTCTATATAATTTGTAAAATGAAAAGTGCTGTAACCTTTATTCCCTGTGTTTAGCAGATGGGTTGGTTTGAAGAATGTCTCCCAAAGGCTCATCTATTTGAATGCTCTGTTCCTGGTTGGTGGAACTATTTAGGAGGTGTGGCTTTGTGGGAGGGATATGTTCCTAGGAGCTGTCTTTAAATTTTCAAAAAGCCCATGCCCTTTTTCAGTTAGCTCTCACTGCCTCTTGGTTATGTCTTGAGATGTGAGCTGTCAGCTACTGCTCCAATGCCATGCCTGTTTGGCTGCTACCATGCCTTCCACCATGATGGTTATAGATTCTAACCCTCTGAAATTGTAAGCCCCAAATAAATTCCTCATTCTAGTTGCCTTGGTTGTGGTGTCTTATCACAGTAAGTGGACAGTAACTACATGATAAGCAAATCCCCTTGTTCTTGACCTTTTCCCTTGTTGATGTGTCACTACTTACTGCATTTAGAGTGTTGTAGCTTGGAATCAGGTTGGTACTGGCTCACAGTTTTGGTGTGTGTAACCTCTGGAAGAGTAGTAAAAGGCTGCTAAGAGCTAATGTCTGGATTCAGATTTGAGATGGAGAAAATGAATGTGGCCTCTGCTTTATTAGGTTCTACATTCATGGTAAAGACAGACAGACATTTTCTGAGAAGCAGAAGATACTCCAGAGGGGAAAAATAAAATGATTACATTTATTAACAGAAAAGGATACTCTCAGTATTTTTTTTTAAATATTGGTAAAGCCAGAAGGAAATGTCAAATGTTCCTGAATGCAACCTGCATCTGGAAGTGAAATAAAAGTCCAAACATTATCAGGTATGGGAGGAAACAGGCGGGCTTTATAAGCAGAGACATGCTATGCCAACGAAGACTGTCTGGACAACCTTGGGTGAAGATGCTCTCCTTGTAGTGAATATAATTTTCATAGTCTAGCATGAGTCTCAGAAATGATGATCAGTCTTCAGTATGATTTGATAAAAGAACTGGCTATTGATAAAGAGCTTTTTTTTTTTTTTCCATTTTCACAGCTGTAATTTTATGGTTCTGGATGGAACTTGCCATTTCTCAACATTTTTACTACGAATTGCACTTTCCCCTTAATTTGAAAGTGTTTCTGTGTTTTTTACTTTGGAACTCCAAAGGGAAACTTCAGGCAGTGAGAAACACAGCTTCGTCAGAGTCCCGGTCCTTGCCGCTGTCTTCACTGGGTACATGCTCACCACCACTGGGAGATCGACAGCTCAAATCCTCCACCCCAGACTCTTGATCACTATTCACTGAGAGATCGGGGTCTGAGCTTTTTAAATTGTCTTGGGTTAGAATCAGCGCAGAATCCTCATCCCCCTGGGAAGGGCTCCTGGATGGGAAGGACTTGATGTTCCCGCTGTAGTCCTGAGGCGTGTTGGCTGTGCTGCTGTCTGAGGTAGGAAGCCCCGAGTGCCTGCTGGGCTCACTCTGCTTACTTGTCACTTTGCTGCCAGTTAAGTGGACTTTCTGAATGTTTTCCAGCCTCTAAAAAAATAAATGCCAACTTTAAGAAAAGTCACAATTTATTTTTACATATATATTTGCATACCTTTGACTCCCTCCCAGGCGAGGATAACATTAAGGACAAGACTCTTATGCTAGTTGAAAACCAAGGGTCATGAACATCAACAAAACTTGCTTTCTAATACAAGGATGGTAGTAAGCGCCTTGATAGACTGTCTACAATGTGAACAATACAATGTGGTTACACTACCTGCAAATGGTCCCCCACACTTTTTTATGACTATACAATTTGACATAATTATTTGCATTGTATTAACTCTAAACTTTTTCATTTTCATTTTTGAAACATTTTGTTATGTATATAGATATTTGCTTGTACTTAAGACTATACACCATGTGTGTGCCTGGTACCTGTGGAGGTCAAAGGAGGCTATTGGATCCCTTGGAAATAGTTACAGAGAATTGTAAGCTGCCATTTGAGTGCTAGGAATTGAACCTGGGTCTAATGGAAGATTTGTCTGTGCTCTTAGCTGCTGAGCTACCTCTCTATCCCCTAAATATGTTTTTGTAAGGTAAGAATGATGTATTTATTTCATCAAAATAGAACTGGCTAGAAAATGCATCATTTCAAAGTATGCAATTTTATTCCTCCTCCCTAGAGCTGCAGTTTTTGTTAAGTCTCTTATAGTATGTGCCATTTTTTTTGGTCTACCTATGTTCATATATCAGAAATTCACTGCTTCTTAGGGCTCAGTTCCATTCTTACACATGTCCGTACTGTTCTTCCACATACGCTTTACCTCAGTATCCTTTAATGTAAGTAGGGAGTGTGTGAAAGCTAAGCACTGCACATCCAGAAGCATCCCTAAGGGGACACAGTGAATCCAGACGCAGCCACAGCACATCTGGAGACTGTAACACACACACGGGCAGAGTTCTTACAGTAATTCCAGAAAGGTAAGATGGTTTTCAGGGAAAGAGCACAGAAAGCACTGTAAAAGGCCTGAAAAAGCAGAGCCTGCACCTTGCAGTGGTTAGAAGGCCACAAAAGCAGAAGCAGAAAATGTGAATTAAATAGGGAGCACTGGAGATGAGAACGGAAAGGGATTATGATGCATTATGGGAAAACCTTGAACACTATGCTAAGAAACTTTAGCTATTTTAAAGAAATAAAGGAACATTTAATATTAAGGTACTTTTGATATTCTATATATCTAGTTCGTAAACTTTACAAATTTTTAGTCAAAAGAATGCTATAATAAGCAGGATCCTAAAATACAGAAAACCGGGTGTTTGTGAAAAATAAATTGGCCTCCAAACTGTAAGTTTAGCCTGTGGCTCATTTCAGTTCTCTGAGTTGGTACTTCAAGTCCAAGGTCTCAGCTCTACTACCACCTCTATAGTCACATGGGTCATGTGAACCTGTGGAATGTAAGAATTAAACTCAGGTACCAGGACTCATTATAAAGTAGTGATCTTGCAGCACACAGTTATAGCTATTTCTCCAGTGATGTACTGCATAGGGTAACTGAATGTAAGTATGTACCCAACATGTATCCAATATCCAATGTCTGGGGATTAAGGGACATCAGATCCCCTGAACTGTAGTTACCTATAGTTGTGAGCTACTATTGGGTATTGAGAACTAGAACCAGATATTCTGTGAGAATAGAACTCTTAACCACTAAGCCAACTCCAGCCCCATCTCATTCTGTTTAAAACATTGATTCTAACTTGAAAATACAAGTTCCAAACAGTGGGGATTTATAGCCAGTTTGTGGGCAAGTGAATGTTGAGGTAGAATATGATGAATGGGGCAGAATGAATAATACTCACTGAAGATGAAGGCAGCAAGTAAGAAATGCACTTATGCACAACACGTCTCTGCCCAATAATAAAAATTATATAGCCAATCTCAGCTATTTACATATCAATGCAGTATTAATATATAATTTTAAAAGTAGAGCAGAAGGTTTTAATTCATTTGAATGTATTCAATTTTGCCTTTTCACATTTTCATGAGTTTTGGGTTTTGTTTTTTGTTTTTTTTGTTTTTTTTTTTTTTAAGAAAACTTGAAAAAATAGAAAGATGGTGATGGGAAAAATAAAATGTACTGATCAGTAACGTATTTCTACAAACTGAAGTGAGCCAAAACCTAACCCAGATGGCTTACTTTTCAGTTTGGGCTTCATTGTCTGGTGCTGACCCACTGACTTAAAAATGGCTCGAGCTCCATTTATGTTCTAGATCTTGGGGGTCTTCCTCAGGTAATGCTCAAGAAATGGGCACAGGAAAATATAAACAATAGCAAGACTCTTACTTCTTCTAGGGACTCTAGTTCTTCCTCCAGCTGCTGGGACTCCTCCTTCACAGCCATGAGGTAATCTGTAACAGACTGTCGAGGCTGCAACCCCTTTTCAAAGCGGTTATACATCCCATTCCAAAACCTGGAAGGAAGGATAGCACATATCCCAGTCTGAAAGCCCACAATCCCAAGTCTTCTCTTCAGTATCACAGCCCAACAATATTAATAACCAACAGCAAGTTACAGCCTTGAAAAAGCAATTTCTAAAAGTAATAATTTCAGGTTGATATTTTTTCTAGGGTAGTTAACTTCTCTTAAGAGTAAGTCTATATTAATACTAAGTTAGATCATACATAATATGTTTTTCTATAGTAAAATAAAGCAGTAAGCCGGGCAGTGGTGGCACACACCTTTAATCCCGGCATTTGGGAGGCAGAGGCAGGTGGATTTCTGAGTTCAAGGCTAGCCTGGTCTACAGAGTGAGTTCCAGGACAGCCGGGGCTACACAGAAACCCTGTCTCAAGAAAACAACAACAAAAAAAGCAGCAAATTTTATCATTGGAACTTGAAGATTTGTGATATTTAGAATTCCTGCTGCAAAGAAAATCTGGCCTTTAAACTTACAACAGCTTTAACTTTATTACAACAACAAAAATTGACATTTGCATTTTCAATAAATCTATCCTAGACAATAAAGCATTATGGAATGCAGATGGGCCAAGCTGTCATGCTGGGGGTATCTTCAGGCTTATTAAAAAGTGCCTTGAGGGCAAGGTATCTTATTTATCTGCAGCACATAGAACAGTGCCTGGGCCACACTAAAGTAGTTTGAACCACTAGTTATGGCCTATTAATGAATTAGCTATGATACAAATAACTGCAGCGTGCCTTGTTTAGTCTTAAAAGGTGCTGTTTTGTACAAGCCATGCAGGCATTTTTGATACAGGATTAATATTCTGCTATGCTGTTAGAAATTGTACTGAGGGAACTAGTACTGGAACACACAGTGTATCAAACTGTCGGATACAAGACTGAGTGACTCTAATGGAGAACATGCTTTAGGCATTTAGTGTATCTTCCCTAGAACCTGTGAAGGCCACCTGGCTTTCCCCACCCCAGTACCATCTTAAACCCAATGGTTTCCACAGGCAAATATTTCCACCAAACTTGTGCTTCAAATTCTACTTCAACAGGACTTGATTTTCTTTCCTCCTTCATTTCCTTTCTTGCATTTCATAACAATTACCCTGATGGGAACTTGTATTGTTAAAAGTCTTATTATAAAGCATCAATTTCTAAAGGGAATTTCACATGTAGAGCAATGCAGAAACAGCACTGCCAGAAATGCCACCATCAGATAGCCAAGCATCTTCCCTGGTGGGTTTTATGTCCAGCAAAGCCTTGAAGCTCTTATTTCATACACTTTGGCCTGTGAATGTTAAGTCACTCATTACCAGTTGCAAACCACATCTGGCAAGACTGACTTACTTATAGGTGAAGTTGCATGGAGCTGTAGGCAGATGAAGGCTCCCCTGGGTCTGACTGTGGTCAGCTCTAAACAGAGGATTGAGGTAGTCAGCTCTATTCTTCCACAGGTTCGACCACAAAGAGTAGGTTCTTTCTTGAATCCTGTTATTTCAAAGAAAGGCAAGAAATAACCAATCTTGGTTCTAAATAACAAGTATTTTACATTAAAGATGGAAAAGAATTAGCATAGCAGTGACATTACCACTGGCCAATGGCTTTTTGGCATGGTACTTTCTTATAGTAGTCTCCACACCACTACTATTTGTACTAGCTTTGATGTAATGTGTGGTTATTTTGAGTACTTAAAGAAACATTGGTTTTATCATTTTTTTTCAGTTTTTAACCCCCAAGTAATTATTGGATACTTTGTAAGCACCATGCTAAATGTTTCAAGTTTTATTTAATCCACAGCTCCTGTATGTCCTATTTTCTGCATGAAGGGAGAAATGAATGGAAAGTAGTCTCTCCAAATCCCATGACTAGTTAATATAAAAAAACAGTATTAAAAGCCAAGCAGATACCATTCAGATTGGCTATCCTAGTACAACAGACTAACCACAAACTATCCAGAAAAACAAGTGAGACGAAAGGGCAGGCTCTCACTCATGTGTGCTGTGCTTCAACCTCAGGAGTCCTCCTTGAGGAACTGGGAACCCTTTTTCCTTTTCCCATTCTCATTGTGTATGAAGGAAGTGGGAAGTTGTGTGTGGGCATCCATGTGTATAGGCAGATGTATGTGGGTGCACGTGGATGTACGTGCATGTACAAATGGAGGCTTATAATTGATGCCAAGAATCATCCTTAACTGTTGTACCTTACTCATTGAGGCAAGCCCTCTTGATCAACCCCCTACCTCACAGCTCACCAGTCAGCTGCTCTGGGGGAACTGTATTACATTAGTTCTGGGATCTCAAACGCCAGTCCTCCTGTTTGTGGCAACCATTAACCACTCACTCATCTCCCAAATACCACTTGTTTTTTGAGTAAGGATCTCTTACTGAACAGAGATCTAAAAGGATCTGTGAGTGTCTACTTCCCAGCACAGGGATTATAAGCATACCAACCAAACTGGAGAGACGGCTGGCTAAGCAGTTCTTTCAGAGGACCCAGGTTCGGTTCCAAGTACCCATATGATGGCCCATAACTTCAGTAACGGGGGGGGGGGGGGGGGGGGGGGGTGTCCAATACCCGCTCCTGACCTCTGCATGTATCAGATATGTGTGCAGTGTACATTCCTACAATCAGGCAAAATACACCCCTAAAATAAAAAATAATATAACATTTATAAATGTGCTGCTATACACACAGTGTTTGTTTTGTTTTGAAATATGAGTTCTGGGGCTTGATCTTAGGTCCTCATGCTTAGACAGAAATCACTCTGTGAACAAGCCTGGACTGTGTAGAAATCATACTTGATGTTTCGTGGAGAGAAAAAGCAGCATCCACTACAAAAAGTCATTTTCTATTCCACTCCAGATGGCACAAACCTACTAAAATATACTTGATTTGATCTCATCTTTTCTATAATGAAACTGGATGCCATACAGAACACAGTATAGTTAAAATCATTTTCATGCTACAAGTACCTCAAAAAGTTCTTTAATTTGTATTTCTTAAATCACCTTAATTCACAATATTATTTAAGATTCCACATTTCAGATATTATCAGTCTTGACTAATGGAACACAGTTTTAATCTAACCTGGCTGGAGTGTGGTGGTACTTAGGTGCAAAGATCATGAGTTCCTATTTTCTATACTATAGGCTATACTGTGACACTCCATTGCAAGTAAATCGGGGGTTTGGAGGGAGTATATATGTGTGTGTGTGTGTGTGTGTGTGTGTATGTATATATACATACACACAATATATGATCTACTTGAATGAAAATGACTATAATTAAACTCATCAGCTGCTATGTGTACTGAATATACTCAATAATAATAATAGTAATAATAAAAACCTAAAGACCTAATGGCCTTAGTTTCAAATATGCTTTTCCTTTAATTTGAAGTTTTCATTATCTCTATCAAATATGCTTAACATTTTTTAAGGACAAAATTAATTTAATTATTAGTGTCAAGTCTTCTCACCTATCTGATTCAGACAGAAATCACAGGAAAAAAGTGACTACATATTTTTATGAGCTGGTAACATTTAAACCACTTATGATGTCAGGAATAGGAAAATAATGTAGAATAATTTTGTAACTCAATTAAGCAGTTATCATAATTATGAAAATCTATATGAAACTCCCAGTTGCCCAAATCATTAAAAATTGGACACCAAGACTTACTTGAGTTCTCGCCTCTCCTTCTGGCTATTACACAGGAAATTCCCAAACTGGCAGGAATAAACATGGTGCTGAATGTGAGTCAGAAACCTCTCGTTGAACTCAAAGGCGCAAGGGAACTGTTCCGTTAACTGCCAGACACACTCAATGAACTGGTCGATTACTGGAGAGATTTCTTTTGGGTCACCATCTAAGTTGCCATATCTATAAAATAAAGTATTCTAGACTTTATAACATAGGAATTTTTTTTGTTTTAATTAGAGAGCTATAAATGCAACGATTATCATAAAAGCAACTTTAATTCCTAAGTAAATTATAAAAATTTAGGATGAAATAGGAAAATAAAATTTAAAATTCCAATTGGAAAATAAAGATTGTAATGAAAGTCTGGATAGAGAAGAGAGTATGTGAGGCAGAAAACTTTTCCTGAACAAATTATATTTTTTTAATTCATAGTTTGCTTTTGAAATTTGTTAGGTTGATACAGAAGCAATTTTAAAGCAAGTTCTAGGTTTCTTAACATTTATGTTACTAGCCGTAAAGACCATTTCTTCAGCAGAGCTGACCACAGATCCCACTCACATTCTCTATTGAGACTGCCAGTGAATGACTTAAGAATAATCCTGGGTCTCATCCCCAGCCCTGTAGCAGCCTGCTTAAAGGTGCCTCTCTTCCCATCCTACTTACATTCTCTGGGGACACCGCAGAACCTTGCTGCGGAACCAGCTTTTCCTCTTTCCCGTGGACATCTCAGCTCTCCCTTCATGTCCCATTATGATTCCCATTCCCCTGTATCAGTGCCTGGCAGCACTCTCTACTTGGGACACCCTAGTGGCCATTTCTGGCAGGGTCTTTGGTAAGTAACTCATACTCTTCTTCCTGTCCTCCATTAGGACCTCTCTCTCCTTTAACAACCTACTTGTAAGATTTGGTCTCCTAGTCACACTTGTTCACTGTGGACCCCACTTCTAGGTGTGTACAGGATCCCCTTAGCTCTTTTCTGAAACCTCTTTCAGCCTTTTCTCCTACCCAGTTCAATCCTTTCTGCCACCCACAGACTTGCAAAACCACTCTCTACCAAGCAACCCACAGCCACACTTTCCTAAGAATTAAAGAACAGAACAGAAACCAAGAAACAAAACACCCACCAAACAAAGACAATTCCAGGTGTGAGCACCTAGAATTACAATCATTCCAAACTAAAGCCTAGACACCAGTATAAAAACAGTAACAGCCAGGACTGTATGTCTCCCCTAGAGCCCAGCAACCATATCACAGCAGGCGCTGCGTATTTCAACATAGCTGAAGCACAAGGAAAAGACCTTAGAATATCCTTTATGAATATGATAGAGGGCTTTAAAGAAGCGAATAAATCCCTTAAATCTGTGAAATCACAAACAGTGAGAGGAAATGAACAAAACAGTTGGAGCCAGGAAGTGGAAGTGTAACCAATAAAGAAAACTCAATCTGAGGGAAATCTGGAAATGAAAAAATTAAGGTGGTACACGCCTTTAATCCTAGCAGTTAGGAGGTAGAGGCAGTTGTATCTCTTTGAGTTTGAGGCCAGCCTAGTTTGCAAAGTTAAGTTCCAGGACAGCCAAACCTACACAGGGAAACTGTCTGAAAACAAAATTTAAGAGCTTGAGTAGAGGCTAGCTTTTCCAAGAGAAATTGAGATAGAAGAAATCTCAGGCACTGAAGACAAGACAGAAGAAACGGATACCTTGGTCAAAGAAAATGTTAAATCTAAAACAATCCAGGCACAAAGCAGCCACAAAACACTACCTTTCTACTAAAAGAACTTCAATACAATAACACATAATGGAATTCTATTGTACTTACAGATCAGTGCTTGTTCAGCCATCATCAACAAAGCTCTCTTCTGCAGCCAGCAAAAAATGCAAAGACCCACAGCCAGACAATATGTAGAGAGTGGGAGAGCTTAGAACACTCAACTCTAAATGGTATGTGTCCTGGCAGAAAGAGTATAGGAACTAGAGTAGAGGGTTTGGAGGAAGGAAGGCCCTCTAAATCAATATGGTGCCCATATGAATGCACCGAGACTGAGGCAGCCTGCACCAGGTGGGACCCTAGCACTAAAAGAAGTGGGTACACAAGTTATCTCCAACTGACCACATGCAATGAAAATTTAAGTTTCCTCCAATGGAATCTCATTAGAGAAACATGCTCAATGTCCAGCAGTGGATGACCAACAGAAAACAAAAACTGCATCTTTGGAGGTACCTTGTCTCTTAATGTCATGTCAGGGCTTTTTTTTTTACTGAACAGGTTTGTATATATTATGGCTTCTGGCTTTGTGTTTTTATAGATTCTTGAGTGTACAAATAAGTAAGTCTCTATATTCTCTTAGAATTTTCTTAGGCTCTTTTCCTTTTATTTGTTTTGTCCTATTTCAATGTGTTTATTTTTGTTTTTTCTTCTTCTATTTTATTATCATCCCTTAGATACCTATTTGTTTTCTAATGATAGGTAGAACAGAGTTAGATACCTATGGGAGAGTGTGGGAAGGAACTGGGAAGAGTAGAGAGGGAAAATGTAACCAGGATGTAGTATATTAAAAATAAATCTATTTTCAATAAAAGAAAAAATATTGCTTACCTATGATTAAATTTATGTCCAAAGGAAATCCAGTCCTTTTCAATTAATACCTACACACACACACACACACAAAAAGAATAAAATATGGAAGCTTGTAAGGGAAATATAAGAGAAGCAAATAAAAAGGACTGAGTTAGTGGAAGCAAAGGAAACTCCCACATGCCTGAGAATATGCTATCCAACAGGAGAGGGGTTCATTAGTGCAAGAGCACTTGATGTTCTTCAGAAGACAAAAGCCCTAGCACCCATATGGCTCCTCACAACTGTCCATTACTCCAGGCCCACATGCACATGGTGCACACATACATACTTGTAAACAAAACCTCTTATACAAAATAATAGTAAATAAATCTTAAAAGAACTACATTATCCAGAATGTAGAAGGCCTTCTATATGAAAATTAGAAGGCATGTGTGAGACTGCAGTAACTACCCTGAGTCCACCTGTGTGCCAGGCACTGTGTTTGCTGTCATCTTGCTGGTTTGACAGCCATCATTCCCCATCATTCTAGAGAAGGGGAATAAAGATGAAATGTTCTCCAAAAGTCAGGTCTCAGGGAGTACTTCATGTCCTATTCTCTCTATACTTAACCCCATCTGCTAACTAACATGGAATGCTGTTTTCTTTTTAACAAATGGTTAATGAAACAATATGGAATAATCACTCTTTAGAACTAATGTCTGCCCTTGACAACTCTAAATGCCTTTTATAAGTATAATGGCTTCATGTGGGAAGATTCTTGTGTAGGAAAGAAGAAGACTCATGGCATTATATACATAGGAAATTCAACAATCTCAAACAAAGGCATCTAGTCTGCTCAGGAATACACTGAGGCAGGGCATTCATATCTCATTTGTCTAAAGTAGTATGTTCTAAAGAAGTGGCCTGCCTCTTCTGCCTTCTCCCCAGGGTAACAGCTGATATGACTCACAAATTGGTCCAGTGATACAGAATTTTTTTTATTTTTTATTTTATTTATTTATTTTGTTTTTGTGGAGTTCCTGTGAGCCTCTGTCCCAAGCAGATTCAGGATCCACCAGAGTACTTTCTATCAAATTATAGTCAAGAGGCAGGTACCTGGTCACCAGGTCCCCAGAAAGCCCCTACACAGTCTTTTGAAGGCCTTCTGCCAGCTTCCTCATAACATCACATCCCAGACTACTGCAACTAAAGTCAAAGTCAAATTGTGATGTACACCCAAAAGGTTCCAGCTCTTAACATATGTTCTCAATTCCAGCAAAGACAGAAAACACTGAAATTCAATACTAGCATCCAGTTTTGTCAGGGACCACTTAAAAAATAGGAACTTAGGAGTGAATGTTGTTTCTATTTTTTCCTCCCAAGAACTATTTGTATGTAAAATACTGAACTTTTTCCAAATGTTTTTTCTCATGTTTTCTGTTGATATAGTCATACCCCAACTTGAGATATGTAAGAGCAAATTATGTATACAAACCATTATTTTCCAAACTTTTAAATATATTTATATTTTATATTTATATGTTTATATATTTTAAATTGTGTCTGAATTCACACCTAGGAGCATTGAACTAAAATAGTTTCAACATCCTCAATATTAATGTATTTCAAGCCTGTTTCAATTTCTCCCCTTTAATCAACCTTGCTGATGTACTAAAAGAAGAATAGTGCTGATTAGACAAAAAAAGGTGGCAAGATTCTAAAAATAAAGTGCCCTGCTGGTCAAGGCTCTGCCTCACTCGGGAAGATTCTTGCCAGACTCACCATGAATCCTTTCAGAGTCCGGTAGTAAGGGTCCAGCAGCAGGCTTGCCACAGAGCACACCTGGGCCGTTCTGTCCCAGCCATCAGAACAGTGGACAAGCACACTTGCCCCTTCCTCTGAAACTGCCTGAAATGACAGAGTCACTGTGACCATTAGGTTTGGCTACAGACTAAGGGAACTCGCAATCAGCCTTCTTAGAACTAGTGGACAGAGCTTTCTCATTACATATAAAAGCCAACATTCAAATTACCACAAACTAACAAATGTACTAAATACAACTATATGTACTATGCAACACATCTTCATGAGGGGTTTCTACAGACCTTTTCTAGAAAGGAAATGTACATAAATTCTAATTTATCAAATTATAAAGTTACAGATGAAAAAGGCCAAGAAATATGTTCAGAGGAAGAAAAAGTAAAAGATTATGTCAGGAACTGTATGAAAGAATTTCTATCTGTTCTCACTTATATGCATCTTCAGCTGTCTTGCACTGGGAAATACAGTGATTATATAGCATTTATCATTATTGTTTATGTGTGTGTGTGTGTGTGTGTGTGTGTGTGTGTGTGTGTGTCACTTGTGTAAGAGGCTTGACTTCATACTGCTTACTACTTCATCCATAGCATAATGCCAGCCACTAAACAAGGATGAATAGCTAATAAATAGCATCACCATCACAAAGTCATGGTTCTCTCTAGGCAGAAATCTAAGAGGAATTCATTTATAGGAAACCCCCAATATCATAATAGAATTATTTAAAAATTTACATTAAAACATTTTATATTAAAAAAAAACTAGTTTACATTTAAGTTCCAGCAAGGTTTTTCCAATGATAGAATGGAATCTGTTAGCTTTTGCTTAAGTCATGACTGAACAGCAGGATCTACTGAATATAACCTAATCCCCCATCACTGAGGTGACTCTCCTATAGAAAAGTCTTTCCTTTATCCAGGATTAAATCTGATGAAAGAGAATATTCTGGAAATATTTTAGCATTTGACCACTGTCTTAACACAGTTATCTGCCCACTGTACTGTCACAAAATCATGTTCACCACATGAGGTCAGCAAAGCCTGCTACCCACCCGTGAATACAGGAGAGCCAACAGGAACGCAGCTCTGGGCCTCATGTCTAATCCCTTAACTTTTTTTCTATGCCTTCACAAACCTTTGCAATGAAGATCCCTGCATCCATGATGGCTTTGATGTGCCTTAGCCAGCCTGAGTTCTCCAGCCCCCACAGGAAATCACTCATAGAGGGAGATTTAAGTTCACACACTGTAAGAAAAACCATGTTGCACACATGAAATTAAGGCAATCTCTCATTCTACATAACCATACTTTAGAGTGACTTGTTAGCTTATTAGCTTAGTAGATACAGTCTAGCTAGTCAATAATTATCCAAGTTGTAAAATTAGGCTCTATTGAATCACTTCAAATAAGGCTTTAATTTTTTTCCTCTGATAAGGCGACACACTGAATCTATTATGAGAATCCTAACAGTAATGAAAATCATTGACTATTGCCATTGCACAAGTCCAGTACAGACTATCCACTTACCTTTCTGGTGAAGATATTACAATTGTACAGCTAAGGAGCACTTGCCTTAAGAATACTCGGGGGTGGAAGGGATCATGGCAATGCTGAGTCTAGCAATTAACCAATGAGAATGGTTCACCATCTCAGTGCTTTAGTGTAGGATTGTTACAAGAACTCACAATTGAATAATCCTAAAAGTATTCCCTACATGGAAAGGACACAGCTCCTTTTGGCAGCAGTGTAACTTGTGTACAGAATGAGGTCTACACCTTTGCACTCAGTCTCATGCATCAGGCCATTGGACTAAAAGAAAAGCAAGGAACCCAACGATATCTATCTTTATACATCCAAAGCAGGTATACAGGCCCTTCTAAAGTACCATCAACAAGAAATGGTGATGTCAAGAGCTCATCTTGTATTTAACACAAAAAACTAAAAGCCTTAGAGCTAATATTTTATTTATCTCCAACACAGCATTTCAAACCTTATGTGTATCCATGGGTACAAAAACCTCTGAAGTCTTATAGATAAAAATCAGGAAAATTAAATAGTGCGATCTATGGTTTTATTTGCCATAGATATATTCTATGATGTTCTCATCCATGTAGTAAACATACAAAAGCCAGGGTGCTCTGCTTCCTACTCCAAGCTGTCAGTGAGTGCTGTATAATCTTATAGTTGTTATTCATCCCCTTGAGCCTCAGTTTCTTCACTCTTTTTTTTAAAGATAATTTAATTAATTAAATTTCTTCATTCTCTTTCCTCCCTCTAAACGTCCCCATATACCTCTCTCTCCCCATCCCCCTTCAAATTCATGGCCCATTTTCTCACTTACTGTTATTGCAAGTGTGTGTGTGTGTGTGTGTGTGTGTGTGTGTGTGTGTGTGTGTTCCTAAGAACAACCCTTTGTGTACAGATGAGGCCCTATGGACTGGCTCAGATTACATGGTCTTCATTGTTGCCTCTCAATTCCAGATCTCTTTCATAATTCAAATGAAAGCCAGTAGAAGTTCTACGAATCAGATGTCTTAAGCCCTGCCTTGGGGTACTGCTCACCACTCTTCCCATGAATCTACCACCAATGCCTGACACATTGATCATTCCAAGGAGGGGCAATCAGATTCAGCTGGTTCCATTAAGTCTTCCATACAAAACACTGTCTTGAGGTTACTTCAGTTAAGAGGCCAACCCTTGGGTTGATATTACAGGGTCTGTAGGTTGGTTAGCATACATATTTCTTTCAGAAAATCTAGCAGGCCTAAGGGATATCTGGACAATGGAAATGTGTAGCTCAGCCCAGGACAAAGGCTGTTTACTCTCTCTTCCCTCAGCGGGCAGAAATGACAGAGAGTTTAAAGCTAAAGTCTCCAGGCTCTGCAGGTAACCAGGAGATGGCCTGTGCTGACAAGGAGGGGCGGAACTGAGCAAGGTGAGAGGGTACAGCAGCGTCTGTCCCAGTCTGTCCCAGGACGGATGGGCTTCTGGGTTCCTGCCATATCAGCTCATTCCTTTCAGCTCTTGGGTAACAATTCTGCTTTCAGGAACACCGAAACGGCACACGCTTGGGAAATTAATCCTTCCCCCACCTGCCCCAGACTTCAGGCAAGGTGACAGCCGAGAGGTTGTTTTCCCCTAATGGCCAGTGGCCACTCAAAGCAAATAGCTCTGTGGATGATTAACACACATGACAGATGGGGCTATACTTGCAACTGAAACAATTAGTGCCCAGGCTTTTAAATATGAAGCTGTGGTGTCTGTTTGGATAAACTCGGGATAAGGGAGAAACTGATTTGTTCACTCTTGTTGCCAAACCAGAACCAATATTTACAAACCATTTTGCTGAACAAAGTCCATGTCAGCTGACATCAGAAGCATATGCCACAGATTGCAGAAAAATGTACCTGCCAGCCTGGAGCTAGACGCTAGGTCTCATGATACTGTTTTATATTAACAGGGCATCTCTACTGTACAAGCACACAAAAGCACTGCAAAAAATTAACAGCCAATATAAAGTGTACTTTAGAACTCAACAAACAGGAAAGTCCCTCAGAAGGAAAGCAGCGTCGCCTGGTCTTCCCCACACACTTCCTCCTGTGCAAATGTCTCACAGGGTGAGGGAGGACACAAAGGGGGCATGGCTGGCTCCTCTTCTCCCACTGAGGCCAGACCTGGCAGTCCTCTGCTATATATGTGTTGGGGGAGGTGGGGGTGGGGTGAGGGGTGGGGAGCTCAGACCAGCTAGTGTCTGCTGCCCAGTTGGTTGGTGGCTCGGTGTCTGAGTGATCTCAGGGGTCTGGGTTAGTTGAGACTGCTGGTCTTCCTATGGGGTTGCTCTCCTCCTTTCCCCTTCTCTTCCAGCCTTTCCCTAATTCAACCACAGGGTCTCCAACTTCAGTCCAATGGTTGGCTGTAAGTATCTGCATCTGTCTCAGTCAGCTGCTTGTTGAGCCTCTCAGAGGACAGCTATGTTAAGCTCCTGTCTGTAAACACACCAGAGCATCAGTTTTTGTCCTTAAAGTTCTTTAGACAGGAACAATTCTGGGTCAGATTTTTTGACTGTGGGATGGCAACCTCATCCCTCCACTTGATGCCCTGTCTTTCTACTGGAGGTGGACTCTACAAGTTCTCTCTCCCCACTGCTGGGCATTTCATCTAAGGTCCTTCCCTTTGAGCCCTGAGAGTAGGAAGGCCTGGCAGGGGGGTGGGGAAAATCCTGTTGGAGATAGTGGGGGAGGGGGAATGGGATGAGGAACTGTGGGAGGGGCAGCTGGGAGGGGGCAACAGCTGAACTGTAAAAAACTAAAAGTAATTAAATAAAAACAAAAAAAATTAAAATTAAAAGGGGGCGGGGCATGGGAATCAGTCTTTCCCTCTAGTACCTATCAGCCATCTTGAAGCATGGCCAAGTGCTACTGATATTGGCACTTTTCTTTTTGCAGTGAACATCGAAGGCCACTTAGCCAGCCCTCAGCACTCTCCCTTTACTGGGCAGCATATGAGGTGGCACCACTCAAAAAGGACTGAAGTGGAGTGAGTCTGCAGAAGGGACATGCTTAGATAAGTCAGCTTTGTCATCTCACTCTTTTTCTAAGACTCAGAATAAATTTCTGAATTGTATTTAACGTAATAATGTCAACAATACACCCCTCAGCCTCAGCAGCCATACAGACCATTCAAAGAAAACTTTCCACCATCTGGAGAGATTCTCCATGGAACAACCAACAAGACCAAAGACTATTCTTCAAAACATTTTTACTTTTATTGACGATAATATTTTCTGCATTCTCTAAACCATACTACCATTTTTTGAATAACCTGGTTTTCTTTATAATGATATAGCATTAAATGATTATAGTGCAGTGAACCCTAAATTCTGTGCATCTGTGTTGGCACCGCTTGAGCTAGAAGCATAAGAAACAGTGCACATACATGTGTATAACCATACATGTGCACATGCAAATGCATATCCACACAAATGTGCGCCAGAACACTAAACATTCACCTGAAGACAACCAGACGGCAGGTCCACATGAGGGATGCCTGGTAGACTTTGTTACCCTCACCAGTGAATTTTGTTTACAGAGACAGGTTCACAGATTTATAACATATAACGGCAGTCCACGTTTACACCTAACCGTCGTGCAAGCAGAGTCAGTGTGAACAGGAACTAATGGTGGGACTGTAGAGATGATAAAGTCTACATAGGAAACTCTCAAGTGGAAACAGAGGAGCTGGGACTAGGGTGGGTTCTGGGATGGTGATGGAAGAAGGTATGCTGGTGGGGTAGAGCTCACAAGGTGAAGTAAGAGGCACAGGATGCTGGGGATTCCACAATCCCACCATAGTGCAAACGCTGAGGAAGCACACACGCAGCAGATCTGAGATCACACTGTCACCAGCATACAAATACCAACTGCCAACCTCCAACAACAAACAGGCTCATGGAAAAGAGCCGATCGTGTCAGCCTTGAATTCCACATCGGATATGTTCTTTTGTTGGGTTTTGTTTTGTTTTGTTTATTCCCTTTTAAGAATGTTCTTACCCAAAATCTTGCTGTCACAACACAATATGAAACTATATGAAGTGGGAGGTATTCTGGGGATGGGAGTGTCCTGCTAAAATCCTAAATCCTCACACAACACCACACAGAGAGAAAGCACGTGCTCTTGGTCCACTGTGTTCCCCTCCAAGTCAGGAAACGATAACTGGGAAAGCCTGCAGAACAGACCATGGGTCAGAAGAAAATGTTAAAATGTCTGAAACTGCTGTTTCTGAGTGAAGCCATTCATACTGTAAAGAGCGGCTTGAGAGGGTCACTGTGTCATCTATAGCAGCACAGCCAGGCCTGCCATGTTTGCTAAATTATTTTTGATGCACTTATACTGAGTAGACATAGACTGTATCATGGGGCTGGCATGTACATGCCTCTGCAAATTGTCTTCTTAATAAGGAAATTAAGAAAACTGATCTATAGGAAGGCATGGGATCTATCAAATACCTGGCTGTCTGGATTTACCATCTCAGTGTTTACTTTAAAAATATATTATTGCTTACCAAGAGAAAGCAGTATGGACTTTACATTGACAAACATTTAACAGTCTAAAGGCATCTTTTTTTCTTTTTCTGTTTTTTTTAAAAACTAAAAATTGTATTTTATTAAATGACAGTTAAGTACTCTTTTATTTTTGTTATTTGTGAACACATGGAGAATCACATTGAAGGCATTATTTTATATTCTTATTTTGGGAGGAAGGGGTAAGAAATTTACTTCAACTTACATGCCAAGAGTAGAAAACCAAGCAGGGCAGGAACCTGGAAGCAGGAACAGATGCAACACTGTGTACTGGCTTACTGCTGATGGGTTTCTCAGCCTGCTACTTTTTTTTTCTTGTTTTAAATTAGATATTTTATTTATTTACATTTCAAATGTTATCCCTTTTCTGGTTTCCCCTCTGAAAACCCACTCCTACATAAGGCATCTTTTTGGTGTTATGAAATATATATAATTTACATTACTTACACATATAGGAATGGAGATCTGCTCAATTTTACACCAACTCAATCAGGAACTCAAACCTAGGACTTTCAGCAACTTAGACCTGGGTACTTCCTAGATGAACCTCCTTTCCCTTCAAGCTGAGTGGCTAAGAGTTTGACCCTGGGTTTATGCAAATGAGGGAAACCATATCTGACTTTACCAAGGTGAGGATGTATGAGTCGCTTAGCCTCTAGGCATCTGTGTCCTCACCTGCCTGCAAGGTCACCTGCCTCAATAAGGTCACTTGAGCACATGTATCCTTAAAAGCTAGTGTCAAGAATTTAGTCACCTCACACTATGTCAGCATTACCATGTAGAGGAGTTCTCTGTATTTCTGACTTGAGAAGTAGAAATCTAAGGATCAAGGTAATTTAATAAGAAGTACTTGTTCAAATCTTTCTCTATTACATGATCCTGACAGATACTGAATCCTCAACAAAGAAATTTGCACAATGCAAACTATAATAACCTCTTCTTAGGATGAATGGAAACTACCCAACCAGATGTGATCTTGGAGAATGTGTGATTGAACACACACACACACACACACACACAGGTGAATGTGTGATTGAACACACACACACATACACACACACACACACACACACACACACACACACACATATCAAGGCTGGACATCAGGTATCCTCCTTGATCACTCTCCACCTTACATATTGAGGAAAGTTTCCCCTGAACCTAAAACTCTCTAATCAAACTAGTCTAGCTACCCAGCCTTTAAAAAGTAGTAAGCTTTTGACAAATGTCACTGGAAACTGTAATATAGCAGATTCCTAAACTGGAGAGGAAACACTTGCAATTGGCTTGAAGAAGCAAATTGCCACATGTCACTCGTTTATGCATAAGACCACACAGGAAACTGTGACAGGCACAGAACTAGAAAGAGGCCTCTAGCTAACCAAATGTGGGACCCTGAACTGAATTCTGCCATTAGTCTGAGCCCAGGAGCCTCCTAATGAGAACACAGGCAGCTGACACTCAAAGCTCTCATAAGATCCTCCAGAAGATCTTCGAGGTCCCCAGCTACACAGAGAACACTCTTAGAATCCTGAAACACAGAAACTCGGAGGTGGTGAGTATTGCTCAGTGAATATGTAAACCAACCAGGGCACATACTTTGTCAACAGGAGGGGAAAGGAGAAAACACCCCCCCCCATCCTCATGCACTAAATAAGGGCTCATTCCTGATTTCTCCCTAGCCTTTCTTTATCCACAGGACTCACATACAGTGTAACAGGAATGCTATTCTACAAACTGAACGTTTTACTTACTTCACCTACATTTTCTATCAAGAATGTAGAACAAACTGTTTAAATTAGTTTACTACTGTTGACCATTTATCTTGTTTCCAAAGTTCTACTATCTTAACTGAGTGTGGGTGTGTTTAAAGCCTTATTCTGGATTAGTCCATAAGAGGAGAAAATCTGGTAAGAAATTACATATCACTATACAAAGTATACACACCCTGCTAAGCCAATTCAATGCTACAGAAATACTCAATGCAATGATTTTACCACCTTCTTTAGAGTAATGTTTTTTTTAATGAGAAATGATTCTTTGAAATATATCAGAGCAAATTCAAATATTTTTATGACTTTTCAATTTAGTTTTATCCTGTCTGACCTAAGACACCCACTATTTACATAGCACAGATGCCAGGCTATATTATAGAACACTGCTGTGAAAATCAAATATAGTCACTTAAGTGAAAGTTCTTGTGTGACTGTAATCCCAGCACTCAGGAGGCAGAAGTGTAAGGATATCTAGTTTAAGCCCAACCTGGGCTACATAGCAGGACCCCATTTCCAGCAAAAAGAATGAAAGAAGGGAAGGAGGAAGGGAGGGAGGGAGGGAGGGAGGGAGGGAGGGAAGGAAGGAAGGAAGGAAGGAAGGAAGGAAGGAAGGAAGGAAGGAAGGAAGGAAGGAAGGAAGGAAGATAGATGAGGAAGAAGAAGAGGAAGAGGAGGAGGAGGAACAAACAGTACCCCAGCACCCCAACATCTAGTAGTTGCTCAGTATTTTACTTAAATGACTAAGTGGTATACTGCAAAGATACAGAATATCCACCAATACAAGATTCTTGTGGAATTCAAGCAATAGAACTGATGGGAGGAGAGGGGGGAACCTAGGGAGAGAGGGAGGGAAGGAAGGAGATGGGACCCCTGAGAGGCACCCAGAAAGCTATCCCTGCTTACGACTACTCATGACCAGAGGGTGATGCAGCGCCGCCGTGATCCATGTCAAACAGAGCTGCCCTCCTGACATCAGTCAGCTTGCATGTCCTTTAGAAAAAGCGGTAAGACAGACTAGAGGACAAGGGTCGAAACACCAAACACAGGGTAATTTAGACACCAAAGGCAGAGGCCTGTGTTATAAATATTCCTAGGAACAACTTTCTGTACAGAAGAAAAGTAATGATCTGGAAAACTGTCTTATGAAACTGCTGAATACAAATTGCAAAGTGTGCCAATGTGAAGTTTCTCCAGTGACTAACAATGGTGTACTCTTCTTTTTTTTGTTTGTTTTTGTTTTATCGAGACAGGGTTTCTCTGTATAGCCCCGGCTGTCCTGGAACTCACTCTGTAGTCCAGGCTGGCCTTGAACTCAGAAATCCACCTGCCTCTACCTCTGCTGGGATTAAAGGCGTGCACCACCACGCCCGGCCCTGGTGTACTCTTCTTATAATAGTCTTCTGAACAACAGAGCTGGGCTAGTCCCCTTTTCTCCTACTTCTCAACATCAGAGCTGGGCTAGCCCACTTTTCTCCTACAGGCAATACACTATAACAAGGACAAAATGAAAGTCTCTAGATGCTTAAGAAACTCAGATGAATACACCTAGACTGCTAGATCTTTGACCTAAGAGACAAGAAAGCTGTTTCAAAGGAGGATGAACATAGGGCTGGGACTACATTTTGTTGTTGTTATTGTTGTTGTCTTAGATGCAGGAATTGGCTTCTAATGATTTAAATGCACATTTATCTACCCCAGGGCTGAGAAGTTGCCCCAAGGCCTTATAGTACTAAGCTAGACCCATAGCCTTGATTCAAATTTTAAAGTGTTTGCAGCCAGTGGCACCAACTGTCATGTAGAAAACAACCAACAAACAAACTGGGTAGGTTATCATTGAACCCAATCATTTCCCTGCAGGCACAGTCCTAAAGAAACAACTAATGTGTTCCCAGTCCCACGGTGGCTAAGGTCAACCAGGGGATGCAGGAGGAAGAGACTTGGGTCTCTCTGTGACACTTCCCCAGGCACCTTTAGGTTCTTGCCACACTACTGCCCTGACAGAACAGAGAACTGTTAAGTAACCCAAGTCAGAAGCACATCCCCCAAAGCAGTTCAGCTCTGTCCTTATCCTGCTCCATCCCAGACTCCACAGATCCTACTGAGACAACCAACTTCCCTAGAAACCACCCCATTCCTGCACTTCTCACAGGCAAGGCAAAGCTCTGTGGCTTCAGCATCTTCCTTTTTTGTAGTTGCCTTTGGAGGCAGCAGGATCCTTTGGAGCAGCATGGGACTTCAGGATCAGGTAGACCTTAAGCAGTCACGAAGCAAATTGTGCATGCAAAGCATACTTTCTGCTAATGAATGCACAGACATAGGAGCCATTCTTCCATATCATATGAGCCATCCTTTCCATTCCTCTCCACATGAATACGTAGGTCCTTATATGTACTCACAGTGCTTGCTCAGGATGGGGGTTGCAAGTGCATGTGTGCTCCGGTGGATCCCAGTATTTAAACCAACACTCTATCTATCAATCAATTAGCTATCATCTATCTGTTTCTATCATCTATGTATCTATCATCAATCTATGTATATATCATCGATCTATGCATCATCTTTGAATCTATCAGTCACTCAGCAATGTGGGGACAGTTTGTGAACCTGATTTCCACATAGGAACACTGAGTTACTGCTTCAAAGGTAAGACTGCTTTCTTTCCAGATGTCTTTGAATGAAAGTGAAGGAAGGAAAAAGGAAAGAAGGAAGGAGAGAGGGAGGGAGAGAGAGAGGGAGGGAGGGAGGGGGGGAGGGAGAGAAGGAGGGAGGGAAGGAGGTGTAGAGAGCCGCTCTGAGCACTGACAGCATTAACCATTTAGAAATGGCGCTGGCATCCAGCATTCTCACATATGATCCTTGGAATGTGCTTTGTCCTGGGGGAAAAGCGCGCGCGAGTCACAGAGTCCATGCCCGGGACGATTTGGGTTTATGGCTCTGCAGCCAATCCTATGGGAACACGCTGCCCTAGGGCTACCTCAGGGGATATAAGAGGCCGAGCCCTCCGGGGGCTCTCTCTCTGCTACTCTCTCTCTTTCCCTCTCTTCGCTCTCTCTCTCGCTCTCTCTCTTTCTTCCTCTCTCTCTTTCCTTCCCTCTTTTAGATCATCTTCAATAATAAAGGATGCCACAGACGTTTCCTTGCGTGTGTCAGCGTGAATTCTTGCAGGCGAGAACGAACACGTTCTACAAGGAGGGAGGCTCCTTTTGTCCATGCTTTTATCTAGGATATTAACGTGCCAGTTTAGTCCTGGCTGCTAACTGCCAAATATTAAACCACTGGATTGCACTGCTGGAATGACACCAGGAGGCTGCCGATGGCTTAAAGAGTGACTGCAACATGATTATCTTCCCAACTGCAACCTATCTCCCAGTTACCACACTTGTTTAACAGTATCACTGGAGAAAAAAATTACATCAAAAGATTATCTTATTCCATTTTGGCATCAAAATACTTAAGTATTCTTTTAAAGCTGTGCATAGCAAAATGGTTTACCTTCCAGCATTTTCTGAAGACTGTTCCTCATGACGTGGATGTTCTCTATGCCGATAAACTGAAACTTGATATTGGAATAATTGTCTTCATTCTCATAGCCCTTCCCTGCGGCACGATTTGCCATCGCATTAAGCTGCAGTGGTCAGCAAAACAAAAGTCATCAGTTACATTCAGGAAAGGAAACAACCACTTAGGAAACATTGCAAAGACGCGTAGATGCGTACTACAGTTTGAACCCCTGAAACACTGTACCGAGCTCTCGGTGCAAGCATAAAGGTCAAGCTTGTGGTCACAAGCACTCATGTGCTGGCCTGGGTAACAGTTCCATACTGGAAAGTGTTCCCCAAGTTCTGTAGATGACGCTGCCAGTTTAATGGTGATGTTGACTTGATGTCGAAGTCTGGCAGAGCCAGTTTAACCCTATACATTAAAACTTGCTGACTGGCAGGAGTATCCACAGAGACACCTATCAGTATAAGTCCCTGTGCATTAAACTATCTGCCAGAACTGAAACAAGTAGGAGTCATCGGGTGAGAAACGTCAGGCAGGAGTGGTCCTTCTCATCTGCCCAACTGAGCCTTCAGCAGGATCACTGAAGAGAGAGTGCTGACTGTCAGGCTGCAGGGTGCCCCTCCCCATCCAGACATGACCCAGATGTCTGTTGGGGGAGCTTTTGTCACTTTCAGAACGATAGATAAACTGGTGTAAACTGGTTTCAATGCTAATGGATGCTGAAGAAACTGATTAAACCCAGATTGCTCTAACCCTGCACAGAACAGTCAAGCAGACAAGTCCTGCCCAAGCTGGAAAAGATTTCACAGGGATACATGGCTGGGAATGTTCCTCTCTGGCAGTGTGACTAAGCAGGCCACCATTTATGGAGAACAGTATTCAGTGACCAATATCTTCCTTGGGCCACAAAAGCTAGGGGACTAGCCAAATGGGGGTTGGGGAGGGGGATCTGCTTTTAAGTGTGTTGTACAAGCAGTCCTTCAAATAGTTAAGTTTAAAAAGCTAAGCTAAGTTAAAATACTTTGGTCCAGATCCTCTAGTTCTGAAAACCTCATAAAAATAAAGGGCTTAGCATATATAGATCAAGAACATCTGTGACAAATGGTTTTGTAAACATGAAAGCCACAAACCTATGACTGTCTCCTCCTTACAAGTGGTAACTGCGTAAACAATGGCATATCCATGCTATGGAATACAACCAGGGACCAAAGACACAGACCCTGACCTACCTCTTCCCCTTTCTCTCTCACATACACCACATAGCTACATGTACATATGTGTAAGCTAAGAAAATGTTCATGCAACCATTAATACTTACTTATATATTTATTTACATTCATTAAGAAGAATTAGAGTTACTGTAGACTATGTCAATTGGGTAGCAATTTCAGAAGGAGAAGGAGTGGCCAACTGCAGGGGACTACTATCAGCATTCCTTAGCTACTCCTGCAGCCTTTCACAGTTACAAGAAGTACACGCTAAGTCAGGACCACAGAGAAGAATGAGACAACCAGGGAGAAAACACAAGACAGACAATACAGCCAGAGCTGAGAGCAAGCCACTGCCACAGGAGGCCCTGCTTCGACAGTAAGCCGGCTCCTGCTCCCCACCTCTGCTCCTCTGGCATCCATGGGGCTGTCGGCTCTTCAGGAGACTGACCCTGTCTACACAAGCAAGGCACGTCCCTAAGAACAAAGACTTTAGCTATAACCAAGAAACACTTTCATGATATATCTTAAGGGATATTGTATGTTCTAATATTTTAAGGGGCTTTTTTTTTCTTCCAGAAATTACATCTACATGTTGCTCTCGTGGAACTGTGTACTTTTCAAACATCACTGCTTTATATAATTATTTTCAGAGCAGTTTCAGCTAAACCTCTGTAATGAACTTCATTAAAGGTAACAAATCAACAGATCCAACAAGCCTGAGGTTACATGAACTACACACTTGTTCTGCATCTAGATTCAAGGTCCAGCCTTCTCACCCCCTCCCCCAATCTCTTCTAAACATGTATAATATGTAATAAGCAAAATACTCTTACTACTACAGTTACTGCATATACAACATATGCTCACACTTTAAATAACTTAGGAGTTACAATGGGAGAACTGGCAGGCAGTTTTCCTTAAAAACAAATAGGAGAAAACCTCTTGAAAGTCAGTTTGTAATTCACATAACAAACAGAAGGTGGCGATGTTTAATCTATCATACAAACAAATTTTTTTTAGGAGATCCACTTATTTTATGTGGCAAAAGCTGAACTTTCAAAGCAGAAACACAGGCTTAGAAATAAACATCCAAAAAGGTACTCCAGACTGAGACAGATAGACAGACAGACAGCTGCCTTTAGGAGAACTGGGCCAAAGGTGTCAAAGAGTGGTCTTTCTTCTCATTTGGCTATGACCTTCTTACTAAACTTAACTGTGGCACACTCTTGGAAATACTAGATGATTTTATTGCCTACAGGTATTACCTGCAAATAGGCTTATCAAAATGTCCCCTTTACCATCCAGGGACATCTTTCACATATTTTAAGAGTACCAGGATGAAATCTTGATCCAGGCTAATTTAAATTTTCAATCCATATACATGCAAAATGGTCTCTTTCCCTGTGTACAGGCTATGTGGACTGATGAGGACTCTCCCCTCCCGTGACTTCTAACAGGCTTGCCTGTTCCGTATAGTTGGTAGAAAGGACCACATGGAAGAGATGCAGTTAGAGAAACAGCTCTTTGCAAAGCTAGGCAATTACAGTTGTCTTATTGGTTGACGGTGCTTCTGATTAATACTAATTGGCTGTCTCTGCCTTCTCTGCATAGGTATCCGAAGGGTGACTTTCCTAAGGCACACAATGTAGGCTCCTAGAAGTACACTGTGCCACCTTTCACTCACATACCAGATCCACTGTGTTGCCAGCTACACTAGCCCAAGGTCCCTGTCCTGGGGCCTCCACTATAGGTAAGCTGTGTTAGCAAGGTTTTATCAAGTTTGTTAAGGTCCAAATTAAGCCAAAGGATATTTCTCCATCCTTGCACTTATAAAAAACAGGACTGAAGACTCTCCCCTTACCTGCTACAAAACACAATTGTCTCTCTCCCACTCTCTTTCCTCTGTCAATGGCCACCTTCAAACTTTATGTATATAACCAGGAAATAAGATCCCAGGTTCTCACTTTTTAGGTACCTTAAACTTTATAGCTGTATCTTGAAGATGTCGCCTGCCATGGGACCAAGTGAACAGACATTACCTCATTACCAAGAAAGAGAGAAATACCCTATGACTTCCTGTTACACAATGAAAACAACCCCTGGCACCGTGACACTAAGGCCACAACCACGAAGCAGTCCATGGAGCTGAGGCATTACACAGGGCCAGTCACCACTGAAGCAGGTGACAGCCTCAAACTTGCCCCTGCCTTTAGGACTCACACTTCCTCCATAGCTTAGACAGATGACAGCCTTAACTTCAGGACTCATATTTCCTCCATAGCTGGTAGGCATGCAGCACACTGCTTAGAGCCCCTCCTGCGCCATTGGCCTAGAGGTGACTTTGGATGAACCTGGAGCCGGGTGTGTGATCAAGCTGGTGTCAACCCTGGAAATGGGGACAAGGTTCCCCTAGAGATGTTCTGGTAAACAGAAAACAAAAACAAAAAACAAACAAAAAAACACTGGCTCTGATGTCAAATAAGCTTGTACTTAACTGAATGTGGTCTCGGGTCTAAACTGTGTGATGTCGGTAAATTACCTAAGCTCTTTAAAGCTAAATCCAGGAAAAGACAAGAAGTCTCCCAATCTGCAGGATTCTTACAAGAGTGAAATGAGAAAGCGCTAAACATTTTTGCAAGCTCAACAGAATCCCAGCATATCTGACAGAAGAGGCTGAAGTACAGAGACACGCTCCTTGTCTTAGACCTCCACAAAAACCGTGCTGACTTGATTCCAAGTGTTAATGCACCAATCTCGAGCAACAGCTGTGACCAAGGAGACTTTTCTCAGTACATACTTGAGGCTTTCACTGCCTCTGTGGCCCATCAGTGAACAAACAATTCAGAAGGCTTTCATCTGGGTGGGTGGCTTGGGAGGCTCTGGTGTGGACTTAACCCCGCTCAGAGACCAAGGATCAGGACCCTGAGAGCTGCCTCCCAAGCCTTTGTCTTTTTTTTTTTTTAAATACTAGGAAATAAAGCTGGATGCAGAAGGCAAGGACTGAGGACAACCTGAATGTCGCCATGCAACCCTTCCGTGTCAAACATCTGCATACTTCCCTGGTGGCCTAGAATAACTACCACACCTGAGGGGTGGGATCATGAAAAAAAAAGAAAGGAAAGGAAGGAGGGGAAGACAGGGAAAGAGGAAAAGAGAGAGGGAGGGAGGGATGGAAGGAAAGAGAGAGGAAGAGTGAGAAGAGAGGGAGGGGGGAGCACAAAGCCTGAAGCAGTTTTTACAAGCCACATCCTTGCACCTGAGAAGAGAGTGCCCAACTTTCTTTATCTACTGGATCAGAGTCAACTTCTTACCACTTAACAGTGAACGAAGTGAGTACTAAATATACCCTTCAAACTGAATCCTTAGGACTAAGAAGGTGGCTTTAAATACGGACAAGGCCTGGCCCTGCGGCTGCCACGTTCTAATGAGGACTTACACTACAGGGACCTAACTTGGATCACTGGCTCTTAGGAGGTCAATCTGTTTATCCCTGTTTAAAAAAGTGGGGTGGGAAAAGGATTTCCAATATCTGCTCAGTAAAGCCCTGAAGCCTGAGTTTGTCTGCAAAATGTCTTCTAAGAAGCACATAACTTATCAGAAAATACAGAACAGTTCTACTGTACACAAAAGATACAGAGAGCGGGGAGGAGGGCAGTCAGGGTTGGAAGAAAGGGGTTTGCACCTGATTCAGACAGGCAGAAGCTGAAAGACAACAGCAGAAGTTAATCTGTCACATCTTTCTTTTGTTTGTTTGTTGTTTTCAAGACAGGGTTTCTCTGTATAGCCCTGGCTGTCCTAGAACTCACTTTGTAGACCAGGCTGGCCTCGAACTCAGAAATCCACCTGCCTCTGCCTCCCAAGTGCTGGGATTAAAGGCATGCACCACCACCACCTGGCTCTGTCACATCTTTCAAGTGCAGACCTTCTACCAGTCCTTCTACCCCTAGATCAAAGATTTGATCTATGTTGTGCAGTGAAAGCTTACTACACAGTCAGGGACACATATGTATGATGTGGAGACTATGTCTATAAATATCTACAACTGACTATGCCACTAAGCACCTACTCTTAATAGCCTGACCAACCAAGCTATTTTTCCTTTGTCCTATTTTTGTTCCCTTGTAACCTGTTTTGAATAGCACCACTGACGTGTAATCCACATGCCAAACTACTTATAAAACTAAACAGTAAGCCATTTACTGTGTAACCAGCACAATGTTAAAAACTGGAAACAAAAATGTACTCAGCACATTCAGTCCCTTCAGGAGCTTCGAGGCAGGGGAGAGCAGCCCTTTGGTGCCGCCAGGGTCTGAGAAGACCAGGAACAACCCTCTACAGATAAGGCAAAGGGTTGTTACTGTTAAGTCAAGCTTTGGTTCCTTCCGGCCTCAGTCCTCAGGGCTGCAGAGACACGAATGGAAATGGTGACACTTACTTTAGGCCTTGTGTCCACGACATAAATGAAGTCACTTCCAGGATTGGCTTTCCTGATGGCTTGGAGCATCTGCTCATCCTCCAGGCACCGAGCGCTGAAGCCAGAAAGGGGCTGGCTGCTCCTGCAGATGGAGGCCTGCGGGGAGAGGCCACAGCAACACGGAACTGTCAGAGACACTGTGGGAGCATCCCCAGGAAGAGGCGCCTTTAGGTTAGCCTGCACTCCACACCATCATGGGAAAATGGGATTGGATTTTATGGAAATCAAGATATGTTTACTTTTAACCCAAGCTGAAGAGCTTGCTACCTGGGTAAGCTTTCTGTGTAAGGTATTAGGAATGTGTGAAGATGTTTAAGTAGGATCCATACCATGAATTTGAAACTTTTTAAGCAACCTACTTTCCTTTTCCGTAATACTGTTTCTTTTCACTGCTGAAAGCAGAATCATCACTTTCCTGGAACAAGGCACTATTATTAGTGGCAAGGCTCGGGAAACAATTTTAGTGCTTATTGTCTTTTTTTTTAATACACTAGTCTACTTAAAAGAATCATGAGTACCCAAATCAAATCTAAAGGTCACATTTTCACAGTAATAAAAGTCCAGGTTTGCTCAGTAGGGATGTTTAGAAACAAAGGGTCTCTTCAGACCCCATCTCAACACAGTCCACCATTTCCCTGAGCTACGTTTTCAGCACCATACAAACATCTTTCTGTCTCTCTTTCCAGTCACCAGGTCCTCCGCCTGTGGGTTTAGTCAGCTATAGCTTTAAACAACCCTGATTCAAAAGTATTCAACTAAAAAGACTGACTCTGAATCGACTTTCTGTCACCTTTCCCTAAATATCCCACCATAGCAAGTATTTACCTTGGTTGGGCATCTGAAACAATCAGGAGCTGACGTACAGTATGCAGGAGGGTGTGAGCAGAGTACATGCAAACATTACCACTTTAGGTGAGGATCGAGCCCATGCAGAGAACACTGGTGTCTAGGGGAACTCTAGGACCCATCCCCACACACAATATGGACAGCTTGATACTGCACTGTTGGATAATATATAGATCAGCCACATATAAGTGAGGGGAGATAAACACTCAGTTTTAAGCTTACGTTCATGGCAAGGTATGTGGGTTTAGCATCTAACAGTTAAAGTACATATAAACCTCTTGATAAGATGTGTGATGACTAAACAAATCTATACCGGTTCTGTAAGTGTGGGTGTCATAGCTTTGCTTATAAGTTGTCCTGAGCTATTAGCCTATTTTCTCTTTCCTGTGCTGTGATTTTATCCGCCTGTTCCTTTTTAAATAGCACTGCTGACATTTAATTAACATGTTTACAACCTGTAAAACTAGCACCATTTACTGTGTGACCTGCCGAGTGGAAGCACTCTCCGGGACCCGGAAGGAAGAGCCCTGATCGTCCCACCATGACATCGCTTGCTCAAGGCCTTGCTCACAGACAGACATCTCTTACCCCTGACTTCAAACTCGGCTCCTGCCTTAGCAAGCATGCTGGTTCACTTTCGTCAACTTGACAGAGATCTAGACATGTCTGGGAAGAGGGAACCTCAACTGAGGAACCTCCTCCGAGAGACTGTCCTATGGGCATGTCAATGAGGCATTTTATTGATTAACAATTAATGTAGGAGAACTCAGACCACTGTGTGTGGTGCCATCCCTCGACCAGGCCACCTCACCCAACTTCCACTCAGCCACAGAAGTCCACACTCAGCACTGGTACTTCCTTAAGGACAAGCCCTCACCCAGAAGCACTCAGACATTTGGACATGATACTGCTATCCAAATACCGTTATAAAACACACAAAATGACTGCTATTCCACCCTGCAATGAGATTGTACAGAGATGTGAAAATGGGAGCCCAGGTGTCACACAGCTGGTGTCTCCAGAGTGACAACATGACAGAGAGATGTTTGGAAACATGTCTATGTGATACCTATGCAAGAACAGCTAAAACTTAGTGCAGAGGACCACTGACTCTGTAATGTATCCAGTTGCGGGACGAGTTCATCCTCAGATCTGAAACTCATCACAAAGGCCATTAGAGGAAGGCCCACCTCTGAGGCCTACCTCCTGAAGATCCGATCCTGTCTGACGTACTACACCTCTGCCCTTACGATATCCACACCAACCAAGAACGGTCCACTTTTCTCTGAAAAGGAAGTAGCACGGCGCCTGGGCTCACTGTTTAACCCCCACCCTACTGCTGAAGGAGGAGTGGTCCTCACCCCTCATGTAAACCCCAACCCTATCTCACCTCAGCAATGAACTACAAAGTCTGAATATTACTGGCATCCCAACTTAAAGTATAACAACATGGAATCTCATAACCTTACTAATTCTATTTTTTTAAAAGAGGAGTCACAGCGTCCTTTGCCTCTAAACACTGTTCCGTTCCTGTGTGTCCTCAAACATATTTGGAGTTGAATAACACTGGTAAAAGTGGACGTTCTCCAGATGCCATCTTATGGAGAAGAATAGAGCAAGAACAGTGGATGAAAATGCATCCTTTCAAAGACCAGAACTCACCACCGAGTATTTTCTATTGAAGAAGGCAACACAGAAGGCTATGTGCTGCCTGGTGGTGAAGCTGCCTTGCTCAAAATATATTTAGAAGCCTCCTGTATGGGCTGACAGCTGCTGCTCCATCTTGACTGTAGGTAAACTACATTCACTCACACACAATCACACACATGTACACACAATGACACAAAAATAGCATCACTTGGCTTTGAATATAACTATATTAACCATGAAAAATCAAACATTTTTTGCCTGGCTTGAGCCAAATAATTTTTATAGTAGATGGCAAAGACCGCTGTTATTCCTCCAAGTTTGTTTTCCGCTCTTCCTTGGAAATAAAGCTTTAAATTTTGGTTACTTGCATGGCTACCCACAGGACTGCATGTTCATGCCTGCCGCACATAGTGCTGGTAACTAGGATGTGAGCAGAAATGTTGCCCTTGCTTCTCGGAATTTTCTTTTAAAATGTGGGAGCACTCTATCGCTCCTCATGCGCTGTCAGGAGAGGGGAAGTGATGGCTGGTACTACAGCCTCCTCTAGGATCCCAGGATCAAAGCCAGGCCCCTCCACAGGGGACGGCTTCATTCATGTAGCTGATCACACTTGGGTACTGTCTGAGTCTACCATCAGTTTATTGCCAAATACATAGAGAAGGTAAGTAAGTTTCTACATGGAACTAGATTGTCTTTGCACCATTCACAGGATATTCATGTACCACTAAGAATTTAAATAAATACACAAAGAAGAAATGAAAGAGACAAAGACAGACAGGCAGCCGGACAGACACGGGCGGGGGGGGGGGCACTAGAAAAATCCCCATTTAGGCTAAGACATAAACACAAAGTGTGAAACCAAAGCCTGCTTTGAGACATACATGGCTTTCTTTACAGTAGTAGGAAAGGGCAGGAAATCGCCGTCTGCTCCGGAACTTGGAGCTGCCCACGATGATGTGTGCTGTTGCCGATCTGGGGACGTACAGTTCCGTGGGGTAAGAGTCACAAACCTGTCACCAGAAAATAACAGAGAGATGTTGAGGCATCACATTACACTATGTGCAATTTCCCACCAGAAATCCCATTTCAACATACTTAAAGGTTGCAGATCTTAGCCTTCCTCATCAAGTTAGAACAGAGGCTATTTCGAGGAAACCTGAAGCCACTCAAGAGAGATGAAGCACTGCTGGTTGTGATGTCATTCCGAAGGAAAAACCAAACGACCACCAATGTCCTGTGACTGTGCACTGTCCCTTTTCTTTATGTGGGGAGGACAGTAACAACTGAATCTTCCTTTTACCAAAAAGGTACAAACTAATTCTGCATCCTAACAGCCAAAGACACGTTAGATGCCTATATCTAACCGGCAGCCTGTGTGGGAACAATCTCCTAAAATGTGATCATGGTAGATATATCCTCAGGTTACCTCTGTGTCCCTGGCATACTTGTACACCCCTGCCTGCCCCTGGTCTTCTCAAGTTTCTTCCACGCTTCCCCAGCCTGCCTGGTCCCCCTCTCCTGAGAAGTGTCCTCCTGGGTTCCCCTCCCAGGAAGATTTCTAGATAGGATTTCATGGTATGCTTCTCATTACCACATAATGTGCCAGCTTTCACAGTGACTCAAGTGCACTGATTCTGTAAGTGGTAAGGAAAGACTTGCCCCTTCTGGCAGGAACTGCTGCAGCAGGCCCTGGTACCTTGAGAGGAGCTTGTGGCATGGAGTTTGTGGCTCCCCAACCTTGAGGAAGCCAGACTACACGGGACGCTTGGCTTTTCTCATCTCCAAAACTGACAGTTTAGTAATGGTATTTTATGAAGTGGATAAGAAGAAAAAAAGAAAAAAAAAAATCAGACAACACCCATGGCGGAGCACTTTAGAAACTAACAGAGCCAAAATAAATGCCAGCCGCACTTGGCATTGGCAACAGTGGCTGGCTGACGGGTGTCTGGTTTTCCCATCAGTCAATCTATCAGATAGTCAGCAGTTCCCTGGGCTTCATTAAACAACTGCTTATTTCCTGGAAGTCAAGCATCTTTGGAGTCATAGCAACAAAATCCACATGGGTATGGCAACAGGGGTGATATTTTATCTTTGGCCACCTCAACTCACCCTTACCACACTGAGGGAGTAAAACTCCACAAGCCTCCAAGCTGCGAAGAGTGAACCGAGCAAACCACTCCGTCATGACGCCGCCCTCCCTGCCAACAACTTCCTTAACCAGACTGCTAAAAATCATGGAGGAAGCCATTAAAAGGCCATAAAGGGAATGACCACAGGTCCAGAGCATAACCTCGGTCTCATGTGGACTAGGGTACCCTGACAGAGACTCCTGCTCACCAAGAGCATAAAGCCCAATTCACTTGGACAAAGACAGCTAGGATGAGGCCCCAGAATAAATACTGCACACTTCCCCATGATTGCAGCCTCGTGTCTGAATCTGTCTCAATTAAGCAAGCAAGCAACTAGAACATTAACACCCACACCCACACCCACACCACGCCTGCTGGCCCAAGGACCACAGACATGTAGTCACTGCACCAGACTGCCATGTCCTGAATATAACCAGTTTGAAAAGGAAGTAAGGAGGTTTTCAGTAAACTGAGAATCACATATACTCTTCCTTATAACAGCAACACAAAGCAACTGAAAAGTTTTATTTCTAAGTGAAATAATCTGAACAACGGAAGACTATCCAATATACTGCACTTAAGCTTCTGAAAATCGAAAGGAAAGGAAAGGATTCTGCAGCCCCCGACAGCCCTCTCCCAATGCCAGAAAATGTCCAGCAAGGCTCAGGCCACACCATTATGTGTACCATGGCTGAAATAAGACTAGGAAAGTTATCTAGTGCATATGCACTTTCACACTGACAGCACCACTCAGAGGCTGTCCTGATGTCTCTGCACACAGCCCTCTTCACTTACTACTGTGAAGGAGAGTCACTACCTTCTACAACACCAGAGTTACTACTCTCCAGAGGAGACTGTAACCTTCATGGCTCAGCCAATGTACAGGCCAAAGCTGCCCTACCTGGGCCCAGTCAACCACATCCAAGCTATGTCCAAGCTGACTGGCACACCCTCCTGTCTTGAATACAATTCTCTTAAAGGAATTCTGCTTCTTCAGAGCACTGCCTATCAGTCAAAGCTAAAGTATATGGCACCCTAAACATCTTCCACTAGAATTTCTAAGAAGCTGAAGCACCTCTAAAAATCCATTAATGGGGCTGGAGATAGCTCAGCAGGTAAGAGCACTGATTGCTTTTCCAAAGGTCCTGAGTTCAAATCCCAGCAACCACATGGTGGCTCACAACCATCTGTAACAAGATCTAACGCTCTCTTCTGGAGTGTCTGAAGACAGCTATAGTGTACGTACATATAATAAATAAATAAATCTTTTTAAAAAAATCGATAATGTCGTTGATAATAATGATGATGACAATGATGATCATACCCTCAGGCCTACAGTGTCATTTAACTTGACTTCTGATAAACAGCTTTATATGGACAGAACTAAAGAATGAAATTTATCCTCCTTTCGAAGTAGGCAATGCGCCTGAGTGAAAACTAAGTCCTACCCGGCACACTGCTAACACTTCTCCAGAAGACACAAATGGAATGATGCTTGGATTCCTAGAGTAGTAAGTGCCCTGCCCAAAGCAGCCTACAGACCCTAGGCAAAGCCTCTCAAAAGTCTCAATGGCCCCTTATTCAGGAATACAAAATCTCATCTGAAAACTACTATGAAATCTCAAGAGATTCCATTTACTCAAAACATTTTTTTCTAAGGAGGAGTTGGGGATTCATGCTGCATGATTTCAAGGCAGGTGACAGAGCCACATGTAACCAAAAAGTGTGACCCTGACATTAAGACAAACAGATCAATGTTGGAGGGACCACAGATAAGCGTCATATGGGCAGCTGAGCAATCCCAGCGAAGGGACCAACACTATTCCTGGAAAAGCACGGGTTCTTATCTAGTTACTGGGAATACAGAAGATTCACACCGACAGGGAAAAGGTGGGCCCTCAGACCTCATACAAAAATTAGCTCAGTACGGATTAAAGGTGTGAACACAGGATGCAAAACTCCCACAGAAGTACAAGAGGAAAGAAAAGCTTCCTACTAAATCTGGTTTTGGTGTCTTATGTACAATGTCAAAAGAATAAGCATGGGGGGGGCGGGAATAAGAGACTACATTGAACAATAACTTTATGCACCCAAGGAGCAACCAAAAGAATATAAAGGTAACAAAAAAAAAAAGAAAGGAAGAATATATTTCCAAATCATATGTTCCCTATGAGTTCCCTCTGAGTTTACTACCCAAAATACATAAGGAAATTCATGTCAACAAAAGCAAATGGCGTAACTGAAAATAGGGACACTCAGAGTAAGTCATCACACATGAAAAGGAGCTTGGCACCACTAACCTGCCAGTGAAATGAAAGCAACTACACTGAGAGATCGCCTCCCAACTGTTGGGCTGGGCACCGTTAGAACAAAGCCAAAAACACGTGTTAGCAAAGCCTCAGAGAAAGCAGGACCCTGTCGTGTGTGTGCTGGCGAGACTCTGAGGCGACACAAGCAGTGAGAGACAGTACAGACGCCCGTCACAACTTTTAATGTACAATTACTACATGCTTCAGAGACCTCACTCTGGGTAAATCACCAGGAGACGAGGCAGACTTGCAAAGAGATATTCACACATCCTCACCAGAGGTGGCACTGTTCCTGCTAGCTGAGAAAAATACAGCCCCCCCACCCCCAAATCCACTAGCCTACAAAGCAACAGAATGTTTTCTATTTACATAGGAATATTAGCCAACCTGAAAAATAGAACTAAATTCTGCAGTAAAAGTCATATAAAGGGATAACACTGCATATGGAGTATCTAAGAGTCTAATCTATAGATACAGGAAGTTGAATGCTAAACACTGAGGAGAGAGAACTACTGTTTGATGGGCACAAAGTGTCAGCTTTGTAAGGTAAGTTCTGGAATTCACTGGCACAGCAATGTGGCACACAGAACTCTACTGACCTGCACACTGAAAAACGAGGAAGATGCCAAACCTCGCTGCTGCCACTTTATAACTAGTTCACCAAGTCGTAATCAAAACTCCACGTTTTGCAATTCCTCAGGAATGGCCTGAGATTTCTGTCTCAGTCCTTACTTTCTTACTGTTAGACCTGGGGCAGAAATGAGTAGCAGAGATGGTCACATTCTCAGAACTGCTCTCTGCTGACCTGGGTATACCCTTCCAGTAAGTGTATTTACCTACACAGTTGGTATCCATCCAAGATGCTATCCAAAGGGTCTGAGTCAGACCTGGGGTAACTTGTTGAGAACTGAGAAACATCAACACAGACACGCCTTTTAAATATTTGGATTCTAGAACTTGCTTCAAGAAATGTATGACAAATGAAGTTCTGAGCAAAGTAATTAATAAAATATCATATAGCATGTTAAGATTTAGCTGTAGGGAACTTAAGTTCTAATCTAGTTACATTTAAAAAATATGATTAAATTAAAAACAAGTCTAATTAAATATGAGGTTTAGATCATATTTTAACTTTTATTACAAGACAGACTGAGCAACTTTTTCCTCAGTGTCTAGGGACTGAAGCTGGGCCTCTGCATGCTAGCAGGTGCTCTACCACAGAGGTGCATTCCTAGCCTGACTAAAATTTTACCTTGCAACAGACACCAATCACTTGATGTAAACAGAGGTAACTTCAGGGTTGTATATGAAATGAATTCTGCGCTTACAGACGTAGGCAGCCATCAAGTGAGTGTCATAGGTGTTCCATGGACAACAGAGATGACCATGACTAACCAAGCTGCAGGCCACTCACACTCAGCTGACATCTTCCATGTGACTCGCAAGTTCTTCTCACCCCACCCACTTGAAAGGACTTGTGCAAAGTATAAAATAACTCATAAAGCAAGAGGAGAAAAATACATATTTTACTCAAGTCTTAAACTCAGAATCACAGGAAGCGGGTTGAGATGAAATGTCCTCAGTGGATGACGAGTCAGAACTTACTATGTAAGATAAGCGTTGTTCTATTTCTAAACTGGCAGTAAATTCAAGATATTCCTCTGACATTTCTCAAGTCAGAAAATCCCCGAGGTTTTCACCTCTTCCGTCACAGCAGTCTGGAAAGGGCCAGGCTTGCTGTGCTGGGTGTTTCTCTGGGAAAAAATGACAAGGGACACACAGCTTTCAGTCTGGGTGATGCGGGGCTCTGGTTACTATGCACAAATGAGTCACATTTGTGATGGTTATTTCTAAGGGGGAAAGTCATCAAAGAAGTGAGCAGCAGCAGGGAGAAAGTATCGCTCAGGGGTTGTGCTTCTCTCTTCCTTGTTCAAGGACAGTGTGTAACTGAAGAGCAATGACATCCGACTCCCTAAATAAAAGTCAGATTCCCCTTCACTCTCTCATCTTACGGCTAAAACACTTGGTACAAAAGTTGACTTTATTCCAGGACAGCCAGGGCTATACAGAGAAACCCTGTCTCAAAAAACCAAAAAAAAAAAAAAAAAAAGTTGACTTTAAGCGGGGAGTGGTGGCACACACCTTTAATCCCAGCACTCGGGAGGCAGAGGCAGGTGGATTTCTGAGTTCGAGGCCAGCCTGGTCTACAGAGTGAGTTCCAGGACAGCCAGGGCTATACAGAGAAACCCTGTCTCAAATAAATAAATAAATAAATAAATAAATAAATAAATAAATAACAAAAAAAAAGTTGACTTTAGCAAGAGGGCAATCAGGCTAATTAGCCCAGCTCTTCATGAAGATTATGTTAGGTATCACAATTGAGTTTATGCATAATTACAAGGAAGTTTTATTATCATAAGGAACCAACTACATCTCAAATACTCTGTATCTCCGAGATACTCGGGACAATAGTGAAAACCCACCCGACTTTAGGGTAAGGTTTAGTATCAAACTGTAACAGTCAGAATTAGTAAAAAATGTTAGCTGTACATCTAACACAGTGTCAAATTTAGACAAAGATTAGCAATATATAAAAGCAGAAATCATGATTAAAATAAACGATTAGAACTAGGATGTAGCTCGGAGGGCTGAGTGTTCCCCTGGTGTGTAAGAAGTTCTGGGTTCACTGTCCAGCGCCGCCTAAGTCAGGCATGGAAGCATGCTCTATGCCCCAGCACTTTACATGAAGAGGCAGGAGGAGCAGGAGTTGAAGGCCATCCTTAAACTGTGAGTTTGAGTTCAGCCAGAACTGCCTGAGACTATCTCAAAAAAATAAAATAAAATAAAATGAAAGTCATAAATCAGAAGTTCTGAAGGTCAGAAAACATGCTGGGATGTATTCATAATAGCTACATGAACAATAACAGTTACTGAAGCAAAACAGTATCTATAAATATACACAATCTTGTGAAACAAAGGAACAGGAACGAGAAGAGGAGATTGAATGTGACTATGAATGGCCGTTAACCATGGGCACTATTTAAATAAGAATAGAGGCTGTCAAAGTATATAACTGTGAATGAAGGAAGGAAAATGGGGCAGAAGAGAGGGCTGGGAGTACATCTCAGTGGTATGCCATTTGCATGACATGCACAGAACTCTGGGCTTGAGCCTCAGCTTACATACCCACAAATACACTACAGGGTTAAACCAGAAGAATTATCATCTCTCCCCGCCACCCCCAGTCTCCATCTCCCTTTTCTTGCTAAGTCCCTGGAGCACTAGGAATTAATTCTGACTTGTGAACTCCTCACTGGAGAGAACAAGAGGTTCACTTGGCACTCCTTCCTGGGAGTACAGGCACTTTTTTTTTCTTCATATCCCTCTAGGGAGCCTCTTAGTGACCTTATGTACCAATTGAGAATACAGTGAGCATATCAAGAGGCTGGTGCCAAACTGCCATCAGGGTCCCTCGGATTTCCACACTAATCGTCCCCTGTGCTATAAAAAGATGGGATGGGAGAATGAGGTCCCAGCCAGCTCTCTCATCAACTGCTGGCCACAAAGTCTGCACTGGGCAGTCAGGAGTTCACAAATGCTCACCCCTTAAGAGGAGGAGTATGGAGGGATGGTCTTGAGGGACTCATTCTAGGTACAGTTGGAAGAGGAGGGCGGGATGGGCTGGGGACATAGCTACAGTGGCAGATTACTCCTGTGGCATGCGTAAGAGCCTGGGTTCAATCCCCAGTGCTGGAGCAGGCAGGGACAGTCAGACTCCATCTACAAAGAGCTGCAAAATCTACAAGAGATAAAGGCTATCCCATGCTAACTGACATGGTGACCTCATGAGAAGATAAGTGTTTGTACTCCACTGAAATGGCGCCACTCACTCTGTAGTCTCTATTCACATCGCTGAGCTGCCAATAATTATCAGGGAGGCCCATACGCTTGTATTCTTCACTAAGGTCAATCAGCAGCCAGCCCTGCTCCCGTTCTTCCTTATCCAGCTTGGGATTGAAGGAAAAGCAGTATAGCTCCTCGTACTTCACTGCAAGAGAAAGAAGAGTACAGCCAAATCAAGCCAGGTCAAAGGCAAAACCCATCTGCCCCCAAACCACTCCGTCCCAGCTGGAGTTCACCGTCCCAGCCTCCCACCCCTGACGAGCCTCCTTCCCCACGGAAAGCCCAGTGTCTCCTTGTTGGCAGTTTCCAAAATACATAAAGTATGGAGCATAAAAGTAATTAAGAATGTAGGGATTGATCAGACATCTATCGTGTCTGGATTTGGAATAGATTCTAAGAAACACAGGTCTGATGCTCACAATATTAAGAAAGCAGAAACAAAATAGTTACAAAAGGTATGGATTTTGTCACATGTTTCCATTAAAAACATGTATTTTTAACAACTACATATAATTGCATTGCTCTTAAGATATTTATAGGAGTAATTAATAAAAACCAGCTCATAATGCACAGCAGCAGCCTGTGCCTGGAGTCCAATCTGAGGGATGGACCATGAAAACCTTTCTACAGCTTTGCCAGCCTCATGGTTTCCCTTTTCCCAATAAAACTTGGCTCTAGCACTTGGCTCTTTTTGCTCTGGCCTTGCCTTATAAGGGAAGTTACAATTCAGCACTGCCCGGCAGAAATATCATGTAGCCCACACTGTCATTACAAAACTTCCTGTTTCCACATTAAGAATTAAAAGGAAACTGAAATTAATTTAGTAATATTTTGATCCACTATAGCTAATACAGTTACTTTAACATGTATATAGTACAAAATATAGTAAAGAATACACATTTTGTTCTGCCTTTTGGGACTCCACATGTAGTTGTATTACTACAGCTCAGGGACAGTACTGTGGCCAGTGGCTACCATATTGGAAGAGCAAGCCTTAAGTCTTGAGAAGGAGGAGAGAAGGAAGAGGAAGAGGAGGCCTTGTTTTATTCTAGATTTTGTTCTAACAGACTGATGGATCCAGCTTTTACACACCAATGCTAAATCCTCCCTTCAAAGATGAGAAAAGTACAGCAAAGAGGCTGAGGAGCATCTCTCACTCAGGGTCACAGAGCTGGGTCACACTCAGCATCACGGTGCTCCATGCACCCACACAGCAGCGCTCAGTTCTTCCCTATTTCCCCTCTTCCACCTAAACTTCCTGTCCCCCTCCAACATGTGCCTCAGTTTCCCCAGATCCTCCCATGTAGTGCTCAGCTTGCTGACAGCCCTCTCTCTGTGCAGACAATTCAAGGCTCCTGCAAGTGACTGCAGGCCCAATCCAGGATCTGGCCACCAGCAAGGAGCCAAGGAAAACTCAGCTGCAAGCTTGTTTGACTGCTGGTAAGATGGCTCACCCACACGAAGGAAGAAAGGCACAGCCATGTTCTGAAGGAAGAGAGGGGCATTTCTAAGGACGCAATCGTTTTCACCAGACCCCTAAGAGGCCCAACTAGACAGATTATGTACCACTTGAGTGTTCTTGATATCACTTTTTAAACTTTAAAACAGAACAGGCTGTGGATCAGGTAAGAAAGGTGCACAGACACACTCACAGACCAGACCTGTCATATGAGCTACTGGGGCACAGTAGAGACAACTGCGGTCCTGTTCTGGGAACAGCCGGTTCAACTCTGACCCATCTTTTCCATTACTGAGTACCATTTTCATGACACAGACTTCTGCTGACATAATGCAGTTAGCAGATGCAATCTGTCAGAGATGCCAAATGGATCTCTTGAGACATCTTCGGCTCCCTGGTGGTAATAATGGAAGTTAAGCTCCTTTTGTTAAACGTTTACAAATGGGTTTGAAGGTAGGAAGAGAAAAACTGACTGATGGCTCTCTGTATGTGCACTGATGCTGAACATCAAAACTGCACAAGACCAAGAGCTGCGAACGGGACCATCATCCTGGAGCTGGATGACGTTAGCCTAGGTTTACACTGAAATTATAAAATATTTTCTTTTCTGTGGGGCATTTTTATAGAAAGGGATGCTAAACAAATCTTCAGGCCCAATTTAAAATTCCATGAGGGCAAGAAAGGCTCCACATCGTTGTTGACCAAAGCTGCATCTTGCTAATGTACTGTGGGTAAGTCTCTACTCAGAAGCCTGCCCACACTGTACACCGGAGATTACGTAATGCGCGTACCCTAGCACAGGTGTGAATTTTACAGACTGGTTCCCATTTCATAACTATGCTTCCTACTCCACTGCTTATCATAAAATCAGACATAAATTTTAACACTCACCAGGGAAGGAAGATTTTTTTTTTAATTGGATTAAAAATGCCTAGGACTATTCTGTTTACAGATATATTTTTTAATTTTTATAATGACAAATTCTAGGTACTTACCTATGAGGATCAATGTGGTGTTGAGATTATTATTTGTGTGTGTGTATGTGTGCGATGTGTGTGTGTGTAGTGTATGTGAGTGTATGTGTATATGTGTGATGAGTGTGAGTGTGTGTGGTATGTGTTCATGTGTGCATATGCATGTGTGTGAGTATGCGCGTGTGTGTAGTATATGTGAGTCTGTGTATATATGTGAGTGTGAGCGTGTGTGAGTGTATGTGTGTGCGTGTATGCATGTGCATATGTGTGTATGTGTGCATGTGTGCATGTGTGAGTGTGCGCATGTGTGTAGTATATGTGAGTGTGTGTGTGGTATGTGTGCATGTGTGCATGTGCGTGTGTGTGAGTGTGCGCGTGTGTGTAGTATATGTGTGTATATATGTGAGTGTGAGCGTGTGTGAGTGTATGTGTGCGTGTGTATGTAGTGTGTGTAAGTGTGTATGTGTGTGCGTGTGTGCATGTACATATGTGTGCATGTGTGCATGTGTGTTGTGTGTGTAGGTCCTGGCCCAGGCACAGAGGTCTGACAACCCTCAGGAGTTGGTTCTCTCCTGTCACAGAGGGATCAGGGGAATCAAACTCAGGTGTTCAATCTTGCATAGCAAGCAGTTTGAACTACTGAGTCACCCTGCAAGTCCCGTCAGGACTTTTTAAATACAATATGGAAGGATTAAATCAAGGTAATTTACTTGGACATAATAAACAGCTTTGTGATGAGATGTATGAAATCTTAACAGTGCTGAAATGTATGATACTCATTAATATCTATGCTTCTCATGCTGTGTAATAAAAAAAAATATTATCTGTCTTATTCTTCCGACCTGGGGCTTTGGACTCTTGGATAAGACCTTTCTACTCCCTCCTCTTCCCTTGCATGGCCACCATTCTTTTTCCCACGTCTATGGGTCCACCAGTTTTAAACTCCAAACCTAAGCAGATATGCCATATGGTCTTCCTTTAGCTTATTTTATTTCACACACCCATCATGTCCTGTGGGAGTCAGAATGTGGAGCGTCTCACAGAGGCTCACGTGTTTAAATGCTCAGTTACTTGTTGGTGCTGTTGAGGAGGAAACAGAATTTTTTTGTTGTTGTTTTTTTGTTTTTCAAGACAGGGTTTCTCTGTATAGCCCTGGCTGTCCTGGAACTCACTCTGTAGACCAGGCTAGCCTCAAACTCAGAAATCCTCCTGCCTCTGCCTCCCAAGTGCTGGGATTAAAGGCGTGGAGCTTTGCTGGAGGATGCACATTACTGGGGAGGAGTTTGAGAGTTTTACAGTCTTACCCCACTACTAATTTGCTCTCCCCGCTTTTTGGGTGTGGTTGAAGATGTGAGCTCTCGGTTTCCAGTGTGAGCTGTCTTCTGGATTCCAACCCTCTGCAACTCCAAACCCAAATATAAGCTGTCTTTGCTGATATTTTAATCAGAGCAATAGAAAAGTAACTGACGCCTGTGGACACTGAACGTTTTCTTTACCCATTCATCAGCTGATGAACACAAAAGGCTAATAACTGTGCTACTGTGGATGCCGCTACACTGGACATGGAAGGAGACACCTCTTCAATGTAACGATTTCAAATCTGTCAGGTGAATCTGATGCTAGCTCTATGTTTAGTTTTTAGAGGAGTGTTCACAATGTTTTCGATATTGGCGACAAGCATTTATAGTCCCACAGTATACAGGAGTTCTCTTTTCTGTATCTCCTTTCTGATCTCAGAGTGTCCTTTCTTTTACACATTTGCCACTCTAATAGATGTCAGGTGGTATCTCAATGTGGTTTTTGTTTTTTATCTCCCTAGTGATTAGTGATGCTGAGTTCTCCCTCGCTCTCCACTCAGATCTTCCACTTACAAGTGTCCAGTTAGGTCCTGTCGTTGGCCATTTGGGTTCTTCTTTTTCCAACCCTTTATCCTTCCCCTACCTGTTTCACTCCCTATCATTATATAGGAGAGGAAGAAAGATAGAGAGGGAAGGGGGAGAGAAGGAAGGGAGACAAAAGGAAAAAGGGGAGGGAGAAGGAGAGGGGAGGGAGAGAAGGGAGAAAGGGGAATAAGGGAGGAGGGAGGAAGAAAGAGAGAGAGAGATGGAGATCTGAATCTAATTTCTTCTTTGAGCTCAACTACTACTAACAAACTTCACACGATCACAGAAACTAGCCATAGCTGACAAAAACATGCCTCTGCTAGAGCACGAGACAAATCATAGTCAACTGCTGGGAAGCAGCCCCATATCCCCACACCTGGGATTAAAATGCAAACATAGTCGTTTTTTAAAGAAAAAAAAAATTTCCAGATTTCTCACCCCAGATCCCTTGTAATTCTAACTTGGATAATGAGGTTTTTTTCACACAGAGTTTAAGTTCCTTCTATGGTTTGGATATCAATCCTTTATCAGATGTGTGTCTCACAAGTACAGTCTTTTGATACATGAGCTCTCTCTCAGTCCATGAACTAATCTCTTTGTCATAGAGAAGCTTTCCATCATATAGAAACCGTCAACTTCGAACAGAGAGAAAAAGATTCGCCTGTTCAGCAAGGCCAACTCCCTCAGCTGATTCACTGTAGACCTAGTAAGTGTTCCTCAGACTTTCCACATCTATAAGTCCCTGCCACCACACCCAACAAGACAACTTCTGTTGAAGTGATAAGGACCTTATCCTAGGGTGTCCTGACGAGGAGGCCCTCCTCCTATAAAAAGCAGAAGCAAAACAAAACAAAACCAAGCTTCTGGTCTACAGGAGTATTCTAAGATGCACCTATAATTTTAAAGCTTGCCTTTTAAAGTACAGAAAGTTACAAACTGTATTAATACCTTCTGGTATACTACCTACTAAGGCAATGTAATTACCTTAACAAAGGCAGACCTGAGCATTTTTTCTATCCAGAAAAAGCAAAGGGACAATTCATAAATATCACACAAAATTAACTAAGCTTGAATATTTCTGGCGGGAAGTCTGACTGGCTTCTCAGTCAGATGCATAATGAAAATCGGGCGTGGAGATGTGGGTTCTCAGTGTGTTAGCCCCATTGCTCGCAGTGTCTTCTCACCCAGGGAAGCAGGAGTCCCTCCACACCAGCTTAACTTCCTTCTCTCCCCACCGTGTTCTCCCTCAGAAAACTGAATTTCCCTGGAGCAAACCCAAGTTCACCAAGTATAGACACTCAACAAGGAACCTGTCACTGGCTGACCCTCTGCTCTTCTCTCAGAAGAGGTGTCACCTGGCTGACTCCAGAGATGGGGTCAGAAGGGAAACACTGGGAGGAAGGGAAGAGATTTGTTTTGCATAGATCAGCACAAAGTTATGGGAAGAGGGTTTTCAGAAAAAAATTGAAGAGATTTTATCTCATTGCAGAGTAACTTCGAAAACAGGAGGGTAACTTAATATTAAAGTACTTTAAAAATTCAAAGAAAAAAAAATAAAAAGGGATGAGAAGGCCACCAGCAATCACCAGGATACAGAACTGTGGAGTTGGTTAGGCCAGAAGCTAATTACCGAAAGCCAATTGCCTTAGAGCTAAAAGTCTACTGAATTTAGCCAACTCCATTGCCACAGAACACCCACCAGAGAACAGCAAGAGGACAACGCAGCCTGTTACTGGGTTGTGCACCCCGAACATAAAATAATAAGCATGTCTCACCTTCACTGTGAATTTTAAGCAAGTCCAAGTTTAAATTAACATCAGGGATGTGGATGCTAATGTCTTGGAAGAGGACTACCAGACTCAGACAGACATCATCAATTAAGAGTGAGAGACATGACCAGGGTGGGAAAGGGAGAGTCAGTGGAGCCACCTTGCAAACAGGAGGACCTGAGTTTAATCCCTGGAACTGACGTCAAAAGCACCCAGGCCTGGTGGCTCAACTGGAATCTCATCACTGAGGAAGCAAAGACAGGCAAATAGATCCTGAGAACGGCAGTCTACTTGATCCTGCTAGAGACTCTCTCTCAAAACACAGGGTCTGGAGAGGTACTCCATGATTCAAAGCTCTGGCTGCTCTTCCAGGCAACAGATCCCAGCACCACATGCAGCTCTTAACTCCGCTGCCAGGTGATCTGCTGCCCTCCTCTGGCTTCTTTAGAAACTGCAAACTCATGGTGCAAACATAAACACCCTCAAATACTCATACACATAAAACAATAAAATGCAAACCAAAGAACACAACGATGTGACAGCTCTCAATAAACAGTACTTGAAGTTGTCCTCCAGCTTCCACACATGAGTGCACATATACAACCACACACACATGAATATGACTTGAAATTTGCTCAAGCATCAATGATTTAGACAACATAAAAGTTTCAAATTAAGCAGATGAGACAAACTCAACCATGGGATTTTTGAAAGCCATAGTTAATATAGAGTTGTGGGTATAGCCCTTTGCATAGTAGTATAGTAAGCCCTTTGCATGGGTAAGGTCCTAGATTCGATTCCCACCACCAAAGGTGGGGGGGGGGGGAAATATGCAGAAGAATTGGGAAATAAGATTACTTTAAAAGACTGTAATTTTAAAAAGAAAGGAGGGGAAAATAAACATAAGAAATTATTTAAGATTGAAGGACACACAAACACAAAAGTAGTAAGATAACTGATATAAAAATAAACAGCTGGAGGCAAATTAGAAGGGTGAATACAGGGATCAGGCACTTGGGAAAGCTGAGACCTCTGAGAAACAGACGTCCCTTCCTCAGAGAATCGCAGATCCTCATGAGTATGTCAGACCCACCAGGTTAACGAAATTTCTCATCCTTGGGTCCAACCTCTCTTTTGACTGAACTATCTGATACTGGGATCCTTTCTAATCCATGACCAAATGCTTATCCATCTTTGTTTACATGAGATGCAAACCAGTGAAATTTCTTCCAATTTTTTAGTAGTTCCAGAAAAGAAAATAGCTCTTCAAAGGTCTTGGGACTCCTAAACATTTTTTTCTTAAAAAAAAAAAAAAAAAAAAAGCCTCTGTAGTCCCCTGCAATTAGCCATATCCACAAGAGATGAAATAGGTAAGCAGAAGAGACTCTGAGTGACAGCAGAGGACCCTGCACCGCCATTTCCTTCACCAGTTCTCACCCTTCCCCCTGCCCCCTCCCTCTCCTCCTTACTGGCCTATAGGGGGAATAATGACTTATTTTGTCAACTCTGCCCCAATGATCTGTGACAAACGGTGTGTGCCTCCTGTCTGAGCCTCCCTACCTCTGCTCATCTCCCTGACTTCAGTCCTGCGGCTCACGTGCCATGGCCTCAGCGCTGCAGGCAGTAGCTTTAGAACTGCTGAGCCTTTGTATGCCCTCCCACACTTATTAAAACACCATGCATTGCCTAACCTGACATTTTTAATCCCAGTGTTTCAGAATGCTACGGACATTTTAAATCCACTCAGGTGAGTTTTAATTAAATTAACTGCTATGTTTTCTTTTATGGAAAGGGCAGCCAATCAAGACATTGGCACCATCTGAAATCTAGTGATGGAAATGCCACCTTTTAAGAAAATGCATGCATTTTTAAAAGCAGGTGGACCCTCACGGTATGTCCTAGCACTTTCCGCTCCCACCACAGCCTCCCCACCCTTAGAGCTACTCTTTCAGCTACTAAGCCTTTCTCAGTTCTCCAGCTATTCCTAAATCCCATTAATCCAGTCAGAGTACATTTATTTCCCTGCATATCCATTAATCAGTGACACAGAAGTTGCTGGCACGTAACTCCTCCTGCAAGCTCTGCTGCATGCAGCCTAGTCTACATCTTCCCAGAACTGCTGTTCCAATTATAGAAGGCCCTCCAAAAGAGTTCAACCGCTTTCCTGGCTCACTCTGCAGTTATTCGTAACACGCTAGGAGGTGGGGAAAGGTCTCAGCCTGAAAGAAGAACAAAGCAAAGTCAAAACCACCAGATTGTGACCATTCCCAGGCCCCATCTCCATGAAGGAGCACTGGCTCTAAGCTCCCTGCAGTCCTGTCCCAGGGAAGTCAGGACCCAGCCCAGTGCCTTGCAAAGGTCGCCAACTTCTCATCATTTTGTAAAGAAACCATAAGCACACATCCTTTTTTCCTACTGAAGCCTTCCATGTGACTCTGAAGTACAACCTCGATGGTGTCTTTTTACTGTAATTCCCAAGAAGCCTGGATGCACACCTCCTTTGAGCAAGCTCACACAAGCCTGGCAGAGAGTCAAAGAACACTTCTCTAGAGGTATATAATATAGTGAGGTCTCCAGCTAAAGACCCAAATACTATACAGGCTAGAACAAGACAGTTACACAGACTGCCCAGTTTCCATGTCCAAACATTCTTCCCACCACGTGTGTATGTGTGGGTGGTGGTGGGAGTTCCGTTTGGGAGAACCAGCGGGAACTTCACCAACAGTCATGGATGCTAACTAACAAAAGCCTAGGCAGTTGTTACTAATGATCAAATCAAACATATATCCCTCAAAACCGTATCTGAACAAAACAGTCAACACAGTGGCTCTCACCCTGTGATTCCAGACCTGAGGAGCCTGTGACATTGGGCCACTCACCCCTGTAATTCCAGACCTGAGGAGCCTGTGACATTGGGCCACTCAAGGCAGCATAGTAAGATCCTGTCTCAAACAGACAAACAGACCAACAGACAAACAACCTAAGAAAACCGGGCACTCTGGGTGGAGAGGAACACACTACAAGTTTTGGATACAAATGTTTTCCATACTAAACAACCTATGCGTTCTGTCTTAGGCCTCATACCAAGTGATTCAATTAACAAAGTTGTATAATTTTTTAAAAGTGATTTCAGACTGAAAGAAAACCACTATCGAGGAAATTTAGGAACACAAAGGTTATCCAAAGAGGCCCGTGTGGTAAATAGCTCAGAGAAGACCGCAAAAAGAACAAGGTTAAGGGCGAAGTGGTTATTTGGGCAAGAATGACAACCAAGTCCTAAAACCCTGCTTTTCCTAAGCATAACAGGAACCCTGCCACATGACTTGTGTCTCTCTCTAGAAGTCACACGTCAGATGCCCAGTTTCTTTGCCTACCTGGCCGTGCAAGGCGTATCAGAGAGATGTACACGTCGTGGCAGTCTCTCTCCTGTGGTATGACAAGTTGCACGATCTGGAAGTTCTTGCAGCGAATAAGCAGAGGGCAGCCCGTAGCTGTTGTCGCCTGCTTTTCAATGGTGGAGATCTGACTGTGCAGAATCTGGGACGAAAAGTTAACACGAGGGGCACCGTAAGCACGAATAAGAAATAAAACTGACAAAGGGCAGACAGGCCTCTGAGCCACAGGGACAAGAAACAGCCCTCAAAAGTAGGCCTTGCTCAACATCCGCACTCTGCTTACAAGAGCTGGAGGGTTCTACCTAAGGGTCCGCTATAAAAATCTCTAACTTAGTTTTCAGTACCAAGCTTTGTTATTATTTCGAAAGGAAGTATTCTGCATTTAAATTTACACAGCTCCAGGTAGGGGAACATTTGGGCAGTCAAATGCTGGATGCATGTAATAGCTAAATTTAAATAAGGTCATGGGAAGTCAGTAAAATAAACTTTTGCAATCAATAAGAGATAGAGATGGCTCCACTGGGAAGTGTCACCATGGTCCTTAATTCCACAGGGGATGCTCAAGGCCAACGGCACCTTGTTCTCTAAGCTGTTGGTGGTCAGGCAGTCTGCAAAAGAAAATGTTTCACTTTCTCATTGTTTGTTGTTTTTAACCAGCAGATCACAGTACAGAGTGGCTTACCTGATAGAGAGACACGATGTGAAATGATTAAATCAAGCTAACTAGTAGATACAATACAACCATAGACTTCCTGAGCTACCATTTCATGGTGATATATTTGAAATTTACCAAAGATATTTTGAAATATATAATATATTATGATCCACTATAAACCCTTGTATACAATATGCTTGATCTCAAAGCCTAGTCCTCTGATCTATCTGAGTCTTCTGGTTACTCTGATCATTAACTCCCCATGCCCTTCCTCCTGACCTCATCTACAGCCTCTGGAATAAACCACCATTCCATTAAGAAAATAGGTTGATAAGAAAATAATCCAGCCAGACAGTGGTGGCGCACGCCTTTAGTCCCAGCACTTGGGAGGCAGAGGCAGGTGCATTTCTGAGTTCAAGGCCAGCCTGATCTACAGAGTGAGTTCCAGGACAGCCAGGGCCATACAGAAAAATTCTGTCTCAAAAAAAAAAAACAAAAAAACAAAAAAACAAAAAACTACAACAACAACAAAAAAGAAAATAAACCATTCTGGACCATGTCTCCCTGACTTTTGAGGAGATCTATGTTCTGTCCTTAAATTCCTGTCTACTATGAGGTACTGGCTACCCTTCCGGTGCTAAGTGTATGTCTATCCATGGGGTAAGGAATGGAATCTACAGGTCAAGATTTTGGTCATTGGTTATAAGGCCATGTTTGTCCTGCTACACAACGTCAGAAATGTCTACTGGTTTGATGATTAGGCACAAAGATTCCTGGTTATGGGACTAGTCTTTAGATTTCCTTTTCTTTTTGAAATTACCAGAAAAGTAACAACAACATCATAAAATAATAGGACTGATAATGAAGAGGTCCCTGCAAGGGAGGGGGCCCCTGAGGCTCCAACCTCATTGGAGGAACTCTCAGGAACTGAGAGCTGTAGAGAAAGGGAGAGTCACCCTCTTTTGAGGACATGGCCTCAACAATATAACCATGTGCATATATCCAGTCCTAACTGGCCTCAGGGCATTATTAACAACAATAAAAAGGGGAAATGAAGTTGAAAGGGAGGCAGAATCAGGCACTAAAGGGAGCGGAGGGATGCCTATGAGCAATGTATGGAACGTATGAAACGTTCAAATGATAACAGATGTGTGTAAAACATCCTACAAAGAACAGTTATAACAAATCGGGTGCTATAGCACGCTACACCTGACAGGACTGAAGATCTTCCCGGCCATGCATAAGGTTCTAGCAGCTTCAGCTACTGCTAGCACATTCATCCATCCTATCTTGGATAATGTCTAGATATGAGTGTTGGAAATATCTAAGTGCATCAGGTATGGCTGTGATTTCAGAAGGAAATTCCTTTTCTAATACACCTCATAAACTGCTTCCAAAATGCCCCCCAAAGTCCACGGTTCCCATCCTGAAACCAATGAAAAACATTTAAGGCTAAAGATGCAGATGTCATACCCAGGTTTCTTTTCTTGTGTCAGGTGCATTTTCCACGAATATGACATGAGTGGCCGTCAGGTACAAAGTTCCCAGCGCTGCCTTTTTACAAGACACTCTGTCTACCAAGCGCACGTTTTCAACCTAGAGACGTTGGGTGAAAATCAAAAGAGCCAATCACAAAATATCCAGGAACCTTACATTTACTCTAAAACTTACACAGGAGAAAGTCTCCAATAATTAAACCAAAATACACCCCTTTGCTCAGCAGCGGACCATGATAATGAGTATCAAGTAATAAAATACCAGTTACGAAAATGTGATTTTAAATATGCCACAAAACATTTATGTAAATGTTTTGGGAAGGGCAGTACACACTCTTAAGTGCTGAGCCATCTCTTTAGCTCCATGAAACACAGCTCCCTTGATCCCCTGAATTAAGTCTAATATTTCAGGTTTCACCTCTTCTTTGACCCACAACTATTTAATGAGCATATTTTGTCATTTCTCTATGACTATTATTTTATTTAATTTACTAAACATTCTATTTTGAACTAACTTTAAGGACACTGTCAGGAAACAGCTTTGAAAGGAAAAAAATAAGGATATGTTATCTTTACAGCATTTCTTTGAGAAGGGAAACTATTTAGCTGCTTAAAGTTGTATAGCAAAAATATCTAGGATCAGTATACTAATTAACAGTATGTAAAAATGAAATATAAATCATTTTTTATACCCTGAGGACTAGTGAAACTGAACTTCATTCCAATACTTAACTATGGTAATATTTTACAGTAAAAATATTCAGTATAGACTATTTTCCCCACAGAAATGAAAGAGTCTATACCACTTTAAAGTATTTTTAGAAAGCCTAGTAGTACAGAGTGAGGAGGAACACTTGTCGGCAGACGGGAAGACGTAATGGAATTATCCCATGTCTTTTGTTAACTTTGGATGCTGCTGCAGGGAAATTAAATTTCAAAGTTTGGCAATCACTCTTACAGGTCCCAGAGCTGTCAGAAGCAATTTTGAAGCTATAGAAGACAAAAAGAAATGGAGGATAAATAAATGAGAGAGAGAGAGAGAGAGAGAGAGAGAGAGAGAGAGACCACCAAAATGATCTGCCCGTATGTTAAACAATACCAGAAATGGGTAATCAACATGATCATTTCATTCCTCAGTATACAAAGTGCATGAAGACTGCCATATTCAGCGCCCACTTCACAGTCCGTACTTAGGTAGCTGGAACAACCTTAAATGAAATAAATCCCCTCAATTCTGGCACCATCCTGAAAACCTACTAGTTTAATAGCTATGCCTCATTGGTGAGTTAACTCAAGCCTATTTAATCTACACAGCAATGAGACTTCTCCTATCTGAAGATGAGATTTGGGAACCTACTTATTTCTTGGACAAAGTTATCACAACTTGTTTGCCTATTCCAGAGACTATGTACATGCCACACAGGGGCACATACTCTGTAAGTGGCTTTTAATGTACGCTAAGAAAGTTACAGCCGTTAATTCTGGATTGTGCATTTACCACAAATGTGATTATTTTTAAATGAGATCCACCTATGTCACTAGTGGGATAGCCCAGCCGTGATATTTAGTCACTGTTGCTCTTCTCTTCCTTTGTAGGACATAAAACTCTGATGCTTCTTAGTGGTGTCTGAGATCTGCTCAAATGCAGTTAAACTGTAGACTCTGGCATTCTATCAAGTGTTTAAGTCATAGAGCCAAAAGAGGTAAGCCTGAAGAGTTACGTCAACTGGGGAAAGAAGGCATCTGAGCAAATGCACTGTTTAAAGTTCTCAGAGAGAGGAGCACTAAAAGCAGACTTAGGAACAGTCAGGTCAGATGCTGTAAGTAACATTTTATTGTCAGGGAGCAGAGGAAACGTTTGTGCCAGCTGCTGTTGAGACCTGGAATAAGGCAGAACTGATATTGTAGACACTAATCCTTTAGCCAGCAGGGGCCTGGGAACACCAGGACTAGAAGCTATACAAGGCCACCAGAAGCATCAACTCCCAAGTGCTGAGACTGCAATAATTCTGTCCATGTGGAAGTGGGAGCATGATGGGATAGAATCAGAGGCCATTCTGGTCATTCACACTCCACCCCAGAGACATACGGCCAAAGACATTTTAAAGAAAGGTCTACTGTCGGGACACAGTCCAAGAATGTAGTTACAGGAGAGGGAATCATGAGCGCTTATGAGAAAATTCCAAGAAAGCAAGCATCCGATGACCTCAGTTTCTTGTGATGTGTCTCTGTGCTCCTACCAGATGTTGCAGATAGGAGTGAGTTTACTCCAGGGGTTGTGATTCACCTGCCTCTGTGGAGACACATGTGCAGCTACTTGCAGCCTGTCCTTGTGACTGAGCACTGGTGACTCTCTGTAACCCTCTGAGTATAAACTGTCAGAAGCTCTGAATAAGACTTTAGCCCCACTCATTTTTAGGCCCCAGTCCCCCAGGTTCATGGCTAATTAGAGCAGTCAACTGTATATGAATTAGTATTGCCCACAAGAGCACCCGTGCTTGTGGTACAGGCGTTAAATGATTCTAGATGTCTGTGAGGTGGTTAGGGTCTTACACTTGAAAGGACAAGGAAAGACCCATTTTTTAGGATCTCAGGGATCACTGAGAAAGGAGACTTATTTATGCAACTCATGAAAAACTCTTCTCCGACTCTATGAAGTTTCTTAATCATTTTTTGTTTGGTTGTTTTTTTGTTTTTGTTTTGTTTTTGTTTTGTCTGAGTTTTGTTGACATAGGGTTTCTTTGTATAGCCCGGCTGGCCTAGAACTCTTTGTAAACCAGGCTGCCTGCCTCCGCCTCCTGAGTGCTGGGATTAAAGGCACGCACCACCACGCCCTACCATTCTCTTAGCTCTTAAAACTGGTTGGTTGGTTTTCCAACTGTGGGACAAGTACTAATTCACTTCACACTTAAGCACCTCGTAATGTATAAGGAAGAAATCATGCCTAGAAGCATCACCCAAGCACAAGCAGCGTTCATCTTTTAGAACACTGTGGAAAACATCTATGCGCTACTGTAAGTGGGTTGTATTAGGTACAGAGGTGTGGGAGGCAGCAGGCGGGAATCAGTCTGTCTGCTTCGCTGCAGCATCAATCCAGCCTTAGCCAGAACTGTCCAGACACACAAACCTTGGGAATTTGGAGACTCAGAGTGCAATTAAGGAAGAGGCAGGCCCCATACATAGCTGCACCAGGGAATAAAGATGAACAAGAGGTGCTAAAACAGCCAGAAACAAGATGTGCAAGGGAAGAAAGAAAACGTGAGCTCCCATGGAAGCCGGCAGGCACTCTTCAGGACTGCTTTGGCCTTCCAAAGGAAAGAGAAGAGAGGTATTCAATATCCCAAGAAGCATCACACATATCAGCCCCAATCCAAGCTGTCATGGGCCATATAAAAAAAAATTACCAAAAAACCAGCAGTAATAAAGAAGAAGGTTTTAGCTGTGTTCTACATTTTGCCATGCATTACACCACCACTTTGTACACCTGACCTCTTAACAAAACACTCCCGAGTGAGGGATATGAATTCACAATTACCTCAAGCAATATTATACAGATAATTTGAGTTCTGAAAGTAGGGTAATTTACTTAGGTAAAATTGCAGTGCGAAAATTTCATTTACAAACACCACCAAGACATTATTCCTTGAGACAAATCCAAAGACAGAAGCGTGGACACGGGAAACAAGAGCCCAAACACTGGTACAGACTGACTTTCAGGGTTCTCAGAACTAATAGAAGAGCAAAGAGTAAACACATGATTGCAGTCAACAAGACGCGCGCAGGGCGCTGTGCTAGGTACCGAATGGGGCAGGGCAGCCATTGTAGGGCTGCAGGGACCTTACAGAGTCCATGCGAAGGACTGCAACAGTTTAACATCCTTTTTTATTGCCATCTCATCTGCTGGTCTAGGCTGAGAGGAATAAAGGGCTTTTTGAGCTTTTCTAGGACAAGGCTGAAAAGCTTCAATCAAAACACAGGGCTCCATCTCCCACTGCCAGGTCTGAAAGCAGACACCCTGGCTGCAGAACAGCATCCTTCCTCTTTCCATTTCTGCCTGGGAGTCAGGAGGTGGATCTTATAAATCATCAAGAAACAGGACCTCTCTCCAGCAATTCTCACCACGCCTTCTGCTAATCTCACCATAAGAGGATATTGCTTTCCACCCTGCAGGTCGGATACAGGCCTGGTGAATATTCTGGGTTCCAGAATCATCTGAGACTACCTGGTTTAAGTACAGCTGCCATGCTGGACAAGGAATTCACAGGTAGAGTTACCATTCAGTGAAAAGGATGGGGGAAGGGCAAATGGCAGTGGCCACAAAGTGTTCTCGGCCAAATACCAAGTCTTCACTGCTATATAAATTAGGCTGAAGGTCACTGTCAATCATTTAGGGGAAGAGATCCAGCGACTGTTGAACACAGAGAAATCAAAATGTCTGCAGCAGCCAAAACCTATGACAAGTTTATGTTCTAATCTAAGAAAAGCAGCTAGATAAATAGTTTGCCATGCTAAATTTGGTATCGTGACATTTTCTGACTCTACCAACATGAAAAGGAAAGTATTCACAAGTCAAGGGGCCCGGGCTCTGGACTGGGTTCCAAAATGGGACTGCTAGGCAGAGGCAGTTGAACTCTCTGCTTCTGGTCTGCAGGAACAACCTAAATGGCTTTAACTTCCCCTCCATAGCTCTCTCTCAACAGTACAGAGACCTCCCAGAACACAAAACAGCCACTGTAGAAATGTACATGGCAGGGACAAAGTCACATGGGAAGGTGACTGACCAACAGAAAACTCTCCCAGCTTTCTAAGGAAAGGGAGGTATAGCCTTTGCCACAACAGTATCTGAACCAGTCCAGAGGCTGTACTGTTCAACACAGCTCTAAGCACAGAGTGGTGCCATAAACACCCCACATGTAGGCACACCTAGTTGTTGTTGGACCTTCAGGCTGAGCTCTCCTCTCTTACAATCCTGTTGCACTTTCCTCTTCCAGTAAGTTAGGAAATGACTGGCTGCATGCTAGAGTATTTGGAAGATTTCTTGAGTTATTTCTACCTGCCATAATTATAATTTGGTTTTAAGTCTGAATTGGTGGTCCTATTATAGCATTAAAGATAAAGCCCTTTGGTTGACTTAATGAAATGAACACCATAATCTCTACTTTGGCATTACATACAATATGGTGCCATTTGTTTTAAGGTTGAATAATAATAATAATAATAATAATAATAATAATAGCCTTTTGGGCTAATGAGATAGCTCAGTCAGTGGAGAGGATGTGAGTTCAATCCCAAAACTTGTAAAACCAGAATTGTAAAATCCCAGTATTGTAAAACCAGGAAAGGAACATGCATCAAAACTCCAACCTCCAATTTCCTGAAAACTCCAATCAGACTTTAACGTAGTAGTGAAAAGGCCTAATGAAGCTGGAAAAGTAACAAGCAAGCTGGCTGGCCATCTGAGCTCAATCTGTTCTCTCCTTGTCTGCTGGGGAAACCCTGTGTCTAATGTGAACAGCCTCGTTTCCTGATTCTCCCATGACTCATGGCAGTGTCCTGAGGTCTGCAAAGGTCTCATCAGGAGCTATGAGGACTTCCCGCAACTTGGGAGAGCCAAGTCTTCTTAATATTTTTGTCTTAGTTTCTTCTCTTGTTGCTATGATAGGAAACACTCTGACAAATGCAACTTAAAGAAAGGGTTTCATCTGACTTAAAGTCCCAGGTTATTGTCTATCATGGCAGGGGATTCACAGCCTAGGAGCTCCTGTGAGCTAGTCACACTGCGTGCAGAGTCAAGAAATGGGGAGGACACACGGTTCACTTTGTCCACTGTACACAATCCAGAATTCCCTGTCTAGGAAATAGTTCTTTTCTCACAATTAAGATAGGTCTTTCTGGGAAGGAAGAAATGGTTCAGTGTTTATAAAAGCACTAGACAAGTGTTCCAGAGGGCTGGGATTCAACTCCCTGCACTCATGCAGCAGATCACACTCATCTGGAACTCTAATTCCAGAAGGACCCAACACCTTCTTTGGGCCTCTGTGAACACCAAGCCAAAAAATATAGATAGATAGATAGATAGATAGATAGATAGATAGATAGATAGATAGATAGATAGATGGTACAAAGATCATGCATACAGGAAAATACCCACATACATATAAACATTTTTGTAATTAAAAAGATGGGTCTCATATCGATTAACCAACTAAGATAGCCCCTCACAGGCATGTCAGACTCTTACCTCCAGGAGATTCTACAGTCTGGCAGGTTGGCAATTAACAATAACAATCCAGTAGTCATGTGTTAATTGCACATATATAAATGGAAATTCTGAAGTTGTTTTGATTATGGAAGGTGTCACTATCTGTGTAATATTTGCTAAGATGTTCCAGATGTTCCAAAGCTCCTGAACTATAGCCCCACTTAGAGGAGAGGAGAGGAGAGGAAGAGAAAGAGAGAGAGAGAGAGAGAGAGAGAGAGAGAGAGAGAGAGAATGAGAGAAGAGAGCAGAAGAGGGGGAGAAGGGAGAGGGGAGAGGGGAGGAGAGGAGAGTAGAGGGGAGGAGAGGCGGGGAGAGGGAGAGGGAGTGTGTGTGTGTGTGTGTGTGTGTGTGTGTGTGTGTGTGTGTGTGTGTGAGGTGTTCTCAATGAAAGTAATTATTACTAACTTAACCTATGACAGAGACTATACTATCATGTCTTCCTCCTACTGAATATTCACATCTATAACACAGTTCCCTTGTTAAAGTAGTAGTAGCCAGATATGTACTCAATTATAGTTGGCAAAACACCTTGATACACAAGAAGAAAACTGAAGCAAAACCAACTTCTTCAGACCATTTAAGATCACTAAACTCTCATAATTATGGAGGAGGGATAACTTTTTCTAATTTAAACAGGAAGCACTTCTTTCCTCATTGTATAAGCGGGCCTAACCAAATAAAGAGTGGCAGTCACGTCACGAGGCTTGAAGGCTTTCCAGTCCAGCCTTTCAGTAGGAAAAAAAAAAAAAAATCACGGACATTCATCCTTTCCCCAAAAGGCAGATTTAAACTGTTCAAAACTATAAAACCAATGGAAGTCTTTTTCCCAGGACCATTTTATTCAAAGGTCAGAGACAGAAGAACTAAGGGAAGGGCAAAAATCACAGAGCACAGTCCAAGGAAGTAGAGGACATAGAACCAAAAGAAACAGTCTGCCCATCAGAAAACCCTTAAAGGCCTTCAGCACACTGCATGAAAGAAGCCTTTAAAACTAAACTCTTGAGACTATGTACTACTATGCAATTAATTATTTCAAAAACACAGTTAATAAGCATGGCACCTGCCAATTAACTCACTAAAGATTAGACAGCTGACCCTAACAGTTTAATTTTTTTCAATTTATAAGCTTATTTAGTTATATTAATTTGTTGAATGTTCATCGTGTACCAGTAGCCCAGATGATTTATTATTTAGTTAATTCCCAATGAGTCAACTAGGCACAGATTCTTTGACTCCATCCATCTCTGCTATGAACCTTCTAAGGAGAAAGAAACACCTCATCCACACAGGGCACGGGCCAAAGAGAAGTCATTAGATAATACGGAGAAAGAAACACCTCATCCACACAGGGCATGGGCCAAAGAGAAGTCTACATAATACGGAGAAAGAAACACCTCATCCACACAGGGCATGGGCCAAAGAGAAGTCTTTAGATAATACGGAGAAAGAAACACCTCTTCCACACAGGGCACGGGCCAAAGAGAAGTCATTAGATAATACGGCTACAAAGGTCAGTGGTAACACTGGCTCAGACACCCAGTTCCTCACACAGCAGCTCCTGACCACACCCTCCCTGCATGCGCTGGGTTCTCTGTTCCAGGCTACTCCAGCAAGCCAGCCTTCCCATCAACTGCATCAAAGGACAGAAAAGTAAGGTTATCAGATGCTCCATCGGCATCTGCAGTTCCCTGGGTGACATACTGATGCAATCTGAGAGCAAGGACTGGTGGCCCAGGCCACACACCCTGAATGCAGACTAAGCAAATATCTGCAGAGCCAAGGAGAAGGACAATGAATCAGTAACAGAACATCTTCCCAGAGTTCTACTGAGAGGCGTCCATCTACACACTCTCATTGTGTATTCACAGTCAGAACAGCTTCCCTCGGCTGCTGCAGTGGCCTTCCAGAGCACAGCCCTACCTGACCTGCTGAATAGATTCTTCCATTCCAAGGACAGGCCTCCCGGACTGCCCTATAGAGACATAGCGGAAGACGGAAATGTATAGTCAAAGCCGAACCTTCACCCTCTTCCCTCCTCTAGTAATGGCTATAGCCCATATTTTCAACTTTGTCTCTTTAAACACAACCTTATCTCTGGATAGGCTTTGATTCATCCAAATTAACTGAAGTGGGAGAGCTCAGATTGGGAAAATCCAGAGCCTGGTTGGAAGTAGACTCACAATCTAACAGGCTCAGACAGACTCACATTAGACAAGAAAATCCATCCCTGTAAATCTTAATACGGTTTCAGAACTCCCAGGGGGACAGACGCTTACACCTGACTATATTCACAGAAAGGTGTGAAAGTCTAGCTGGACAATTTTAAGTCCTTCTTCCACATGGAAAATAGGGAACTGGGTGCATGTATTTCGAAAGACCTGTTAGCTATATACACAGACTCAGATAATTCCTGTATAGTTATATCTCATCTGGGAAAAGAAAGGATTTGAGAATTTTTCATTTAAAATGAAAGAAAAATAACAAACCAAAGCAACAACAAACAAAACAAAAACAAAAAAGGAAAAAAGTCCCATTTTCTGTATTAAAAGTCTTCTATCTGTCTTAGGTGAAGACGAGGAAACTCGCTGGACAATTTCGAGCAGACTAGAATGTTTACGCACAAGCAGGATACTATTCCGTCCACACACTTTGACTGGCATTTAACTGTACCTTTAAATCTCACTGAGGGAGATAATGAACTAAGATGGCGACACAACACGGAGCAACAGCTTCAGAAGAAACAAGAGTTCTGGGAGCTCCCGGAGAGGCAGAAGAAGGGAGCCCTGTGGCTCCCGGGCAGCACAAACATCAGTCCGGAAGCCATGATAAATAGTCAGGCACTTGCGAGTTTTACATGGGGCCGTTAAGATTTATTTTGGTAGGATGACCCTAGATGTGTAAGCTCAAAGGAACATGCGCTTCCGAACAAAAGGGCTTATTTCAGCGCCATCTTAAAATAACCTCAACCAAAAATACCATTTTCTGCAAGCATAAATAAGAGAAAGAGATTTAAAATGTTAAAAAGAAATTAAATTAAAACCTGATGCTGGGAGTGATATAATACTAAGTGTTTGGAGCAATCTATTAAGAACAAATGGATTAAAAAGAATAAAGTGATTTAAAGAAAAAAAAATTAAGTAGTTTTAGAAGAAAAAAGATCTTGCAGTGAATCAATACAGAAAGGTATAGACTGTTTTGTGATAATAAATTTCTATAAAAAATTCTAAATTTCTAAAAACCTTATGAATTTGATGTATTTCTGACAAAAGTGTTAATTAGCTAATAAAAGGTTAAATAAACCCTTTTTACTTGCAAAGCTCTTTGGAAACTATGGGAAAATATTTTCCAAAGCCAAATTGTGCCAAACAGAACTCGTGGTCCAGGGAGAAGCAGCAGCCTGGGCACAGAGAGAGGCAAGGTGTAGCCCCTCCCACCAACTCTGGCCAAGTCCAGGGCCTAGGGAGGGAGGAGTAGAGAGACCATCCATTCAGGGAAAAGCTGTACTCCTGGGTGCCAAAGACCTGAAACACAGACTGCACAGTCTAGCACACTCTCTTCCTCCTTGCACAGTAGAGCCCTAAGAGACCCACTGTCCCCCTTCTATGAAATGAGTGTAAATAGGCCTCTCCAGAGTTCTGAAAGGAGACGCTGCACCCCTGCTCACCACAGTGTGGTGGCAAGCTCTGCACACTCTAATAGCCAGGTCCACCCATTAACACCTCCTTGCCCAACCACCCAGTGCAGCGACCACTCTCTGCCTTTAAGTTGCTATGATACCTCTGATAATTAACACTTAAACTTTATACTTACCATGGGCTGCCTTAATGCAGGCTATACTTACATATACTTACAGTACTACTTAGCATCTAAGCTCAAGGAAAGTACTAGTTATCTTGTGTTTGATCCTAGCACCATGAACTATGCTAGGCACACACTTCCTATAGATAGTCCATGGCTTATTGAATTGCAGAAGCAATAAACTGAAACTGCAGATCAACCACCCTCAACTGTAGGGTTCCTAGGGATGGGCAAGGCAAGTTTTCATCTTTGCAGGCTATAATACCTAGCACGTATGCTAAAAATATTTGCCTAATGAATGAAAATTATTAATGCCTTGGTTAAAGACAAAGACTATGAAAGCTGGTAGGTAGAATTGGGTATGATTTAGCAGGAAGGTACAATTAGTAAATTTAAGTTTTCAGACAAGATAAAGAAGAATATTCTATTAGGAATACATTATAAGTGGAGGAAACAAAGAACAGGAATAAGAAATGAAAAGAGAATTCATGACTAAACTATAACTAAAATGAGACAACCCTGAAGGAAAATAAGAAACAAGGCCACTGAAGGGTCTTGAAGCATGGACACAAAGTCACATTAAACCATATTCTTCATTCATTCATTCATTCATTCCACAATCTGCAGGTTTCTCTCCCTTGAACCAGTGTCCTAGATAAGAGGGATACATAAATAGTTGAGATAATGTCACTGTCTACATCCCACATGGGGATGTATGCTCGAGACATAGACAACACTTCAGATGGACGAACAAAACAAATGTGCGATCGTGCATGTGTTTATGCTAGAGGATCCAAGACCTGAGGGAGGAAATTAAAACAGACACATCGGTAAGGATGGTGGTCTGTAGAGAGAATCTCTTACAAGCAGCACCTGTCAATAAAAAAGCCCATAGCCAATGAACCATGGCAGGAAATAGGAGGTGGGAAATTGGCAGGAAGAGAGAGAATTCTGGGAAACAGTAAGAGAATGAGAAAAAAAACTCAGGAGAGATATAATGAGGAAAGACTTGAGCAAGACATTGAGAGAGACATTGAGAGAGATGCTGAGGAGACACGAAGGAAGAAGCAGGTTGAGACTGAAAGAGAGGTAGGCAGCCATGTGGAAGACAGCATAGTTTGAATGGGTTAAATAAGTTATGTGGAAAACAGAATAGTTTGAATGGGTTAAATAAGTTATGAGGTAGTCAGGGAATGAGCCAAAGCTTGTGGTCAAAGCATTTAATAATAAATAGTCTCAGAGTCATCCTGTCTTTCTGGGAGCAGGGGCTGGAAAGAAAAAATGGAATTTAGTATTATAATTTTTTTTTAAAGACAGTGATCTACTCAGGAAAGGCTTCTCTAATCAAATGGCAAGCTATTTCAAAACTGACCCAACTAAGTGAGTCAGGTACATGGAAATGTGGAGAAAGACACTCCAAGAAGAGTGGCGCTACAAAGGCAGGAAGAGCTCGAAACGCTGCTCAGGCTGTGATCGGTAAGCAGGTCAGGGTGGGGAGGACTGGACCATGTGGTACAGGCTGCAGAGACGACTCTCAGAGGGTCTTCTAGACCATGACATCGCATATTCAGCGTTGACAATGAGTGTGGCGGGAAGCCACTGGAAGCTTACAGGGGAAAGCCAACAGGGCTGCAGAAAGAAACGTTCTAGAAATAAAAAGGTTTTCCACACAGAGATTTCAAACACACTGTATAAAATGATCACTATATGCTTGTTTAACTCCAAATCACAATGTAAATTCTGAAAAACTAGGCCTGTCAGCCTTGTTAACCATCAGAGACCTGGGCCTTTACTGAGGGTCCACCACACAGGAAGCACGCAAGTTCACAATGAATAGACAGGCTTTTCAAGCTACCTACTTAGCTCAAAGGGCAGGATCCCTTAGTAAGCCATCACCGCTCAAACTGGCTGAACCGTACCCTGAATATTCTAAATGGCTTGTGCTAAGTTAGCCACATGCCCGGAGGAATACAACTTTCTTTCACAGCTTGGCAATAAATTTATTTCTCCGGGAATCAGTGATGAGCAGTGTTTTAGTATGCAAAGAAGAGGGAAAAAGTAAATATACAATTTTTATAAAGTTGTCATGGCCTGCCACAAAGCCTTAAGTGGGAGCTATTTTTAAACGATTTTAAATGGGGCTGTGGGAGGAAGGGTTGGGTCCATGTCCTGGGAAGTGTTCTTAATCCCAAAGGCTTTAACTAGCTGTCCATGAGGGGAAAGGGCACTAGAAAAAATAGTTTTGACTGTTCCTGGCCTACGAAACATGGTACAAAATGAGCTGTTTGCAGGCCCTCTGAGTGCAGGCCAAGAACACGGCCCTGAGCCATCATCACACACGGTCACGGAATTTGGGGTAACTGGTCAAGCCGTTCAGTTTCACATATACTTTTCACAGCGTATCCTGTTCAAAGTGGAAAAGTAACACTAAGAGTAAGTTTTGAGAAAAACTTGTATAAATCTGACCTGGAAAATGGACCAATCGGAGGCCCGGCTGCACCTGCAGTGATGGGAAGATCTGATGAAAACTTCACCTCCTGTGATTCCACCAGGAAAGGCTACGCTTCAACCGGAAGTAAAGTAACTAATGGCAAGGGCAGCCGGCCACACACAGGAGTTCTGGGTCTTCATCACCCAGCCATGCAAATGTTTCCAGGTGCATAAAGAGTGCCCACATGGAATCCCTTTTCAGGAGGAATGGTACTTTCCCTCTGGATAGAATTACATCCTCCTTTCTCTCCTCCAACCATCCACTATAAAAAGACCCTCCCTCAACAATCTGGGCTTTGCCTCACAGGGCTCTCTACAGTGACTCCCTGAGCAAACCTGGGATACTTTCCTAAAATTCATGAGCTTGCAAAGATTAATGTTTTTATTACAGAAAAACTACACTGGGAAAGCATGGGTGTGAACTAGAGTTGGGTTACACAAAGTCATTCTTTGGAGATTGCCTCCAGGGGAGAAAAAGATCTAAAGCCATTCACTGTGAATCGTGGAAGTGAGGAAGTAGGTCAAATGAAATGCTTGGATTGGGGAAATTGTTTTTTTATTCTCACATTGCATGGAAGTTTTCTCAGCACACAAACCTGGCGTCACCTCCTTCTGCAATGAGAGTAACAAAAAATTATTTAGACAAAAAAAGGGCTAAGAAATACCATGAGCCTCATTATTAAGTGTTGTAAATACATTCTCGGTCTGACCTGCAAAAGTCGAAGGCCAGGAAGCCAAGGCTGCAGGAGTTCTCAGGAACTCTTGGAGATCATATAGCTAGCTGTAGTCTAGACTGTGGACTGACAAGATGGACACAAAGATTAAAGGAACAGAATTAGGTCAGGCCAAACATCTGCGCTGAATTGATTCTCAGTACATGCGCCAAGACAAGTAGACAGGTCAAGTGGGGTCTTTTCAAGAAACAGTCCTGGAGCAACTGGTATTCCACAAGCTGAAGGACCACAGCCCTCTACTCAACACACACTGAGGGGATCAAAAACCTACACATGTTGAGTTTCTGTGAGCTTAGGTTAGGTAACGGTTTGTAAAGAATGAGGCCCCAAGGAAGGCACTAAGAAAACAGATTACAATGGACTCCCACCAACTAAAAACTTTACCAAGAAAGAGAAAAGACACCCCATGGAATGATCACAAGGCATATATGTGCTCATGAACACAATCTATGAAGAACACTTGTGGCTCAAAAATGAAAGGCAGATAACCCAGCAGAAAACAAGCTTTAAAACATATGCATCTAAATAAGACATATCAATACGCACAGGAAAAGTAGTCAAGATAGCTTGCCTGTCCGTTGGTGGGGGAAACCATCCCCAGTAGGGGCTAATCCCTACCCTTCACCGAGGAAGTTTTATCCTGAAGGTAGATAGTGCTGGTGAGGAGCTGGTGCACTGGAATGACCATCGCTCATCTTTGCTGGGAATATAAAATGATGCAATATCGCTGGAAGAAGTAGGAATCAAGAGACTCCTTATTATACACCCAAGAGAACTAGAAAACATGGGTTCCCCAAAACACTTGTACATATGTGTTTGTGGAAGCACTACTCATACATATTTAAGGATAACCCAAGTACCCATCAACCAGTAAATGGGTAAACCACCTTGAATATATCCACAATAGACTTAACCAGCAATAGCTAGGAGATGGAGCTCAGGATACAGGTTTGAACTCTAGCACTGGAACGAGGTAAACGGTATGTGGCAGGGTGTGTTTGTAACCCCAGTACTGAGAAGGTGGCAGCAGAGGGGTCCCAGGGGCTCTGCACCAGTATGAGCTACAGAAACCCTGTCTCAAAACAAACAAGAGTATTATTTAGTAACATATGCCAAAAATTATATGAACCTTAATGTCGAGCACCTACCCCGTCCAGCAGGAATAAGACACAGGACAACCAGGTTTCTCCTCAGGACAGTTTACTCAGGAATGTAACGTGGCCAATGGTGCATGGCGAATGGCAAAAGGCGGCCCAGAGCCTCCCCAGAAGCAGCTACTTAAACCCTGTCCTGGCCAATCACCGAGCTGTCCTGTGGCTCTCTCGTGACTACACCTGGTGTTCTTGCTTGACTACACCAGGTGTTCTCGGGATCAAGATCAAACAACAGCTGACACTGCCTAATGCCAATTTAAGAGTTGTTTATGCCAGTACAACTGAGACCGTCTGTGCTGTCTTCAAGGAGCGCTTGAATGGCTCCCTACACCTTAAAACATCATACTAACTGAAAGAAGTTGTTAGGCACAATGAATCACATAACACCATTTATATAAAATACCCAGAAAAGGCAAATTTTTAAGACAAAAAAGCAAGTTAGCAGGTGTCTACAATACAGAAAGATACAAGGGGAAATGATTGCTAAAGGGATACAAGGGTTCATTTTAGAGCATCCATGGGCTTAAAACTGTTTTAAAATTGTATTTCTGTACAAAGGTCATTTTACCTGGAAGACTTGTTATTGTCATGTATGAAGAAGAACCCTGACTCCCAGCCATGTCTCTCAGAGTTCTCTATTTTTCTCATTTTCTCTCACAACATGCACACACATGCCAACACATTCGCAGTCTTCATCCAGCTACTTAAAAAGATATTGGCAGCTAGATGCATTCTATACTATATGAATGAGTAAAAACACAGTTCAGGAATGAAGACTTCTTTACTTCTGTGACAGACTGTGTGCCCTGAATATCAAAGGCTGACTCAGGACAGCAAGACTTCATCCAAGTGTGGCTAAACCTATTAGAAGGGAGGATTTCAGATAGCATGGATGCCTCTGTAAGTGTGTGTGTGTGTGTGTGTGTGTGTGTGTGTGTGTGTCAGAGAGAGAGAGAGAGAGAGAGAGAGCATGTATGAATGTGTGTGCCTGTGTATGTGAGTGTCTGATGTGTGCATGTCTGTGTAACTATGTGAGCATGTGTGTTTGACCATGTGTGTCTGTGTGAGTGTGTGTGTGTTTGAGTATGTGTGTATGTCTATGTATGAGTGTGTGTCTATGAATATATATGTGAGTGTGCACATGTGTAAGTCAGTATGTGTAAGTCAGTGTGTGTGTGTGTGTGTGTGTGTGTGTGTGTGTGTGTGTGTAGGTCAGATGAGGACATCAGATGCCCGGCCCTGCTCCACTATCATCCTCTGCCTTATTCTCCTGTGATGAGGTCTATCACTGAACTGGGAACTTGAGCTTGAAGATCCTACTGATGGCCAGCATGTCCCTGCTGCATCACGGTGCCCTGCTTACAGCCAGCCTGTTTTTCACATGGGAGCTGGGGATGGAATTCCGGTCCTCACGCTTGAGGGAACAACCACTCACCCAGTGAGCCATCCATCCCTCCAGCTCTAAGTACAGATGACACTGAGGAATGCCTAACACAACTTCTGTGAGGATTTAGCTTCCTGAAAACTAAAAACCAACTGCCACAGCTCTGCTTTAAAATGGATGGGTTCATCCCCACAAATGTCACCACCTTGCCTCTGAAGTGTGAGAGACCACACAGAATAAATATCTCCTCTGAAGCTGTCAAAAACATCAGGCAATACTGGGCACACAACACTACACCCGGTTCTTTTGGGAAAAATCAAACGGCAATATGAAGAAAAGGTGACCGGAATGTTTGAGAACACACATGCGAACTGTTCGTGTGAAGGTAAAGATCCAGGCGGGCAGCAGGAGGCCTGACTGAGCATCCACCCCCCAAGATGCCTGTTCACTCCACAAACATCAAAAACATTGTGTACTCCATAAAGCATTCAGAATGTGGAGCGATACTGCAGGATTCTCATGTTCAACCTCAGTTTCCTCCACTGTGAAATGGGCTGAGGATTGATAGCACTCCGTTGAGATTCTGACTGAGAACTAAGTGGATTAATGAATGGAAAGCCACAGACCAGGGCGCAGCACAGCACTACAGCACTCTACAGGACCACGAAGCGCTCGGCTTTCGTCAGGCTACTGAATTACTGTAGCTATAAGTAGCTACAAGGTAAGTTTGACGTTACCATTTAGCAAAGAAACATAAACCAATAAAATCAATAAATCATGTCATTATCAACAATTTTTTTTTAAAAAAAATCTACTACAGCCAGGCAGTGGTGGCTTTAATCCCAGCACTTGGGAGGCAGAGAAACCCTGTCTCTAAAAAAAAAAAAAAAAAAAAAAAAAAAAAAAAAAAAAAAAAAAAAAAAAAAAAAAAAAAAAAAAAAAAAAAAAAAAAAAAAAAAAAAACATAGTACCACACAAAATAATTTGGGAACAAAATGTTTAAAAGTCATTTTAAAAATATCTTTAAAACATATGTAGAAATTGGACCAAAGAATAGAAGGTAGCAACACAGACTTCTGCACAATGATTTAAATACACAGATGTTTATTAGTGGTAAAATGGGGATAAGCTAAATATCAAATAAATATTAAATGTTTATCCTAAGGATGATGAAGTACCTGAGAATTTTGACTGCTTACAACACAGCAAGGAACCTTCCAGAATTCCTTATAGACACAAGACGTCTGGGTGAGAAACAGAAGAGGCTGTTGATCACTGCACACTCAGCTTCCCTGCCTGCCTCCTCACTGTGTCTAGGGGACAATACAGAGCAGTGTGCTCAGGATTTATAAACATCAAATCATGTAAGCCGCTTCCCAGTAAACCTGAAGAGCCCTTGCCTCTAAAGAAAATTGTAGATTTATTATTGTGGGGGGGAAATGAAGTCATTCCATGCTACTTAGATAGAAATGCCAGAGAGAGAGAGAGAGAGAGAGAGAGAGAGAGAGAGAGAGAGAGAGAACATAAGCTGTTCACTATACACCATCCTTCAGATACTGCAGAGCCAAAGTATGAAAATATAAATGACCCACAAGACCCATCTCCCTAAATAACTCGTGGTTAAACCACAGACTATAATTATAGTCTGCAAAGTTATTAGAAGTCTTTTTTTTTTCAGAAGAAAATTCAATAAAAAAGAACACGCAAGGAGAGAGAGAACACAGTGAACCCAATTTTGTTTTAAATTTCATTTCTATTTATACGCAAAGAATTTCTATGGGGGTACTGTAGAGAAAGGTACTACAGAGAAGTAGCCTTTTCTGGTGCTGAGATGATGCATCAGCATTTTGGTTTTGTTCTGCTCTTCCAACTAAACGTCTATATGACCTTGATTCTCAGAAACACTGACTTTAAAAAATATATATAGACATGACAGCAACACCATGACTGCCTTCCCACTCGGAGACAAACAAGCCACGAACACGTGGGTCAATAAACTTAAACCTCCATGTTTCAAAGACACTTAACAAAGGCTCGAGGCCGCAGCTCAGGTTGGGAGACTGCACTGCCCTTGACTTGGCTTGCATTGCCTGGTAATGTGAGGACAGTGAGTTGTGTCCCCACTGAGCAGCACCGATCGCACAGGACATGGTGGCACACGCCCATCATCTCAGGATGGATGAAGGTAAGATCAGATGTTTAAGGTCATCCTGGGCTTGGCTACAGAGCAAGATCAAAAGACAGAGCCAGCCTGAGAAATATGATACTGTCTCCAAAGGCAAAAAATGAAAACCAAAAACTCTATCAAAACAGTGAAAGGGAAGCCTTCAGAATGGCAAAGAAAACACTGCTATCTGGCTAGAAACATCCAGAAGGACTCTCATAATTCAACAATTAAAATACTAAAGGAGAGGGCGCATGGGAAAGTGGACATAACCACAACAGGACATGTGTCCACGGAAACTCAACAGTAAAATCTACTAGTACGTACTATTAACATGCAGTCGTAACTTTAAAAAATAATTTCTTTAAAAGATCTGGAAAAAAATTAAAATTCAAGTTCAAAATAAGCAAAGAATTTAAATAAAGTTATCCAAAGAAATTACCCAAATGATTAATAAGCTCATGAGAAGACACTTAAGACCTTCTGTCATTTAGGGGATACAAATGGAAAACAGAGAAAGCACTTCACACCAACCAGGATGGGGTCATCACTTAAATGTGAAATACCACAGACAGGCTCATGTGTGGAACACTGTCTCCTGCTGACAGCACTACGTGAGGAGCTGGTGGATTAGGAGTGGATCACTGGGGAACATGGGTCTGAAGATTATACCCACTTAGTCTCTTCTTTACAGTCTCCTGTCCACCATGAGGACCCTCCTCTATCACACTTGCCTATTGACACCATGTTCAACCCAACTGAACTAGGCCAAGCAATCATGGACCACACCCTCCTAACTGTGAGCACGGCAACTCATCCTCCCATACTGTTGCATTAACTAATGCAGGAGACTAAGACCAAAAATAGTTAACAAGAGTTGATGAAGAAACAATCAATCAATCCAAACCTGTAACAGTAGACACTGCCTGAGACATGGCATAGCCTCTTTGGACAATTTAGAAAAGTCCTTGACATGGTAAGAAAACTTTCTCATAATTTTGCAGTTCTACTCTTAAAGAAAAGACAATGTTAAGAAAACTGAAACATGGGTCCACATTCAAAATCCATACATGTAAGCTCACAGTAGAATTTGTGAGCAACAATCAGAGTAACACTGTGTGTTTTAGAGAACGTTAAGAGACCAGAGATGTGTTTGGTGCGGGTGTGTGTGGGGAGGGGTGCCTCTAGAGGCCCACGCTGAGGCATCTCTTCCCCCATGAGGTACCAGCAGAATAGAATAGAATAGAATAGAGTTTATTCATGGGGAGGGGAGTTGAGAGAAGGGGGTGGGAGGGAGGGAAGGAGGGAGGGAAGAGAAGTAGAGGCCTGCCATAGCACGGAGAGAGAGGATAAGGGCGTAGGAGCAAGATGAGAGAGCAAGTGCAAGAGAGGAGGGGGCAAGCAGCCCCTTTTATAGTGAGTCAGGCGCACCTGGCTGTTGTCAGGTAACTGTGGGGCAGAGCCTATCTAAATGCCAACAAACACAACAGTAGAGTAACACTACAACCTGGGCAAACCTAGAAATCAAGTTTATAAAGCCATAAAGAGCCACATATTTTATGGTTCAATTCATATGAGATTTTCAGGAAGATAATATAGTACAGATAAAAAAATGTATATTATTGGTGGATGGAGGTAGGGGAAAGAGAACTGGGCTATCACCACTAATGAGTATGGGATTTCTCTGGGGGAAATAAAAACGTTCAGATATGGGCAGGGTGCACAAACACGCATGCACTCTCTGTTACTTTTATCATCTGCAGATCATTTGCTAAATAAAAGAGAAAGGCCCCGGTGCCTGTAGTTATAACGATAATGACTGGCGGAGAGAAAGAAAATCTCAAGTCTTAATGTCAAATAGCGCACAGATGAGATGACTATTCCCAAATGGAAAAGACAGTCAAATTGGTCAGTTTGACATTCATTCTAGGCAAGATTCTAAAATTAGTTACTTAATGGAACTTTGTTTCAGCCTAAAAAAGGAAGCCATCAATCATCGGGGACATCAGGATTCACTCAAGTCATTTCCAAAGGCTGGACTTCCCTTCCTTCTCTGATGAACCATTTGGAAGAGTGATGGGGGATGGGCTAAGTGAGAGACCTGGTGAAGTTACCAAGGTCAAGGCCCTCAGAATCCAGAATCGGGGCAAATGGCATCAGCTGCTAAGAATGCACACACCCTAGTATATCATGATGAGTAAGAAGGTAACAGAACCAGACCTAATACACAGTGCATGGTACCGAACCGAGAGGATGAGATGGGTATAAGGATCCAAAGCAGGATTAGGCAACAGTCTGAATCCAGTTAAGACTTTATAAACCAAGGCTCACTAATGATTTCTCTGGGCATGATGAACATGTTCATAAACTGGATAATGACGATACTTGCACAACGCTCCACACACACTAAAACCACTAGGTTGCAGAATATTTGATATAAGTGGCTTTATGTTATTCACATTTTATCATATTAAATATAAATGAAATCACTATGATGAACATGAATATATATGTATATGAATATATATAATCACTATATATAATATGTGTGTATATACATATATGTGTATATATATATATATATATATATATATATAGAGAGAGAGAGAGAGAGAGAGAGAGAGAGAGAGAGAGAGAGAAAATTTAAGAGAACTCACAAAACAGTCAAGCTATAGGTACAATGTATATGAAACCTGTATTCCTAATTAATGCCTAGTCTAAAATATGAAGTGCTGAAATAAAGAATACTATTCATTCTTCCAATTATTATTTATTTAAGTCATGCTTGCTTGGTACCAAGCACTGTTGAGGTGCCATGAATGCAGGAGTGAATACATCCACCTTCTTCTGAGACTCCCAGTTAAGACAGAAAGCTTAACATTCAACAAATACCACTCAAATGAATGCAGTAATCACGGTGAGGAGCATAAAAGAAGAACAAAATGGCTCCATTAAAAACTATGACAGGCAGGTCTAATTCAGATGAAGGACATGGGTAACAGCCTCTCTGAAATCACATGTAATTGGAAACTGGGACTGTGAGAAAGAAACCTAGCCTGGCGAGTTAAAGATTAGAGTGTGCAGTTCCCCCACTCTTCCTGAGATGGGATGACACTGCACAAATCCTGAGACACAAGAGAACCTGGTACACTTGATAAACCTACCAAGGCCATGGCCCTGGTCAGGAAATGGTCACTAAATAAAGCCAGGGAAGTGGGACAGGCCAGTCGTCGAACAAAGCCCTAGAATGCCCTGGGGACTCTTGTTTTATACCTAGGTTCAGAGAGAATTCACTCAAAAATGTTGGCAAAGTTAAGTAGGATGGTTGACTTCAACTGATTGGATTTAAAAACAAGACAAAAAAAAAACAAAAAGAATCTAGGACATTAAGATGGCACAGCTTAGGGTGTGTCCATGAGGAGGTTTCCAACATAGTTTTAACCAAAGAGGAAAAACTCACACTGAATGTGGAACCCCAAGGGCTGATAGAAAGGGGGAAAGAAGCGGAAACCACTAAGCCATGCCATTTCTCTTTCTCTGCCTTCTGGGGAGCACCGAAGACCAAGCCTTTCCACCATCATGGCCTCCCCTCCATGATGGACTGTAAGCCCTCTAACTGTGAGCCAAATTAAACCCTTCCCGCCTCCAGTTGCTTTTGCCAGGTATTTGGTTGCTGCTATAAGAGAATTAATGCAAGTAAAGTGTGGCCATATATCATAATAGATTTGCCTAGGAAAGAAGAAACAGAAAACCAAAAAAAAAAAAAAAAAAAGAAGAAGAAGAAGAAACAGAAAATGAGGAGACTCCGCAGTAAGGGCTCAGTCTAAGGAGTGGGAGTCAGAACAGGAAGCATTTAAAGGTCTGTATTAGAGATGACCACATATTCTATTAATAACTCAAATTTACAAATGTGGAGGAAATGCCTTTCAGATTATTCTCAGCCAGACCCCAGGCAAACAAGTGAAATTCTACCAACGCTTCAAGCTGTTCCTAGGAACTCAGAAGCCTTTTGATGTAAGTAATACTTGAGCTCAAATACTTGCTAAGTTTCGAATGGGACATTTTATCATCAGTGAGTTTTCAATGAAGATCTAACAGCAAAGCAGAAACCCCAATTTCCACTGTGAAGGGTACGGGTAATCCCGAACGGCCTCCCTTCCATCCAACTGCAAGACATCTCGTTCTTGGAGTATTTTCTCTTTGCATGGGATCACTGGTTGAAACACATTCTATTTAGCATATGCTCTATGAAAAGCTTCAGTAAAGTGTACACACAGGCACACACACAGGGAAAGAAATATGTACAGGGCACTAATTATTCATATGTATGTATCTTCTTAAACTGCACTCCAGAGCACAGGCTGTGACAGCTATTACAAAAACTTACACTGTCAATGTGAAAGCAGCTATACATCATACGTGTATACATTTATTTTCCTCCAAACAAACCCATTTCTATCCTGGTAAATAGTGCATCAAACGAATGGTGGATCCATTAAGCAAACTTTGCATATACAAACCTAAGACATAAAATTATGAAATCAAGAAAAAAAAATTCCCATTCAGCTCCCCTGAGAATATAACAGAGCATGAAGTATAAGTATGAATATGACCACTAACAATTACACAGTTGACAACGTATGTTCTGCAGGAAGCTGTACTCTTAGCATACAGCCAATAATGTTTTAAAACCGTGTGTATAGTATATGCACTCCTAGGTGCTGGAGCTCGACACTGGATGTCCCCCTAAACTGCTCTGCCCCCTCCACCTAATTTTTGAGACAGCGTCTCTCTCACTGAACCTGAAGCTTGTTGTCTTGACTAGACTGGCTGGCCAGTGAGCAATGGCAATCCTCCTGTCTCCACCCACCCCTCAGTGCTGGGGATTCAGGTATGTGCCATCATGCCCAACTTTCAACATGGTTGCTGGGAATCCAAACTCCCATCTTCATACTTGTGAAAACAAACACTTTATCCCCAGAGCCATCTTCCAAGCCCAATGTAGTCAACCTTTTGATGTAGCTAGATGACTTTGTCATCTACAGTGTGGACAGTCAGGTACTGTGTGGTTGAGTTGTGTTTGTTTGATCTCATAGACTGTTTTAAGTTTACTGCTTTGTGCTGGGCTGCATTCACAGCTACCCTTAGTCAAACATGCCCATGGCTCTGGGCTGGACATTCCTGAATGGTGAAAATTAGTTTAGGACTTAAAAACAGGACAAAAGAAAGTTATTTTGCCTCAGCAGATTTCATTTTCAGCCCAATCTTGTGGTTTTCAGATTCTCTGAGGTTGCAACTATTTGTTCTAATGGATATTTCCAGAATCACGTGACGGCTGTCTCAAGTGCTCTTGAGCATCTACTCCTTCAGGGGTAACAGTCAACTCTGTTAAGAAGACTTTTCTCATCTTCCCATGGAAATACACACGTGACACAGCGGGTGGAGAGACCCACAGGGCCATGTAATGACTGACCCTCTACCAATTCCTCTCTGCATCCACTGTACCTTGTTCATGTCTGTCTCAGTCGTATAATCCCATGTTCACAACTGTCACCCCCATCCAGACTATGAGTTCCTGTATGTGTGGTACTCCAAGCATCTCACAAACTGCAGGGAACACAACCCTTAAATGCTTGTGGAATGAAACAGATAAACGAATCTCATCCGGCTAATGTGAGTAACCTCAGAGTTTTGTTGTTACAGTTTATTATTCTAATGCTAACAGCCATGTAATTCAAAGACACTTCAGTGACTTCTCCATCTCGACCACCCATTTCTTTCCATTTTCAGACACACAAATGTCTACACGGCCTAGAGGGTGTTGATGAAAACCAATTAAAAAAAATACTTCCTGTTGCTCAAGTTTAAATATATGGCTTTGCTGAGCAGTGGTGGCACACGCCTTTAATCCCAGCACTTGGGAGGCAGAGGCAAGTGGATTTCTGAGTTTGAGACTAACCTGGTCTACAGAGTGAGTTCCAGGACAGCCAGGGCTACACAGAGAAACCCTGTCTCAAAAACAAACCAAAACAAAAAGATATATAGATATGGCTTTGTATGAGGTTAAACAGAGTAAAGTCCAGAAAGTGATTATCACTCTCCCAAGTTCATACTGAATAAGAGAATGCCATCCAGTACCACAATACCCTGTCATCCTCGATGCCGACATCCACATAAGACACCACCTGTATAAAGGGCCCCTTCATCATGAAAGAATGCCCTTGGCAAGAAAGAGAATCATGGGTTAAACTCATCACTCTAGAATAAATTATTTAGTACCACTTAAGACCTGAGAGCCCTGAGCCACCTATCTTGTGGTTTATGGCACTGTCTCCTAAGTTTACAACTTCCTGCTTATAAAGCAACAATTTAATTCCATGGGTGCAACAAATCAATACAATTGAAACTCACCTCTGGAACTGACATTCTCCAGCAAGCTAGAAGACTAATTCTTCCATGAACACAATATTAATGAGGCTTTTACTAAGAGGTATGGGCAACCATCTCAGAATGTAGGAATAAATTCTTGCTGGATAAGGAGCAAAGTAATTAAATATACGTTCCCATGAAATGATAACAGCCCTGGGATCACATGAGTTCTGTGCGCTCGGATATAATTTTGGACTAAGTCTGTCTGGGACCTTGATTTTAAATATAAGATGATTCTGAAAGGACTGTGTGGTGGTAACTAAGAGAGAAACAATGGGATTTTTAAAAAGGTCTTCCTTCCCAGAGGTTTTTAAAATCAGACAAGAATCTCTATCATTATTTTAATTCTAAATTGTATTGCAACAAAGAGTGGCAAGGTTTGGTACTATGGCTAAGGCTTCCAGTCTTAATTAACTGGATAATCTGGAAATAGTCATTTCTGTTCAGCGCCAGTGTGTCTAACACATACTCACGGGCGAAATCTATACGCAGCATCTTCTTCCCAAAGAGCCAAACAAACGGGAAACAGAAGACTACGCCATCATTCCATGGCAAGTATAGATCCTAGGCTCAGCTGCAGGTCCCTAGCAGCTCCAGAGTGGGGAAGGATGCATCGCGTGAGTCCAATCCTTAGCTTCAACAAGCTTCCAAGTTCATTCAAACCATCTGTCTCTAATGCACTTTCTTTGCACCTGCTATTCAAGAGCTTGCTTCCTTTTCAACTGCTCAGAGCTACCAGCACCTTCTTTAAATGAAAATATTTAAAGCCCAGAACCAGGCAAGAAAAACCGTTTATGAGCACCCTGTTACTCAACAGACAAATGGGGTCCGTTCCCTCCTGCCCACCCCTGCGTAACCCCTCATCCCCAAGGACAAGAGGTTAGCTCCAGCTAGGCCTGTGAGCTAGCAAGAGAAAAGACCGGCCTCGCAGTGCTCTGGGGGATGCTAGGGCGCCGCCAGCTCCTCCCTCGTTCGCGGTCCAGCTCCTGGCCCCGGCAGCCCCGTGCGCTCAGCATCCCTCCTCTTTCTCTGCCTCCTCCGCCCGGGCCACCAACCTTGGGCGTGCGGATGTGCTCCATGGCGGGCCCGCGTCTGCAGGGTCCCCGGCGGGCGCGGCCTCACGCACCTGCGCGCGCGCGCGTGCGGCGCAATGGGAAGGGCGGGGAGGGGGCTTCGGCGGCCGCGGGCGTGGGCGGGTCCCGGGCTTGGCTCCTCCTCCAGGTGCGCCGGTGGTGCTGGGCGCCTGCGCGGGCCTAGGATAGCGGCTCTGCGCCTGCTCGTACCTGCGGGTCTCACCCTTGGACTTTGCTCTCCTTCCAGCTCCCGCTCTCTGGAGGAGGCTCTCACTGCCCAAGTCACTAGGTATTTTTCCAGATGGACATCTTCAAGCTGGCTGCGGTGGCGCTTGCCTGTAATCCCAGCCACTCAGGAGGCTGAGGCAGGAGGATCATTTGGGTCAAACAGCTTGGAACAGTAAAAGAGACATAAAGATAACTCCATACTTAAAAAAAAAAAAAAAATCAAAACCCGAAGAGAGTCAGGCAGCGTAAAACGGTAATACTGTGGCACCACTGTTTTCTAAGGCACAAAGAGGGCCTTGTGTTGGGTGTGGTTTCTTGGAGAGATGCGAATGAATCTGTGCAGCTTTACACCCTCATTGGCTGCCTTCCAGAGCATCCGAAGATAGGTGGGATTTCAGAATGTGCTAAGGGGAAAAAAAAAATGACTGCACCCTGATGCAGTATGCATAGTCTAGTGGGTTCTGGCTGTATTCTGGCAGGGGCTCAGTCAGCAGAGTCTTTGGAATGAAAGTGAGACTAATACCAATGTTGTCTGTGCCCTTCTACTAAGTTTGCTGTCAAGTCAGACATCTCACATAACCATGTGACTTCACTGTTGGAATCTTGATAGAGATGTGAAACCCCCGATCCTGTGTTAGGTACATATCGGCTGTCTTTATCTAACTGTAACTAAACGACAGCTAGAGACACAAAGTATCCACTATGAGGTACCTTTAAGGCACCAAGGGAAGCCAGAGACTAAAAACACCCTCTGCCATACTGAAGTTTCATAGAACAATTCTTGGAGTAGTATTTGTTTCGTTGTTTTCCTGGCCCTTGTTTATGACATTTTTGTAAAATCTTTTACCTCACACACTGTTTGTTTGTTTGTTTGTTTGTTTAATCTCCTGTTCAATACCGGCATATTGCAATCTTCAAAATATGTTTTCATTAATGTCGAATTCATTTTAAAATTGTCACATCCCCTTCGCACGTTTTGGACCATATTCAGATTCCTACTGCCCTGGAGGGTAGATTGGAACAAGCGACAAAACATCACTTATAAATGACAAGAATAAGTCAAAGTGTAATTTTCTCTTTTGTAAAGAACATCAGGCGTAGTCAAAGAAAGTCCTGCTCTAGTCAGTAGTTCTTTCTGGTCTCAATTCAAACCAGCTCCAGTGTCCTTATTTACAGACTGAAAACATCATTTCCTGTCTATATGACCTCATCTCCAAATTAAATTTTATGATATAATGAGCTTACATCTGTTTGGAGGGAATATTCTGAATCAGACAAAAGTCCTGGAATAATGTGTTTTCAGTATTCTCTCTGTCTTCTGGTAGGCTGATCAATAGTGTACTGGATCAGCAATTTTTACACACAAATATTATAGTACAGATTTGAAAACATCTATGCATAGGTGAAGAGATATGTCTGAACAATTCAAGATTAGTCTAAAATTTTTATGATTTTTTAAATCATGGTATTTATTTAAAGACTCTTATAAAATAAGCACTAAGTGAAATTAATCCATTATAAGCCAATTATTAGGATAAGTTAACAGAATATGATGGAAATATTATAATAATAGAGAAACAAGTTTCTACTAACTGCAGTTTGGCTTGATCTAATAACTCCCTAAGGAATCTTTCTCAACTTGTCCTTTAGCCCCATAGTTACAGAGGTTATTCAGTGATAAGGTGTCTAGTCCTCAGTAACCATGTGAAGTCTCTCGTACTCATAATACTACCATATATCCCTCAGGCTCTCTGCTTTCACTACTCAACAGCCAGTAGAGTGGAAGACACTGAAGGTTTTGTTTTTGTTTTGTAGACGGCATCTTAGAGTAGTAATGTGAGAGGAAAACATACATTATTAAAGTGCCTTGTTTCAATATGTCTATATCTATGGGATGTCTGAATTCATCCTGGTGAAAAGGCTGAGCAATCATTTACCAAAGAGACGCTGTCAATATTTAAGCAATACGTACTCAGAGTATCACAGCCGATACCAAAAGATTGATGTAGATGAGACTACTATGTTATAAATGTGATACAGCTAACACCAAGCAAATGAGGGGAAACCAACTCAGATGCTCACAAAATATGGGGAAATGCCCAAGGAAAGCCCCCCAAAGGGTGATTTGTACCTTGAATTTTTTGTGCTTTTACCAAGGATCAAATATTTAGTTCTTAAAGTTTGATGTTGCTGGAGGAGTTCTTAAATAAAAACTTGATAGAAACTGGGAACTTCCTCTAATAGCCTGTGAACTTCACTACCCTAAAGAAATTTGGAAATGTGCCACACATTTATAAGTCTTTCTGGAATAGTTTAGATCTCTTCCAAGACAAGTCAAATTTCTGATCAGGCAATGATGCCAAATAGTGTTCCCCTGGGGTGTGTGGCTAATGATTGCACACTTGATACAACCCGAGTCAGCACTATTGGACCCTAACGGTCCGTGCAACATGTAGAAGAGCCCAGCCTCTGATAAAAAATGTTATCAGGCACAAATATGAGAAATTCAGAGATGCAGCTGGGGTTTTGTCTTATAGGGAAAAAAATGGCACCCCTAACCTTACAGTTTAAATGAAGTTTATAGTATGAAATATCATGAAGTTTATAGTATGAAATATCATATCATAGTATGAAATATCATGGGGGGGGGGACCACTAAGTGGATTGTAGACAGCTCTGTCTTTTTTCCAGAAACCAGAAAAGAAACATTAGGGCAGCCAAAAAAGAGTTCTTAACTCTCTGAGCAGGCAGGGGTTTTAAATAGTCTCCTTATTTTGTTCTCTCTCCAGGAAGATCTGAGGCTTAAGCCAAATCTGTTCCCTCAGGGCACTCATACTGCCTATTCATTTCACTCCCATCCCTTCAAGCACTACTTTAATACATGAAATTTCCATCTTTGTGTATCTTGTCTTCAATTCTCTCCTTAAACATTACAGCTCCATTTACCTCCTAGATGTAGCCCCTTGGATGTCCTTTATAGGCTAGAGACATACCTCAGGTGATAAGGTTCTTGCCACATTAGCCTGAAGACCTGTGTTTGGATCCTCGGAGCTTCTACAAAATCAAAAAGTATGGTGGAAGACATGCCTGTTCTCCCACCCCTGGAAAAGCAGAGACAAGTGGGCGCCTAGGCTCAGTGATCAGCCATTCTAGTCTAATCAAACAAGCCACAGACCCAGTCTCAAAAAAACAAGGTAGATACCTCCTTGAGAATACCTCCTGAGATTGATCTCTGGCCTACACACACACATACACACAAATGCACACAATCATACACATGCAATAATAATCCACTTGTCCCAAGCCAGGTATGGTTGAGAACTCGGACACCAAAAAGAGACAGGCTTTTATTCAAATAATGATTGTGGCCTATATTAGCTCTTGACTAACCTTGGCTAAGCTATTTACTCCCAGTTTCAGGCCTCTTGTATATAAAATGTGTATGATGATGGTGCCATGGATTGAATATTTGTGCTACTTTGAAATGTATATGTCAGGATTTGAACCCCTGAGGCAGTAGTATTAGAGGTTGGGAAACTAAGGAGGAAGATCCTTTAGGAGTCACTAAGTCCTGTTATGAATAGGATCAGGCTCCATAAGGAAACCCCTCATCTTTTTCCATCAAGCAAGTTATGGTGGACAGACAGTTATTTATGAACCAGGAAGTGGGTCTTTACCAAGCACAAAGAAGCCAATATCTTTATTTTGAACTTCCCAGCCTCTAGAATGGTACGAAACCGATGTCTATTCTTTATAGGCCACCCAGTTTATACTATTTTTGAATACTGAAGCCAACACAGGTTGAGACAGATATTTCAAAGTTCTCTTTGTCATGCTGAACAGATGGATATGTGTATGGTATATTCATTATAATTTTTTCTATTTTATATATGCATGACGTTGATCAAAATGTGAAAGGCAATTAATATGAAAGCATAGATTAATTATACTTCCCTTAGGGTGATTATGTAAATTCCACAAGACCAAACATATAATACATTTTTCAATAAAGGCCACTGTGGAGGGCCTGTTTTACGAAAAGCACTGGAGCTTTTCATAGTATGAATGACAACAACCATGGCCCCTGCCTTTAAGATCTAATAGTATTAGCTCTAGTTAGATTTATATTGTATATATTATATAATGTGTTTTCTTTTCAGTTGTATCTTATATATTATCTCTATGTTATATGTTTGAATAGTAAATATTTTCCACGTCTGCTGAACATGTAGTCTCAGAGAGTGGCACTATCTCAGGAGATGGTAGAAACTTCAGGATGTGGGGACCCAGCTGGAGAACGTGGCTCAATGGGAAGCATGCCTTTGAAGGTTAGAGCTGCCCCTCAGCCTCTTGCTATCATTCTATTTCCTATCACCCTTGAGGCGAATGGTTCTTCTCCACACACTTCTGGTGTGATGTGCTACATGTACATGTGTGCAAAGCCCCAAAATCATGTTCCAAGATATCTCTCCTCTTTTGCTTGCTTATGGCATGTCTTGTGTCAAAATATTGTGAAAACCCAGCTAATCCACTCACCTAGTTTCAAATCGCTTCCCGACTGCATTGTGGCTCTTGTTTATCTTAAAGGCCCAGTGGGCTTGGAGATGTTCTTGGCTTTGTCTCTTACTGGCTCCACATCAAGACATTTCTTCACTGCCTCCTTTTTCTCCTTTTTTTCACTTTTGTTACTCAACTTCAGATGCTCATTGTTTCTTCCTGGCTGGGACGTTGCTTTCTGCTGCCAGATTAATCTTCATAAAATGCAGCTCTCATCATTATAACTCTGCCACTTAAAACCTTTAAGTGCTTTGCTCTCTGGACTGTTTCCTTATTCTGTTGTGTAAGGGCCAGACTCATCTCCTTCTGTCTCTTACAAACTCAGCCAAATCAGTCACTGAACTCAGGAGACTTCTTTCAATTATCAACCAACTCCTTTCTGTAGCCTGCATTCGCTTAGCTCTACATGTTCCTGTCTGTAGTTCTCTACCAAAGGCTTTGAGGTTCATTTCAAATTCTTATTAACAACCCCACCAGCATGCAGTTCTTGCAGAGTGACTCAAGTTTTTTCATTGAATCAGGCAAAAACCATCTGTCTTAGGGTTTTATTGCTGTGAACAGATTCCATGACCAAGGCAACTGTTATAAGGAAAACATTTAATTGGGGCTGGCTTACAGGTTCAGAGGTTCAACCCAGTATCATCAAGGTATGAACATGGCAGCATCCAGGCGTGGTGCAGGAGGAGCTGAGAGTTCTACATCTTCATCTGACTACTAGGAGAATACTGACTTCCAGGCAGCTAAGATGAGGGTCTTAAAGCCCATGCCCACAGTGACACACCTACTCCAACAAGGCCACACCCACTCCAACAAGGACACACCCCCAAATAGTTCCACTCCGTGGGCCACACATATACAAACCATCACATCATCCAAACCAATTTATTTCCACCCAGAAATATAATTTTCTGCCTCTCTGTCACAACTGTTCCACAGGACTTTGGTCAGTACACTGTATCCAGGATCCCAAGGTCTACTACACTAACAACAGTAATATTTTTTTTTCATTGTATCTAGGAAGCAGAAAGTAGGAGAGGCCCAAAGAAGCACTCACGTACCACAAATTGAACGCTAAACTCCGGGATCAGCTAGGCTCCTGACATCACAATGAATTTTCTAGGAGTCTGTAGAAGTCTAGGACATGTGGGGAAAGTTTCTTTACAGGAAGGGCAAGGTGCTTCCCATCATGCTCTTACCACCGTCTGAGGTAATGTATCACTCACCTATTCAGTGGCGTTATCAGCTCTGCATGGGGCGGAGAGCAGTAAAAGGAACTTCAGCTTGCTTACATTGTAGCAGATACTGATTTAGCACACTAGACTTTTGACCTGACTACATACTCTGAAGGTGTCTGAGAAGATAGGGGTTATGTTACGGAGCCCTGGCCAGCCTCAGCTAGAAATATGACAGATTATGGGTGTGCCTCACCACAATTTGCTGTACCTTTGTGCGCTGCTTATTTTTTTAATTTATGATTTTAAAAAAATAACAAGAAATTTGTTCTCCTCCAATTTTAAGGCTCCAGTCTGTTTTTATTTTAATTTTCTTTATTTTTAATTTATTTTTTACATTCCATATTCCATTCCCTGCCCAGCCCATCCACCCTCTGACTGCTCCACATCCCACATCTCCTCCCCACACCACCCCGTCTCCACGTGGATGCCCCCACATCCCACCCTACCTGACCTCTAAACTCCCTGGGGCCTCCAGTATCTTGAGGGTTAGGTGCTTCATCTCTGAATGAACACAGACCCAAAGGCTCCAGTCTTAAGGGTCCAGGATTAAGTACATTCACAATATTGTGCAAACAAGGGGAGGAGGAAATGTAATTCTCCTAGGGGGCAAATCCCTGTGGTTTTCTGGAAATTCACATGCCTTGAAGGATGAATGACCAGTGTACAGACTGATGCCAATTTTGGGTGAGTGGCCTCATTTTGTTCAAATGTCAGAGAGTTGGAACAAAATTGGATGCTGGTGATGAGAGCTAATGAAAATATTTCTGGGTTGGTATTTCAAAATGGCTCACAATGTGAAGTTATGTGTGTCCTTTGAAAAAAGTCATTGCAGGGTACCCACTTCAGCGGCAGTGACGTCCTTAATCATCATAAGGACATGAGCATCTGTTTATGACACCACTAACTAAGCATTCTTCTCCTTTATTCTTCCTCTTCTTTTTCTCTTCGCATCACATTCTTAGTCTCAAATACTATTATGGATTGGATGTTTGTGTCCCCATGAAAACCTATATTGAAGTTATAATTCCAAATAAAACTATAACTGAAGATAGGACCTGGTAGGAGGTAATAAAGATTAAATAAAGTCATAAAACTGGATCCCTAAGCAAATACAGCGAGTGCTCTGTGCTGAGGAAGGAATAAAAATCTCTCTCTTACCCTTGCCCTTTCCCCCCTCCCTCTCCTCTTTTTCTATTTCTTCTGTTCTCCCTCCCTTCTCTCTGCCCTCTCTCATTTTATAGAGAGAAAGTATATGTCAGTAGCTCACAAAGAAAGCCCTTACCAACAACTAAACTCTATCAGACCTTCATCTTGAAAAGATAGATTCCAAAACTCAGTGAATGTTGTTATCGTTATGTCAGTCCAAGCTCACTCATATAAATGTTTAGGCATTTTGATTCTTGCATGGATCTCGATCTGATTGAGATATTTATCATAATATAGCTTATGAAAAACCTAAATATTTCAAGATTTCTAATTTGCAAATACCAAGGCATGCACATGACTCTAATACCCAGATCTTATCTCTCTAGTCCTCCGTGAAGATTCTTCCTCTGAAAGAAGCATGTAAGCACACACAGGTCCATCTGGGTAGGAGAGCCTAGATTCAGATGCAGGGAGGTTCAATAATTCAAAATGAGCAGCTCCCGTTTCACTGCCACACGACGGAAGCACATGTGCATGGGAGCTGGGATCTACCCTCGGGTTCCGATTAAAGGGTCAGATTCGCACATGGTCTAGAGGCTTTCCCAGTCCAGCAACATCAGCCTCTGACATTACAGTAGTGTATTTTCTTTGCTTTCCCCAGGATGGTGATAAAATCAATGGCTTCATTCAGTGACCATCCTACTAGGTCTTATCCCTTAACAGGGTTAATGACTGCCATGCTAAGAACTTCTAGATTTCATCTCACCCCAGTCAGAATGGCTAAGGCCAATGAAACAACTGACAGCAAATGCTAGAAAAAGCACCAAGAAAGGGAACCCGCATTCACTGTTGGTAGGATTGCAAACTGTTCCAGCCACTCTGTAAGTCACTGTGGATAATCCCCCCAAAACTAAAAATACATCTGCCACACAAGCCAGCTACATTACTCCATGGCATATGCTCACAGGATTCCAAATACTTATTCATTTGGAATAATTCATTGCTACTCTATTCACAATAGCTAGGAAATGGAAACATTTTAAATGTCGTCCGCCGATGAATGGATAATGAAAATGTGGTACACATACACTATGGGATCTATAAAGAAATATTAAATCATGAATTTTTCTGATGAATGGCTGGAACTTGAAAAGGTCATATTGTGTGAGTCAATCCAGACCCAGAAAGACAAATGTCACCTGTAATCTCTACTCTGGGGTTCATAAGTATCTCCAGATGGGAATGATTAACCTGGAGAAGCCACAGAAATAAGGAAAGTAACAAGGAATGGGGTTGCAGATAGATTGGGGAATAGCAGCATACAGGTGATGCTAAGGGAGATATGGGGAGGGAGTTCATCACAGGAGAGGGAGAGAGAGGAGATAAAACAACACTAAAAATGTATGACAAAGACTCAAGGAATCGTGTCATTTATACTTACCTGCAATTATATGTAATATATATAGAGAGATATATAGATATAGATATACATCTGCATATATGTATGTATGCATGTACAGATGTATGTAGAACTTGAATGAAGTTATGACGCTTGAGCTGACAGTGCTCCTCATAAAAGCCATAGACTAACAACAACCAAATTAAAAAAAAAAAAAAAACCAACCCAAAGACATGAGAAACCTCCATCTGAGTTGTTCAGGTTAGTCTCAGTGACTCTGCAAACAGTATAGGCTATGGCTGTTGTCCCTGGTTGCCTCTTAGAGGTTGAAGTTAAATCTCTATTGCTGAAGACACAGCACATTTCTGAAACTGACTTGGAAATTTGAGCAAGATATAACCTTAAAATCTCCTTCTTCCTGTGGTCTAGCTTTTAGAGTACCAGAAGGTGCCGCAGGAGATGCCAAGGAGAGAAAGAAATCAATACTCCTATCTAGCAGTGATAGTGACCTGAATGGTAGATATCCCTAAAGATACAATAGTGGTACTTCTTGATGGTAACCAGTACCTAAGGACTGCTCAACGGGAGGCAAAATCATGCCTGGTACTGGACACTTAACACCTAACTGGGCCAGATGAGGTCCTAGATCTTTGAGAAGAACCTACTATTACCACTTTAGTAGGACCAGCAAAATTCTAACTGCATCCTAAATACTTACCTTTATACCACAGATGGATGTAGCTCTCGTCTCTCATCAAATAAACTTCTCTTAACAGAAAACAGAGGCCATCACAGAAAACCACAACTGGTCCTAAGAAAGAGAGCGACTGATCCCGAAGAACTCAGCCCCAGTGAATACATCTACCATAAAAGCCCTAAATACCTAAGGCTCAGGGAACAGCACAGAAGGTGCCTGAATCTTAAGAGCCAGAGGACTAGGATGTCCACCGAAATCGTGTCTTCTAGAAATGATAACAAAGCTGTACTCATGATACCTCAATAAGACAGCTGTCTTTGTAAGACTTAAACAATGATAGTACCAACAGACATGCTGATACAGAAAGGGAGTTCTCATGGAGTTCTACCTCTATAAAAAGAACTATAGTCATCTAATGAATGCAGAAAGAGGAAGAATTACTATTTCTCAAGAATTGTTTATCCAATACAAAGTGATCGGCCCTGAAATCATACACCTACAAGCAACAGCAAACAGACTCAGCAGGTTTTATTGACACATTTATAGCACACAACAATAGCTGGAAAAAGAGATAAGTTGTTGCCTGCTTCGTTCTCTTAATCTTGTCAATTATTATTTTTTACAACTAATAAAAAGAAATCTTTCTACAAAATCCAACCTGGTTTGAATGTATGTACTTTATAATATTTTGCAGTCAATGTTCTATTAAAAAGTACTTAACATTGCTTCAAATTTTATTTACAAATACAAAATGTGTCTTTGGTATTTAGGAAACAAAACAAGTAAATTAAGTTTACATAATTCTTACCAAAATCCTACACCTTTTAAATGTAGTTGAAAATGCTAAAAATTGAGAACCATATATAAATATGGATTTTTATCAACAAAACCCTTTGAGATTTTTGACAGACTGTTATCAGTGCTGTTCTTGAGTTGTATCAGGGTTTCTTGGGTTGATAATGAGTCATTCCAAATATTGGCTTTGCCGGAAAATCCTTCCTTCGATTCTTTGTCTGAGAGGATGTTTTATAATCATAACCAGTGAACAAGACTTTATTGAAGCAGTGGAGAAAGATCAGAATTTGATACATAAAACTTGCCCATGCCACATCACCTATGTCTGCATTTGGATTCAGCGATATCCACAGACTGTTGTGCCCATGCAGAGATTTTCTTGGACATGAATAGCAGACTGAGAATTGTATTGCTTTGCTATCTGAGCTTTTTAGATTTCATGATCTTTATAGACTGTGAAATTACATATATATATATATATATATATATATATATATATATATATATATGTGTGTGTGTGTGTGTGTGTGTGTTTTATATATGTGTGTGTGTGTGTGTGTGTGTTTTATATATGTATATGTGTGTGTGTTTTATATATATATGTGTGTGTGTGTTTTATATATCTATGTGTGTGTGTGTTATATATGTGATATATATATATATATATATATATATATATATATATATATATATATATATTTATATATGTGTGTGTGTGTGTGTGTGTGTGTGTGTGTGTGTGTTTGAGACAAGATTTCTCTGTATAGCCCTGGCTGTCCTGGAACTCACCGCCTGCCTCTGTGAAATGATATTCTAAAGGTGTAGAAAAATATGATCGTCTTACAGTCATAAATAGAATACAGTAATAACAACAATGTGTTGATGAATGATCTACATAATTAGACAGCTGCTTCTGAACTTTAAGGTTCAATTCATAAGCATTTGTTTATTTGGTTTGGTATGAGATACAGCAAACATAATGGATTTTAAGAAAGTGTACAGGAGAAAAAAATTTAGAGATATTTGTATTTCCCTTTTCTGAAAATTAAAAAAAAAAAAAAACTGGCACATTCCAGTTTAGCTCACAGGTCCAGCTTTCAAAAATATTGCTATGAGTTGAAGAAACATGAAATAACTCATTGCAATGACTGTATTGAAAACCTTCAGGTTCCATGAAAGTCTCTCTTCACCTAGCAAAGTACCACTAATGTGAAACAAAAACAAACAACAACAAACTATTAGCACGGTAGATTTCTGAGTTCGAGGCCAGCCTGGTCTACAAAGTGAGTTCCAGGACAGCCAGGGCTACACAGAGAAACCCTGTCTAGAAAAAAACAAAAAACAAAAAACAAAAAACAAAAAACAAAAAACAAAAAACAAAAAACAAAAAACAAAGGATATTTGAATTATCAACGGGAACTTGCCCACCTTGGTTTCCTTTTCCCATTCTGTTTCCTTCCACTACTCCAACAGCTCTGGCATCTTTCATTCTCTACAAAGAAGAAGCCAGACATAAACCAGAGCCAAAAAGCCTTGAGCATCAACCACTGAAATGAGAATCGTGGCACCTGGGGAAGACAGCACTTTCTGAATCCCAACAGTGTGGATTTAATTATCAATAGCCAATACATAAGGGAGGAAGATAAAGTTTATCCATAAACAACACAGAATGTGTTCACTGCTTCTCAGAGGGAGGAATTAAAGGGAAAAACTCATTTAGCTTAGCCACACAAGAAGATGAAGGAGTTTTCTTGGAGTCAGGAAAAAGACATCAAAGGGGAGAAGAAAGCAAAAAGCATATGTGGGGGGTCTGGATCTCGTTTTGCTTCCTCCCTTAGTAGAGTCCAGGTGGAGAAAGCAACCAGAAATCCAAGATGGGCAAAGCCTTCTTTCTCAACTTTAACTGAGGATATTGCAAGATGTGGAGGAAGTCTGTATCCATCCTGGCCAGCAATCTGTAAGGGAAACATACAAGAAGCAGGCCCAAGGGAAGCCCCTCATCAAATAGAATGATAGGACATTACTATGAATCCTGAGAGGATGTGAATGAGTCTACAGTCAGAAAACTTAAAGAATCAGACCTCTGGTGGAGTCCTACAGCAGCCAGCTATGCTGGTTAATTCTATGATAACTTGACATGGGCTGTAGTCATCTGATAAGAGAAAAAGCCAATTGAGAAAAGGTCTCCATAAGATTGGGCTATAGGCAAGACTTAGGATATTTTCTTAATTAATGATTGATGTGGGGAGGGCCTCGCCCAATGTGGGCAATGCTGTCATCAGCTGATGATCCTGGGTTCTATAAGAAAGCAGGCTGAGCAAGCCATGGGAGAGTAAGCAACTAAGCTGCAGCCCTCCATGGTCTCTGCATCAGCTCCTCCTGCCTCCAGGTTCCTGCCCCATGGGAGTTCCTGCCGCAGACCAACCTCTTTTGGGTCTCCTATCTGCGTGGAATGGGTTTCTGGTTGCAGGTGGGCAAAGAGTCGGCGAGAAGGAGGGGTGACAAACAGACGTGACACAAGGGAATGTGGATCTGAATGTAATTTGTCAAATTGAGCATCAAACTTTTTATACAGAAGAAAATAGGGAAGTTAGGTGACACACCAGCAAGATACAAAGAGGTTACTGGATTCCTACATAAAACAGAGGAATGCAAACACAAAGGACTGGCAGGAACCAGCTGGGTTAAAATTCAGTGTTAACAACTGGGATCTAAAGCAGCCCCACCGAAGGTCAGCTTAATCTTAGAAGCCAGGGGCAAGGGCTCCGTGCCCTTGCGAGCCATAGTTCCTATTCTAGCCTATTGTATAGTCCACCTTCCCCCTAGGCCATTGTAAATTCCTGTGTATGGATGTAACTTAGCTATCTATAGTTCTAAGTATCAACTCTGATTCCTCCCTAGACCACAACCTTCCTTCTTCCTAGACAATGGTAAATTCCTGTGTAAGGCAGTGACTTAGCTATCCATGCCCAGGGTCAGCTCAAGGACTGACTGCCTAGGACTGGTGAAGAATCTAACTTAGCTATATGTCAAAAATTCAATTCTTAGAAGCACTTATAATAAAGCAATATTAAGGGAAAGCACACAGATCTGTTTATCAACTAAAGCAAGGACATTGGAGCATTTGTTATACAGGATGTCATGGTTCCAGGAGACTAAGTTTCCATGAACTTTTTGCTTTTCAGCCTGTCAGGCGGGTCACTACTGGAGTGGCTGTAGCAAGTTCCTGTTCCAACTTCCTTCAGGCATGGCCTAGGGTGTGGAAGTGTAAGCTGAAAAGACCATTTTCTCCCTAACTAGCTTTTGGTCATGGTGTTTCACTACCTCCATAGTGAAGGCTAAGACAGATGAAGAATCGGGTTGCTCAGGGAGGACTGTGGACTGGACATGCATCAGGCCATAAGTCATGAGGCCTGGGAGAATAAGTTCAGAACCTACCAGAGGTGAAGTAGAGATAAGCCTGGACCCAGTGTCTTCTTGTCCTGACCTAAATGCTGGTTAAATTACCTTTGCTCTGAAGCTTGTATCACCACCTAGGCAGGAGGGAAAGAAACACTGATGAGAACTCTAACTGAGTTGCTAACCGTTATCTAACTGAATTATAAGCCCTACATGTCTGAGGTAACCTTGAATCAGAACATTCACTTCTGACAACTATCATATAAAGGGAGATTTAAAATCAGGTTTGATTAGAAAGCAAAAAAGTTTCAATGTTCCATACCTGTAACACGCAGTATGAGTAAACGGTACCTGCAATATTTGCTCACAACGGACACATATCGATGGCTGGAAACTTGGTCTCCTGTCCACACCCTCAAGTGAGTTTTTTCATCTCTTTCAGCCTTCCTTCTTCTTACAGGCTCAGTTCACTCATATTTACTTCCCTCCTCATTTGACCTTAGAAACAACATCTTCAGCTCTCCTCCCTCTGTCCGTGTGCAAACCTATTACACCTTCAGTATTAAGGCACATGTGCCCATGGAAAGGAATCCTTCCTAAAGAATCACCCTGCAAACACTTCAGGGTGAGCGAAATGTGTGCAAGGCACTCGTGAAGTGCCCAGAGAAGAGAGGAGAGGGGTGTGGGGTCCTCAGCAACTGGAATTACAGGCTCTTATGACCTACCATGTTAGTGCTAGGAACTGAGCCTCGGTCCTCTAGAAGAGCCGTCGGTGCTCTTAACTGCTGAGCAGCGTCTCCAGTCCCTTCAGTGCAGTTTCACTGAGTACAGGAGGACCCATCCTAACGTGGGCAGCACCATCCCATGGACCGAGGTCACAGACTAAATAAAAACAGAACAGAGGAGGCAGTGAAAGATCCTGAGAAAATGTAACAGGTCTCAAAGACCCCGAAACTGGGAAAGAGATTTCATTATTAGTAGAAAGCCTTTACATAGCTAAACATAATAGCCTGAACATTTCTTGAATCTGTGTGCTTGCCCCTACTGTTCTTTGAATGCATGTATTTGCCAACTGCTATAGCTCATTGCCAAGAGTTTGTGGGTTAGNCCCCCCTCCCGAATAAAGCCTCATGTGATTTACAGCAAGCCTGGTCTTCTGTGAGTTCTTGGGGGATTCGCCAATATCCCGTGACTTGAGTGGAGGTCTCCCTACGGGGGTCCTTTCAGCAGAGGCAGGCGAATTTCTGAGTTCGAGGCCAGCCTGGTCTACAGAGTGAGTTCCAGGACAGCCAGGGCTACACAGAGAAACCCTGTCTCGAAAAACCAAAAACAAAAACCAAAACAAAAAAATCCCACAAACAACAACAAAAAAACCAGAACAGAACAAAACAAAAACAAAAACAAACTGAATAAAAAAAGAAAAGCAAGCAAGATGAACAATAGCATTAATTTCTCTATGCCTTGCCTACTGCGACAGGCTGCACCACCAAACTGTGAGTCAAAATAAACTCCTCCCGTAAGCCTCTTTTGTTAGGATGGTGTTGATGTTGTGGGATAATATGTCACAGCGGTGAGAAAGAATAAGCAGTGTAAACAGGGACTTATGTAATGTTCCAGTTGTTTTATTTATTTATTTATTTATTTATTTATTTATATCACTGTCTTAGGGCTTCTGTTGCTGGGACAAGACCCTGTGATCACCAAGAAGAGCAGTAGTAGTGGAGTGGGGACAGCTGGGGCCTAGAAGACAAACAGTGTGTGCTGCATAGGACAGAGCCAGAGAAGTGACCCAAGCCTTTTGGAAGTGTCCAGAAGATCGCTGAGTTATTTACAATTGGAGTTTGATTTTGTGACTACATCCTGGTTCTTTCCCGCTCTCCCACCCCGGACCCCCCACCCCCACCAAGAACATATTTAACTTAATTTTTTTTTAATAGGCATTCAAGGCTAAAGGACTTTAAGCCTTTAAAAGACATTTTGTATTTTTGAAGAGTTTGAATATTTTAAAGAGACTGAACTTGTAATGTGTTTGATTTTGTAAGGACTGTGAGACTTAATATCAACATTTCAGCTTGGGGGAAGGGACGATTCTAATTGAAAAGTGATGTGTTTTTGAGTGAAGCTGGCAAGGTGTCATTTTTGCTGGATGGTTTTTGTCAGCTTCACACAAGCTGGAGTATCAGACAGGAGGGAGCGTCAGTGGAAAAAATGTCTCCGTAAGATCTGGCTGTAAGGCGTTTTCTTAATTGGTGATCAATGAGGGAATCCCAACCATTGTGGGTGGTGCTATTGTAAGACTCTGGCGAGCCTTAGTTTACGGGATGCCCTGAGTGAACCACGAGGAGCTGGGAATCAATGCAAAAAAATAAGAGGAATTTATTGTTCCAATGTGTTGGGGTCGTCTTTCACTTAGGAGAGGTGGCGACCCTAGGCAGTTCGTTCCGTGAGCCTTTATACAGTTTTCAGAGCAGCAGCCATTCGGCACAATGTGATTGGCAGAACAGTGTGACGTTTAAACTGATTGGTCTTTAGGGAATGAGGCCAGCAAGGACTCCCCTTCTCTGTAGGTGGCCAACGTGTCTACGTGCTCTGGGCCTCCCCCCACCCGCAGGTGGCTGGTGGCTGATGGTCCCTTCCCCCACCTGTGTTCTGAGGAATGTTAATTAGCCTCTCCCTTCCCGGAGGGGAGGGGTGCTTAAGTGTTCCATAACCTGCCCAAAGTTCCTGATCTGACCTCTTCACCATCCCCTATGAGGTGGTCCTGAGTTCTGTAAGAAAGCAAGCTGAGCAAGCCCTGAGAGGCAAGCAGCGCTACTCCAAGAGCTTTTCACAGGCTTCTGCCTGCAGATTCTGTCCTGCCGCCGGGTTCCTGGCCACACTGCTTTTGATAATGAACTGTTACACGGAGCTGCTTTGGTTGCGGTGTTTCATCTCAGCAGCAGTAGCCCTAAGACATCCACCTTACAATAGCACTAATGGAAATCAGTAGGAATTCAGGAAGAAAGCGGAACTAAGCTTATGTAGTAAGTCTAAGAAACTCAGCTCTTCCTCATCAGCCACTGGGTTGCAAATACTCTAAGCCTTTGCTTCTGTGCTATTAACAACCTTGCAGACTACCTCTTGATCCTTTCATATCATCTAGAGGTTTGAATTTGTTCCAATCTGCTTAACCCGGTTAATGAGACAGCCAGAAGCTGATTGGCCCTGTGGCTCCACAGAAAGAGGTAATTACTGCTTTCTTAGTTGGCTGCCTGTTCAGTATACTCGGCTGCTTATTGCTTTCCGAAGCCTGGGGGAATCTTGTAATTGCCCTTTGGTGACAACAGTCATTTTCTGCCCGGATTTTTAAACTTAACTGTGATCCTGCACATTTCTTTGGAAGCTGTAGCTGTAGTGCACTGTTACCATTGAATCATTTTGGACCTGCCTGCCGTGCGGATAGCATAGTCTCCCAAAGCATTGGTCCCACATTGTCCTTCGAAGAGACAACTCTGTAAGGGATTTGATTTGCACAATTTCCCAGCCAATGATCTTACCAAGAGGGGAGAAAATAGAGTTATATGAACAGGTGTATTCACGAAATCCTTGCTCTCAGTGAACTAATGAATCTTTCAACATGCCTACCACTTCATTTCAAATGTGTTGTTGCTGAAAAGACTACACATCCACCGCATTAACCTTCACACGCTGATTCTTGTTTCAAATTATGTACTTTAAAACATTTCATTAAAAATTTGAATAACTCTAAAAAAGCAATAGCTTTTAAAACAATCTTTTGTGAGCAACTAAATTATACTACTACCACTGAGCAGAAAGGTATATTAAATTCAAATCCAATTTCTTTCTTTGAATTTTTTTTTTCTTATGCCAGGAATGTAGGTTGGTTTAAGAATAAACTACAACCTTTAATCCCAGCACTCGGGAGGCAGAGGCAGGCAGATTTCTGAGTTCAAGACCAGCCTGGTCTACAAAGTGAGTTCCAGGACAGCCAGGGCTTAAAAAAAAAAAAGAATAAACTATAGGATTTGGAGAAGTGACTCAGCAGTTGGAGAAGTGACTCAGCAGTTAAGAGTACTTACTCTTACTCAGGGTCTGATTACCCACGTGGTAGCTTACAGCGAATCTAACTCCAGTTTCTGGGGATCCAATGCCTTCTTCTGACTCCAAGGGTACCAGACATGCATATGGTACAAATTCATGCATGTAAGCAAAACACTCATACACATAAGTTAGAATAAATGCAAATAATTTAAAACAAAAGAATAAAAATATAGATACAATACATCATAGAATTAGACTAAAAGAATAAAACAAATCTGTATTGCCTTCTTAACAGATACTGTAATATCCATTCCCAATTAAAAAAAAAAAATAAATGACGTTCAGCAACTTAGGCAGAGAGACCTACCCTTACCTGATAAAGTCTACTAAGATGCAGACAAAACAATCGTACACATAAAATCGATAATTCTAAAGACAAACTAAAAAAAATTCGTCCAGTGAGTTGTGGAGGACTAAGGCCCAACATAAAATTTGTAATCATAAGCAATAGCACCATATATTCTGATATAGCTTATAAATATTCTTTCATAATAACACTATAAAGAAAGACTATAGACATCATAATTATGAGAGGAAATCTTATTTTTTTTTTCTTGAGGACAAGTAACATAACTAAGTTATACAGTTAAATTCAGAATCACACTACCTAACTCACTTTCCCATACCCTGTTCTTCCACTGGCCTATTGATAAAGTCATTGTGTTACTACTGATGCTAACATTCTGGAATCACATAATCCACTGGAATTCTTCAGCCAAGGGTTCAATGTCTTGTTAAAGGGTCAAGGGAAGTGTCTGAGCCTTGACTTCATAGAGATATGTAAATTCTTTACATCAGCATGGTGACAACATTTATAGTGATTTATGTCACAGTAAGTCTCTGACATTAGTAGTGAATTACAACATAGAGGGAAATGTCAAATAAGATACAAAATAAACCAAATATTTAGATTTTTAATATCATATAACCATTTCAATATCTCCTCCTCCTTTTCTCTCTCCTCCACTCTTCCTTCATGCCACATACAAAAATTTCAAATGATTAACTTACAGAAATTATTGGCTCGTGAATGAACTATGAAGATTTTAAAGCCTAAATAACTTGGCGTTTGCTGGCAGCCTCTAAGAGAAACGTAGGACAAGATCCAGGTCTCTGTGAGTTCATTTCACATGGTAGCTGTCTGTTAAATGTTTGTTGAATTAGCCAATTATTCAGATCAACAAATATTTGCTGAGCTAAACTCTGTAGAAGCCACAGGAAGAAAAGGTCTTGTCCTCAAGCATCAGTGACCTCACTGAGGAAAACCAACACCGACACCAGCACTCTGATAGCCAACTGTGTAAGAGGTTTGGGCAGTAACAAATGGCAAACAATTGCAAGCTTAGCTGGTGGGTAACAGAAAGCCAAGACTGCACAGTAAAAACAGCCAATCAATGAGAGCTCATCAGGTGAATGGATCATGAGGAAGATGGCCTCAATCTAGCCCCCAAAGAATGGCTAAAGCCTTGGAAAGATGAAAAAGTCTGAAGGAGCTCTCCTCTCAACAGCTCAGCATAGAAACGCACAAAAGCTGCCTATGCGTTTAAGGCATTTGTTCATTTAAGGCAGGGAATGTTTGAGATGAAATTGCTTATGCCAAAACAATCATTGATCTTTAGTTACAAACATCAAAGAAGCAAAATGAAGGGGCAGAGATGTAGATTAGGGTGGTTAGCTTGCCTAGCAAGTGCTGGGTCCAAAACAAGATAAAATCGAAACATCTCAAGTACTCGCTAGGACCTTGGAGACTAAATAAATAAGTAAATTAGGTAAAAATCCAAGTTAAAAAATAGGATCATGAAATTCTTGGGCAAATGGATGAATCTGGAGGACATAATCCTTAGTGAGGTAACCCAATCACAAAAGAAGTCATTGGATATGCGCTCACTGATAAATGGATATTAGCCCAGATAATTAGAACACCCAAGATACAATCTGCAAAACACATGAAAATCAAGAAGGAAGACCAACGTGTGGATACTTCATTCCTCCTTCGAATAGGAAACAAAATACCCATGAAAGGAGTTACAGAGGCAAAGTTTAGAGCTAAGATGAAAGGATGGACCATACAGAGACTAACCCACCGGGGATCCATCCCATAATCAGTCACTAAACTCAGACACTATTGCATAGGACAGCAAGTGTTTACTGAAGGGACCCTGATAGAGCTGACTCCCACAGAAGTGGATGCTCACAGTCATCCATGAGAGGGAGCACGGGCTCACATTGGAGAAGCTAGAGGGTTTTTTTGTTGTTGAGACTATGTATTGTGAGGTTGTTTTTGGCTTGCTTCTCTTTCATTCACTAGCTGATCATCAGTTAGTGATCTGATCCATTCCATTCACTCACAGACCACTTTGTTTTCTAAACCTGCAAAAAGCACACTCTACTCCACGAGTTCTCAACCTGTAGGGTCAAACAACCCTTTCCCAGGGGTCCCACATCAGATAATTTATATTGAGATTCATAACAGTAGCAAGATTACAGTTAGGAAGTAGTATCGAAGTAAGGTTGTGCTTAAGGTCCCTACAGCTTGAGGAACCTGTATAAAGAGCTGCAGCATTAGCAAGGCTGAGAACTGTTGCTCTATCTGGGAAGTGGGCCTTGCGTTTCCTGCAGGTTGCTGATCTGTAGTTAAATGACAATAAGCAGGAATATCTTTTTCTTGGGAGTGAATTGCTTCATTTTAAAGCTCACTTTTCTGCTGCAGAATGAGACTGGGACAAAGGCTTTCCGATTGCGGAGGAAGGCTGACTTAACAACAACAACAACAACAACAACAACAACAACAAAACAAAATAAAAACAAAAAAGAAAGAAAAGAGAAAAGAAGAAAAGAAACAAACAAAACAAGAAGACACATCTATGACTGGAGAAAACTGTCTTCATCCTTCCAAAGCTGGAGGCGTGTGCCAAGAAAGAGTGCTAAGAATAGAAGAAAGTGTTTGCTTATTGCTGTTTAATGTAGCTGTGAGAGGCAGCTGCAGACCTTCCTGTGGAAACGGTCCCACACCCTGTTCACCCCAAGAATTCTTTTCTTCCAACTAAGAGCAGATCCCTCCCACCACTGGAGTTCATCGGATCATGGATCATGGAAACCCTTGAGATCCTTTAGGCGAGTCTCCCTGACACATCCTGTCTCCTACCGAGCACTCAAGCAGCCACACAAGACACTCGGAGTTTAGCTATGAGTAAAAGTTTGGTCAGATTAAAACTGTGTCTTGGGAAAGTTGGGAGCTGGAATGACCAGTTCTTCCTTGTCTGGAAATTATCTGCTGGTCTTTCAATACCCAGTTCAAAGTCCTCTCTTCCGTTGAGGCTTTTCCCAGTTCTTGGAGGTAGCACTTTGTCCTGATCTCATGTTCTCCTGGAGACCTCGGCCAGAACACTGGCTGCATTGTGTTACAGTATTCTGTTATGAGTCCTCCCCACTTTTACAGGCCTATCACCTATCCTGGTACTTGCTGCTTACTTAATCAGTGATTAACAACTGTTGATCAAGTGACTATCCAGACCACCACTGTAGCCAATACATTCTCAGAAAGAGTCACATCTTAGGTGAAATAATTACTTGAATAAAAATTTTAAGCCCTGTATCTTTTAGAGAATAAACTACATTAGAGTGAGTGCTTATTTTTAAAACTCTTTAATGTGTGCTGAATAAATTATTAATTGCAACCTACTATTAATTAAATTCAAATCATAGAAGGTCATTCAGCATTCAGCTCAAAAAACAATTTTAATCATTGGGTTCAGTTAATTTAAAGTAAAAACAAAAAGTCTGCTTACATCCGTCTTTTTATTTTGTATGAAGTTTCTTTGTCCTGTGTTGGCTAGGTATAATTCAGCCTTGCAATTGTTTCTAAACTTTGTGGTATGATATTACATAGGAATATCTATGTATTATCATACACCAAGGTCTGATGCAATAACTTAATTTGGGAAGTCCTTACCCTAAAAGCAGGATGCACCCAGTTCAATTCTGAGAATCTATATTTCAGAACCTGGTGTAGGAACACTAATCCTAATCTTGGGGGCAGGCAAAGCATATCTTCTGGCATCCCCAAGGCTGTGCATGCCCATGTGCACCCATCTATACATCCTCACAGAGAGGTGGGAGGTGGGAGAATCTCACATTCAGTATTTTAAGGACTAAGAAGAACAGAGTATGAAGTTATATGCTAAACACACACACACATACACAGAGAGAGAGAGAGGGAGAGAGAGACAGAGAGACAGAGAGACAGAGACAGACAGAGAGAGAGGTTTCACGAAGGTACATTAAGTACAAGATGTCAAATTCGTTAATTTAATTCTTATAACATTAGCTCCATTCATGTGCTTCAATCCAGTGTTAAATTTGGAACTATTTACTCTGGGAACCCTTCATGGCATTTCTGATAGATCTCTCCCACTGTGATGTGAGGCCCAGCATTGGCTTCCTGTTTGTCCTGTCCACTATCTCTCTGTCTATTTAAAATGAGGCAAACTATGGCAGATATCCATCCTCTATGGAATTAACCACTAACCTATCAGAGAGTGGAGCTCACTAGAAATGTCAGACAGATCTTTGGATAAGACTCAAACCCACATAAAACTTGGTAGGAGCAAATCATAAGCATTCATGAAACCAAAACTAAATGTAGCCGACAGGAAAAACTTCAGGACTGAGAGGTGCTCTATTGAAACTTGTGCTGTAAGTTTCAAGTTTTCCTTTTAAAGTTCAAGTATTAATACTTGCAATTCTTTTTTGGGGGGTGTTGGGGGGTTCAAGAAAGGGTTTCTCTGTATAGGCCTGGCTGAACTCACTCTGTAGACCAGGCTGGCCTTGAACTCAGAAATCCTCCTGCCTCTGCCTCCAGAGTGCTGGGATTAAAGGCGTGTGCCACCACACCTGGCCACTTGCAATTCTTTATTATAGTAAATAGTTGTTCCCTGGAAAAGAGCACAAAAGACTTATTATTTTTTTAGATCTATGTTTCCTCCTCTAATCCAAAGAACACTTTCAAACCTTAGACATAAAAATGTCTTTTAATTTTTGTTTTCTTATTTCCTATAGCGGTAAGACCTATCTTTCCATGTAGTGTTACTGTTCTTACCCCCCAAGAAACATAAAAAAGAATACAATGTTTGAATATCTGTATCTATAGACACACCAGAAATTCTTTTGGTCTGTTTTATTATTTCTTCTAAAAATGGTTTTATTTTAGTTTGGGGACCTTCACTTGTTTATTTTGGGGGGGGTGGTTGTGGAGAAGAGTGTCTTCAGAGCCTAATATACATGAATCATTGGCTCTATAATGAACTGTATGTACTACCAACCCCACAATATACATACACCTATTTAAGTTTACATGATCACATTTATTAGAACACATATAAGAAAACTCAGAAAACTTGATTAACATTTCATGCTAAGAAAATTGACGATACGATCTTAATAACTACTTGAAGAATTATGGAAAGAATTATTTGAGAATACTAAAGGCTGGCCTGGAGAAATGACTTAGCAGTTAAGAGCACTAGCGGCTCTTCCAAAGGACCTGGTTTCAATTCTCAGCACCCACATGGGGGTCTGTCCACAGATCCGGTGACAAGAATCTGGCACTCTCTTCTAGCCTTTGTGGGTAGCAGGCACATACATGATGTACAGACATACATCCAGGCAAAACACTCATACATATAAAATAATACAGTAATAATAATACAAAAAGTATGCTTTTTCATGGCACATCTGAGACATTCTGACCCATGCTATTTAATATGTATGTTGAAGCCTAGACATGCCAGGAAAAGACACACACACACACACACACATATGCACATATATATATATATATATATGAATATATATCTCTTTGGATTAGCAGAAAGTAAATGAAAAATCTCAGATCTTTTTTTTTGTAAAGATTTTGTTTTTATTTTTAACTGTGTATATATGCACTTGACTACATTATCCATTGAGGACAGAAGATGGTGTTAGATTCCCTGGTGCCAGAGTGACAGGGTGGGGGTGGGGGTTGTAAGGTGCCCAACATGGGTGCTAGGAACTGAACTTGGGTCTTCCCCAAGAGCAGCATCTGCTATTAACCACTGAGTCATCTCTACAGTCTGTGGAGACCCTTTACTGCAACCTCATCTGATCAGTCTGGCGCGTTCCAGGCATTTGTGAGTTTATTACAAACTTTGAGTCCTATCTGAGCCAGAACACGTGACACATGGGTGCACCATTATATCATTCTCTCCATCCTCTGAGATTTGCAATGCCCTAAAACTTACGATGCAAAACAAAACAAAAACAATCCTACCACCCACACTGGGAAAATGCTCTGAAACGTTCTCATCCCCACCTCTCTCTGTAAACCAACCATGGTAAACTTCCCAAAGCTTTCGCCTCTTGTGTGCTAGTTTATAAAGACAATGTTAGAGCCCCGGATTCACTTTCTCTTCAAGATGCAGCCCAAGGCATAACATGAGTACCACCACGAGCTGGGTTCACTCTCCAGATCTCATGGGTTCACAGCTTATCCTAGTGCTCCTTTTTCTTAACCCAAAGGGTTGCAATGTCAGGCATCTGGGTTAGAAGGGGACAGCCCCATACACTGTGATTAAGAGGTAAGCTTTCTTTTCATGATGAGTTTCCTGGGTAAGCAGAAATACCAAGTGAGGCAAGACACGGGGGACGCAAAAGGTGCTATGAAACAGGGTGGCACCTGGCAAATGGTGTAAGTCAATCCCCTTACTCTGATGATGGTGACACACTGCGACCTAAAACGTCCTCTCCCCCCACGGAGTTCCCCCTACACTGACGTTACTACCATCGAGGGAGCTGATCACCTTTACTGTGTGTGTATAACCTTGCCTGTTGAGGGTCAGGTGATTCTGTTCCAAGTGAACAGCCACTCTAAGAGTTTGTTTTCCTTCATTGATCTCCGCAGCCAAGGCCAACTGAAAGTGCGTCAAGTGACAAAGCTTTTCGGGATACCTGTGTCACAAGTTGCTTGACACTTTAAGTCAACAGTGATTATTCAACTCCAATTGAGATGTGTGGAAAGCCAGCATGGCTAACCACCTAGTTTTCTGGGGGAAGATTCTAGTGGAAAGGACATTGCTTTTACAAGATAAAATGTTTATTTTGTGTTATTGGAGGTTGTGCATCTTGTCGGTAACATTCAATGATGTGCAGCCTTTTCTTGTCATAGATAATTATTTTCTAATTATCAGGGGCTAATAACAATCCTCTGATCTTATCCAATGATATCACGATTTTTTTCTAGGTTCATTGGTGGTTTTTCTCCCTTCACCAGAGAATCCACAAACTATGGTGTTTTTTTGCACCTTGAAAACTATTTTAAATTATTGAAGGAACTCCCACTGTGTTATTTTGACTTTTATTATAAGAATAAAAATCTAATCCCTTTATCGAGTGAAGTGTTCTGTTGGGGAGGTGGATCATTTTACCATAAGCGGAGAAATCAATCAGCCAGTCCTATGAAGAAGGAATCCGAAAAACCAGGAAGTCATCCCTTGATGTTTGTTGTAGTGGATGGACTTGCAAACCTGTCTCGCCATTCCCTGTTTGAGGAAGCAAAAATCAAGGCTGGGAGGGGAGGGTAACAGGGGTGGGGAGTGAGGAGGGTGGGGGGTGAAGGGGTGGAGGGATTTCAGATATAAACTCAAATAAGAATCCTAACATTAATGATTCTCACAAGAAAGTTGAAAGAAAATAGCGTTTAATCCCAATGGAGGAATCTGAAGTTTGGTAAGGTTTGTAATGTATCTCAATTTTGCTACTTTTTCCTCTGTCTCTTTCCTGCAGGTTCTCAGAGTCCACCTTGTGAAATGTTTTAGGCTAAGAAGAGTCCAGCAATAGCTAACTGAGAGACCTGAATAAACGGGTAAATTTAGAAAGAAAGAAAGAAAGAAAGAAAGAAAGAAAGAAAGAAAGAAAGAAAGAAAGAAAGAAAGAAGAAAAAGATGAAAACAAATCTTTCTGCAAAGTCTGAACCTGTGTATCCCGTAAGGCTCTTCATCAGCATCGGAGATCAAGAGAGTGTTTGCTTGCTCCACAGAAAGAAGCCAGTATGCCCCGAGGGCACTCCGGGTGGCTAGGGGCCAACCTGTGATGAGATCAGGGAGGCAGAGAGGCTACAGAGAATCAATGACTGGGAATCGGTGTAGTACACAGAGGACAAAACATTCCTGTGGCCTTAGACACCTTAAAGAAGTCTACAGAGAATGGAGACAAACTTTGAGTTGCAGTAAAACCAGGATGTGAGAAATAATAGTCCCCAAAGTATGAAAAATGAGGAAGAGACATCCCAGGTTCCCTTGGAGCTGGGAAGTAGAGCTCCAGTGATAACAGTTTCAGCCACGATGTTCTGTGATTCTTTATAAATAGACACCAGGGACAAAGGTATTAGGACTTGGTGGACCCAAGGGACAGAAGAACTCTGGGCTTCAGTTTTTCCAGTTGAACCGTTAAGGTACTAATATCCTAGCTCTCCTAATTTCTGTTCTGGACCACCTACAGCTTTTGAGGTCAGTCCTCAAAGCTGAGCAAAGGAGTGAGCTATAGCTAACAGGCTTGGGTATAAGCTGAGGTGGTCCTCTGGCTGCCTCATGAGACAGAGTCAGGGGAACGGTCTAAAAATATGTTAGGCGTAGGGCTAGGGATGCAGCTCATTGGTGGATGTCTTGTCTCACACGCATAAGGTCCTGGATAGAACCACCACCACAAACAATAATAAAATAAACCAAATATAGCTAATCTACAGGCTCCGTGCGAACAGGTCTGTGTGGAAAGCCCAGGATCCTGTACAGATAAGTGGTGTTCTAGGCCCTTCTGTCCAGAACCAAACACTAAAGCTGTGTGTGTGTGATGGGGGTTGGGGGTGTCACATAGAAAAAGGCACTCATGGATAGGTCAATCCGCTTCTCCCCACCCCACGTCCTCAGACATGTTTTTGCCAGTGAGTATTTTCCAGCTCTCAGGAATGATGGGATTTCAGCACAGCCACACACCAGAGTGTGTGGCTAAGCAGAGGATGACACACAGAACCTTGATTTATAAGCGGTGATTCATGAAGAACAACTTGTGAAATTCTACTTTAACTCAAGAATCTCCAAAATTCCCTAATGATAATAACCTGGGGGCCCAAAAAAAAACAGGAAACCCCTGATGACTCCCCCGATGATTGAATCAAATTCTCCAAAGACACAGATGGGGAATTCACACTTTGTAAGCTGGCGCCTCATGGATTCTTATCCTCCGATGCTTGGGAAATATTAACCTAAGGAATGACTAAGCTCTGGGCAACCTTTTTTTTTTTTTATTAGATATTTTCTTCCTTTACATTTCAAATGCTATCCTGAAAGTCCCCTATACCTTCCCCCTGCCCTGCTCCCCAACCCACTTCCTGGCCCTGGCATTCTCCTGTACTGGGGCATATGATCTTCGCAAGACCAAGGGCTTCTCTTCCCATTGATGGTGTACTAGGCCATCCTCTGCTACATATGCAACTAGAGACACAGTTCTGGGGGTTACTGGTTAGTTCATATTGTTGTTCCTCCTATAAAATCGCAGACCCCTTTAGCTCCTTGGGTACTTTCTCTAGCTCCTTCATTGGGGCCCTGTGTTCCATCCAATAGATGACTGTGAGCATCCACTTCTGTATTTGCCAGGCACTGGAATAGGCTTACAAGAGAGAGCTACATCAGGGTCCTGTCAGCAAAATCTTGCCAGCATATGCAATAGTGTCTGGGTTTGGTGGTTGTTTATGGGAGGGTGGGGCAGTCTCTGGATGGTTCTGGACAACCTTTCAGCTTGGTGTATTCTCTCTGATGGGGAAATCTGAAGCACCTATCTGCTCTAGATCTTACTTTTCAGGACCAAAAAGAAGTCATAATACTGTGGACCATAAGAGCCTGCTTGAAAAACATTCAAAGTGCAGGTGGTGCTTACACTTCTAGGTCACTGTCCACCGTTGTAGGGAGTCGGTGTATGGATGAATTGAAGCACAAACTTGAAAGCAAGTCTTTCATTCCTCAAAGCAATATCTCTCACTAGGGAACTCCCTCTCTGCCTACAAAGTGCCACGGAAACCACAGAGGATGCTACCTGAGGGCTCACTCACCAGCACACACACACACACACACACATACACACACACACACACAGCACTAGATTGGGTTCTCCTACATCAATTAACACTCAAGAGAACCCTCCAGTCAGGCAAAAGAAGTCCACTGGGCCTCTCTTCACAGGTGATTCTAGAAGGTGTTCAGCTCACAGTCGAAGCAAAGGAGGACAGAGGTTAAGAATGATAATAATTAGTGGTATGTAACTAGGAACTAAGATAGTATTGTTGTAATTAAAAATTATTTAACTTCTTGAGCTGTTTATTTCTGGATTTTTATTTTAATTACTTTCTGTTTTTCCAACATAGTTTGACTACGGATCTACAGAAAGCAACAGGACAAGCTGCCCTGCACGTGACCCCACCGTGCCTCTTGTCACTTGCCCCACTGTGCACCATGGTAGGGGAAGGGAATCCCATGTTTTTGTGTGATCACACTTATATATTTTGAACACTCTAAATTGCCAGAAATTTATTAGGTAGTAACCTTATTTCTAGAATTCAAAGACGTACGCTTCGCGGTCGTATAAAACAATACAAAAATCTATCCAAGAAGGAACAAAAGTGAGTCTATCGAAAGGATTCGAAGTGTATCTCTGATCTCAGTACTCTCATTGCTTCACAAACTTAACTATAACATCAGAAATGTGAATAAAATATGTGCTTTAGGGTCTGGTAATCATCACATTCTGAGGATAAAATCCTTACACTGTGTAACATTAGAGGACCAAAATGCCATAATGTCTGAAATTAGGGATTATAATAACAGGTTTTTTATTGTTTTAAAACTTAAAAATGAATTCCAATTATGGTGAGCCACAAAATCAGTTCTATTATTAAATATATTCTGACCAAGAACCCTATAAATAATGTGTAAATGGCTGTAAGAAGACTTGAGGTAACTCTTGGAGATACCTAACTGGGATGTGGAATCAGCTAGGGCGCTTGATTTCTTGATGGTCTAATGACCACTCAGCCCCAAGGTTGCAGGATTTGATTGACAGTCACGGATCTCGAGTTCTTCCAAAAGTCTTATGAACATCAATTCCTCATGAATATAGATTATCAAATCTACTTTTGATAGGACTCACTATTTTCTAAAAAGTGTTAAAAGTGAATACACAACTTTAAATGATCATTCCGAGTCAACAGAGTTCCTTGTGAAAGACAAACTCCAACCTTGACAACTCTCCTATGAAAACACATGAAGCAACGCTTAATAACACATGTCTATAACTGCAGCATCAGGGGAACTGCCAATCGTGCTAACCCAGAGCTACAGAGCAAGCCCAAGTCTGGCTTTCTAGAAAGAGAGACCCTTGAGTTAAAAAGAGGCAAAAGTTTGAGTATTTATGGAGAATGCTTCCATAAAGGCTGGAGACCCTGGTGAAGCTGGTAGACATGCATCCAGGGCCGGGATGCTAAGAGACTATTGGCCACACTGGTCTGATTTGCTTTACCATGTCTGAAAGGAGGAATAGATTAGCATGGGAAGTTTTTTTTTTTTTTCTACTTACAACCAAGTGCAATTTTGTTTGCATTTCTACCCATCTTTCTGAGAAATGAACTCAATGAGTCTCAAAGACAATACACCTAAGAACAACAATGACAAAAGATTATAAATGTTCCAATCATAATCTCGAAACAAAAAGAATTTCAAAAAAGAAAAAGAAACTGTATGTTATGTCAACTGACCCTCCTGGCCCCACAAAAAATTATCTGACAGAATCCAATACCAATTCATGATTCGCAAGAAATGCTCAGTTCAAGAGCAATAAAGAATATTTCTGTCACCTTCACAAGAACATCTAAAATGCTCTTATAGCTAACATCATACTTGATGGTTAAAGACTGCTTTCTGTCTAAGATGGGAAACAAAGATATACGCTGTCACTGCTCTAAGTCAGCATTGCACTGGAAGTTGAAGCCATGATAATAAGACAAATTAACACCAAAAGCATACAGAGAAAGAAAATTATCCATATTTGTAGATGATCAGATCAACCACATAGAAAATAGAAGTATACAAAAGCCCCCCAAAAATAAAAACTCTAGAAATTAAGAATTTAGTAGAGTTGCCAAATATAAAACCAACACCCAAAAGTTGGTTGGACACTTACAATGGTCAAGGGAAAACCAAACTAAAATACACACAACCACTTAATATTACTCCAAAGAAGCTTAAATGCCTAAGTATAAACCCAACAGAATAAGCATTATACTTCAACTACATAGATTTGAAAATGTTAATTTAAAAAAATGAAAGAAGACATTAATTTTGGAGAGACCAACTGCGCTCCCAGACTGGCATGGTAAATAAGCCCAGTTTTTATGGGCTCTAAATTAATCTATAGCTGTAGCACTGTTCTCATCAAAATTCAGTGATACCTATATCTAAATCTACATCTATATCATCTATATCTACATATCTATTTATGCAATTTTATTTTACAATTTATACAGAACAAAAGCAATAGAATGGCTAAAACATCTTTTGAAGAAGGAGACTGAATGAGGAAGAATCGCCGTCCTGGAGTTGTAAGTACAGTCACTAAGCCTGCAGTCCTAAAGGAAAGATGGCACACAGCTCAGTGAATCTGAACAGCAACCCAGAAATACATCCACGTAAACACATATGCAACTTAATTCTGCTAAAGGAACAAAAAGGCAAGTCAATGGAAGTGAGCCATTCTTTTACACAATTTATTCTAGAGGAATTGGATATCCATAAGTCACTCCCCCACCAAAACAAAAACAAACAAAAACCCCACCTATGATTCATACTCCAACCCCAAACTCTTTGTAACATTTAAGTTAATGTAGATCATAAAACTAGTTGTAAGATATACATCTATAAAGCTACAGGAAAAGATAGGATACAGAATGTACATACAATTTCATGCTTGGTGAAATCTGAATGTGCTCTGTAGATTCTATGACTGTCAAGGTCCTGGGCTTTAAGATCACCATTATTGGTATTAGTATTAATAGTAGTGTTAGTGTTCTATAAAACTTGCTTTGCCCACAGAACACACTAAGGTATGGAGTTAGCAGGGTAAGTTACGTATGGAGTTACTAAGGTAAGCATCCCCTCTCTATGCATTTACAGATTCCTGCACATCTATAACGAGTCCAAAATAAGAAGTTTAAAATAGGAACATGGAAGATAGAAAATCTTTCTGGGGGTGGTTTATAGATACATAGAAGACAACTCACTATATCTCTTCCCAAAAGTTTCAACCAAGAAACCTATTTTAGAATTTTAAAAGTATCCTCTGAAGTTAGGGGAAAAAAACCCGTGTAGAAGAAGAAATTGTTACAGTGTTATCAAAAAATATGGATACAATCTAATAAAACTAATGACATCAATTGAAACACTCAATTGTCATTAAATATGATATCTTTATAAAATATACAGTCTGAAAAAAATGCATGAATATTTAGGAATCCTAATACCGTGTAGTTATTACTTATACAACAAAGAGGACATGCATGTAATATGTAATTATGTTGCATTACATGTTGGTATGATGAAAACCTGGAACACTTTCCTAGGTTTTTAAAAAATTGTTTTTAAACTAAATAAATCCCCCCTTCAGCTTTAGAATGCCACTATGTGCAAGTTTGGGTAAGTAGCCCTATGTCCAATCATGGCTGTAGGTGCTTAGGGTACAGATGGAGAGGGCGTGCTGGACACTACAGAGGTCATGCTGCCATGACTTCAGATGTGACCTGCGTCAGGAGGACACTATCTGCCTTCTGTTTCTCATTTCACACATACAGAAGCCAGCTTAGCATAACCATGTTTGATATGATGTTATGGAGTAAGATATGACATATGACTGATAATTGCACCTCTTCTATATCAAAAATAACAATATTGTATATAGGATACTCTAGGTGCAAGAAAAAGCAGCATATTCTGGCAGGTGGAAATCCATTAACAAACAACTTGACAGTTCGTATTATTTCTTCATTAAATAAAATTAGTTACAATATAAACATATCAGTTCTCCCTTCCCTTACTTCTCTCCCCTGACACTCCCCTGTCTATCCCTCTAGCCCATTTCATGATCCTCCCTCAATCTCTTTCAAAGTGATGGCTTCTTTTATTATTGTTGTTGTTTTATTTTTATATATAAATGCAATACCTGCAACATATAAATGTGTAAATATATAAATCCAACCTGCTAAATTTGTTTAGTGTGATTTGAGATACATGATTTCAAGACAGACAACTTTTTATTGGCTACTCAATTAGGGGGTGCTCCTGATTGGAAAAGAATCTCTCTGTAGGGTTTTTTTCCTAAGGGTAGGGCCCAGTGAAATGCCCCTTTCATGATAGCATATTAATTGATATTGAATTTGACAGTTTCTTAGTGAGCATTATAGTATTATAGTACACACACACACACACACACACACACACACACACGTGTGTGTGTTCTACATCATATAAAACAAGTGTTGATCCTTTCACCCTTCATAAAAGTCAAATATGACTTGAAAGCATTGTATTAAACGATAGCTAGGGCAAAGAAAAAGTACTGAATGGTTACTAACCCTGATACTTGCCTAGAAAAAAAGCCAGATAACCAGGAGATATGTGTCCAACAGTACCAGTGTGCACAAATACTTCACTTTCCCTTCATGTTTATCTTAGAATTTGTAAATGCATATTCACTTATATATTTATTTAATTCTTTCCTTCACTCAGCTTGATATCCCAAGGGGACATGATCACCAGATCACCTAGCTCAAAGTTGGCACCATACAAATATATAATGAAATAATAAATATAAGAAAGTACAATGTGGAGAGAAAGTATAGTATTCTTGGGGATTTATTATGTGCTCAGTGAAATGATTATTTTCTTGTATAATTCACATTACAGTCATCAAATTGTTTTTTATTTGATTTTGAAATAACAAATTAAAATTTGGAGAGGTTGAGTTATTTTCATAGGCTGTTTTAAAAACAATAACTACAAATATTTGGTTTCTTCTATGACCTCACTTTTATCTTACATCAAGCTAAGATGAGAACAAATGACAAATCCTTCAAATGTGCTTGAGTAGAATTGTAGGCTCATCTATGGAAGATTTCTAAAGAAAAAACAAAGATTGAACTGAAAAGTTTGTATTTTATAGATTCCTGGACCCTGGTCACCACCACTGAGTACTCAAAAGAGGACAGGGTGGGCTGCTCAGAGGCCCAGAGCACTTGGCGGGCAGAGTGGGATTTTCTGAAGCCACAGGAAGAGGTTCGGTGAGTTTTTAATTTGGAACCTCTCTTGAAATCGGCTTTGTTGCAAGACAGCTGCTTTCTTTTTGTTGTTGTTGTTGTTGTTTGTTTCTTGTTTCTTGTTTCTTGTTTCTTGTTTCTTGTTTCTTGTTTCTTGTTTCTTGTTTCTTGCTTTTTGTTTTTTGTCGAGACAGGGTTTCTCTGTGTAGCCCTGGCTTTCCTGGAACTCACTCTGTAGACCAGGCTGGCCTCAAACTCAGAAATCTGCCTGCCTCTGACTCCTAAGTGCTGGGATTATAGGCGTGTGTCACCACCACCTGGTGACAGCTGCTTTCAAAGCCCATGTATGGGTCTCTAAATTAAGACAATGTGATCTCCCTATAACATTTATTATGGTTTAGTTTGCCCCTTTGTGATTTTGAATACATTATTGATAAGACATACTTCAAACTACAAAAATTCCTTTATACTAAACATTTATAAACCAATAACCTAAGCAGTTACGATATTTTAAATATCCTGAAAGCCCAATATCAGACTTACACTTACATAGGTATGCTATTTTCAATCATGCCAACTTAAAATATATTGATCATAGAGCCTGCTAACCTTTTTCCAGTGAACAAAGGAGCAGGTGCTCTGACCTAGGCAGTGATTTAATCCATGGATGGATTCAGAATCTGAGTAGAGTGTCAATTGGGAGGTGACGTGGAAGGGATGGTCTAGTTGCAGGAAATGCGTCTCTATGTGTATGTCTTCCTCCCTACCTCTTCCTATCATCCTTCTCTGCTCCTTGGGTGCCCTGAGACATGCCTCTGGCACGTACATCAGCCTACACGGTATTCTTCTGCCTCACCTCAGCCCCAAAGCAATAAATAGGTCTGCCCAACCACATATGCATAGAAAGCTGTGCACGAGCCATAGTAAGGCTTCCTTCCTTCCTTCCTTCCTTCCTTCCTTCCTTCCTTCCTTCCTTCCTTCCTTCCTTCCTCCCTCCCCCCTCTCTTTCTCTCTATCTCTTTAAGGTATTTGTTACATACGTGAAGAATCTGAATAACACAACCTTTATGTTCCCAAAGAAATTATTTATTAGTAGTCTAACACTGGTATTTTTTTCACGACTTTATAAAAAATACTATTAGTTACCTGGAGCAAAAATATCTGCCACGAATGATCCATTGAAAAGAAGATCTATCATTTTGCACCACCTCCTCCTAATCACCTTAAGGAGCAAATTCTCATCTGTCTCCAGACCAACCTGCCAATAGATGTTGTTTTTCATATGGTTTCCTAATATCTAAGTTATCACAACGATTGCCCAACATATCAATCTCGCCAACAGATTTTTGACACCTACGTCAACATAGAAAGCAATGGTGGCAGCTTGCCAGACACACCCCTCCACACACCCCCTGACATTGCTAATCACAGGGCTGCAAGATGGCACAGATGATCCAATAGGTTTGCCTTAGCTTCCACTAAGTGTTACTTAATTCCTTACTCATTTGTATCACATTCTCTCAACCCTCAAGGAAAAAAAAATCATGCCATTTTAATTTATCAAGTGAAGAATGAGGCGGCATATTTGAGAAAGATTGAGCAATTTTAGGAAATGGTTCTCTTTGAATAACACACCACCTTTTGTTACCTGTTATTATTTTGTAGGCCATGAAACGTTTCATCTTGTTGGCAGATGGTCCTGACAACTCTGATCTTTGTATTGCTGTCTTTCTGGTTGCCTTCTGCTGACACTTCTGAAACACAAGTCAGGGACAAGCTGTGCTTGAAACTGAAAGAGCATGTTAGTCTAGCGGGAAGCATACATGGGGCAGGTTCTGCTCTCTGCCAACTACTTCAAACCTAGACCATAGGGTATCAGCAGAAGGATACTGACATGGTCAAGGGATAATGGGATGTAGGTCTCATCTCTTGCAGCTTTCAGTATATTTCTTCATTTTCCATCTTTGACAACTTGTTTATGGAGAGTATCCTTGTGAATTCCTCTTTGGCTTGAATTTATGAGCAGTCTCTTGGCTTTCTGTACCTGAAGGCTGTCATCATTTCCTGTGCTTGGAGAACTTGCAGCATTATTAGCTTTAAATATGATTTCTGCATCTTTCCCTTGTTTCCTTAAATTCTGGTATCTGTAGATTTGTTCCTTTAAAGGAACTTCTTAATTGTCATTGGTCTTTTTTTTTTTTTCATTTTATTCTTTTGACTTCATCAAGTCAAATGTACCTATGGGTTTATAGATTCTTCTGTTTGGTCATTTCTTTTGTCAAAGCTTTCAGGATTATTCTGAACTCTTTGTCAGTCATTTCATAGACATCCACTTTTGTGGATTATTAGAGCATAGTTTATTTTGGGTGGCTTCACATTTTGGTAACTTTTCAAGACCTTTGTATGCCTAATAGAGAGAAGCCACTAAGTGAAGAACTTCAGTAAATCTGTGGTTTCATCATCAAATTACTGTGAAACATTATTTTATATGTTAGAAACATGAAAAAAATAAGTAAGAATCAGAGAAAATTGGAGAGAATTCTCAGTCTTTTCCTGCTTTTGAGTCAGACTCTTAAAATGTGATTAGTTCCCACTAACTTTCCTATCCTGTCTATCGTATATTACTTTCAAGAAGCTAATGAATTGACCCTGAGATCTTGTTTCTAAAGACACCACACACTTCAGGCACAAGAGAATCAAACTTGCCTAGAAGTTCTACCTGGGAACGAGGGCTCATAATATTAGAAGATACCAAACAATCTGCAAAAACAGAAAGTCAGTGAAGAGTCCTACTTAGATGGGACACCTTTGACACACAGCAATGACCAGTGCCAAATGTTATCCTCAGTGACACAATAATGGCACTTTCATCTTGGGGACAACCAACAGCTATTTAATTGGACCTAATGTCCATTCAATAAAAGGGAATTCTTGCCTGGTATTGTAAACTTAGTCAACTACTTGTGACTAATGAAGTCAAAGTCCCTAGAGGAGAACTTGTTACTACCATTTTCTTAAACCAATAAAATTTCTAACTGTATTGTAAATAGTTGTCATTTGTACAATTCTTATACTTTAATAATTATAATAAAACAATTTCAATAAATGGCTATCTCTTGCATTCTATTCATTTACTCTAGGTTTGTTCAATTTGTTAGTGTGTAGCTGTTTGTAACAAGCCCTTAGGGTCTCTTTGATTTCAGAATCATACCTTACAGTGCTTTCTCTTTCATTTTTAATTTTATTTTTATATCATACTATTTTAGTATTCTCACATTTCTCTTTTTAGTTTAACAAAATTATTCTTGATTCTTTTCTTTTTTCCTTAAAAAATACCATTATTTTTGTTGTATTTTTATATTTTTCTTATTCTTTCTTGGTGATTTTCTTTCCTTCTGCTAATCTGAGGCTGCTTATCATTTTTTTTTTTAAAGATTTATTTTATTTATTATATGTAAGTACACTGTAGCTGTCTTCAGACACTCCAGAAGAGGGCGCCAGATCTTGTTACGGATGGTTGTGAGCCACCATGTGGATGCTGGGATTTGAACTTATCACCTTCGGAAGAGCAGTCGGGTGCTCTTACCCGCTGAGCCATCTCACCAGCCCGCTGCTTATCATTTTTAAAATAGGTAATGTTACTATTATTATGATGATGTTGAGTGTGTGTGTGCATGTGTGTGTGTGTATGTGTGTGTGAGAGAGAGAGAGAGAGAGAAAGAGAGAGAAAGAGAGAGAGAGAGAGAGAGAGAGAGAGAGAGAGAGAGAGAGATGTGTGTGTGTGAGCACACCATAATGTGAGTGTGGAGATCAGCAGACAGTTTTCAGGAGTTGGGTCTCTTCTTTCTCCTTGGGGTTTACGGCTCAGACTCAGACTGTGAGACGTGTGCAGGAAGCATTTAAAGAAAATATTTACTTTTATTTCATGTGCACTGGTGTTCTTTCTGCCTGCATGTCTGACTGTGAGGATGTCAGATTCCCTGAAACTGGAGTTACAGACAGTTGTGAGCTGCCATGTGGGTCCTGGAAATCCAGCCCAAGTCCTCTGGACTAGTAGCTAGTGCTCTTAATCATGGAGTCATCTCTCCAGCCCTGCATTCTTTTTTCTTTTGTTGGATATTTTTCTTTATTTACATTTCAAATGTTATTCCCTTTCCAGGTCTCCCCTCTGGAAACTCCCATCCCAATCCCCCTCCTCCTGCCTCTATGAGGGTGCTCCCCCACCCACCCACCCACTCCTGCCTCCCTGCCCTGGCATTCCCCTATATCAGGACATGGAACCCCCTCAGGCCCAAGGGCTGCTCCTCCCACTGATGTTCAACAAGTTCATCCTCTGCCACATATGCAGCCGGAGCCATGGGTGCCTCCATGTGTACTCTTTGGTTGGTGGTCCAGTCCCTGGGAGCTCTGGAGGTTCTGGCCTTTGACTCTGTTGCTCCCCCCATGAGGCTGCAAACCCCCTCAGCTCCTTCAGTCCCTTCTCCAACTCCTCCATCAGGGACCCTGAGCTCAGTCCAACAGTTGCCGGCCCTGCATTTTAAAAATGAGTTTCTTATTTATTTCTACATTGTTTTTCTTTTTCTTTATTCTTCTCTTATACACCATATCCTGACTGCAATCTCCTTCTCATCTTCTTCTCCCAGTCCCCCTTTTTCCCTCATTCCCAAGATCCACTGTTTCTCAGTTTCCCTTCTTAAATGAGCAGGCCTCCCAGTGCTATCAACTGAATGTGATAAAGCAAGATGCAAGAAGAGTAGGCACAGCCTTCATATCAAGGCTGGATGAGACTGCAGGACAGATGCACTGAGACATTATCTCTCAAGCATGTGCTTAATTTATTCTTATCTTTTCAGTTCTGTGTTGATCATTGCTGCTCACAACCTCTTGAGTACTATTTTCCTTCCATCGCACAAATTTTGGAACGTCTTGTTTTTGTTTTTGGTTGGCTCCTGACTTTTTTCTTTCTTTCTATTTGATCTTAACTGTCCCATGAGTCATTCAACAGCATATTGTTTAACTTTCACATGTTTGTAATACTTTTCTAGCTTCCTTTAATCATTTAATTTTTATTTTAGTTACTTTCAAGTTAGAAGAGATACTTGATACAATTTTAATCTTCTGAAATGTTTATGATAGACTATGATACAACAATACTGAGAAATGCTTGTGCCTAGTTGTGAAGAATATAGGCCTTACTATTATTGGGTGGCCCAAGCTATATATGCTTATTAACTGTTTATATAGTATTGGCCAGTTGTGATATTACCTGTTAATCACAGGAAGATTATACCCACTATTGAGAATGAGTATCAAAGTTTCCTACTAGTATTAAAGTTTTATTTTCACTTTCAAGTCCATTATTTTTTTTTCACACATTTGGGTGTTAATTCAGTGCACATAGATTCAAAACGGTATAGCTTTCTGATATTTTTAGCATTACATAAAAACCTCCTTTGCCTACTGTAGCATTATTTGACTTAGACATACATACATACATATGTACATACATACACATACATATACACATACAATCTAATAAAAGTGTTTTGTAAAAGAGAACTCATAGATAAAAAGAGCAACCTATGAAGATTATATATGCTTCCACAACAAGGATATGACTAGAATCTTAAATATTTTGAAACAAACTATTCCTTAGTAAATTCAGGGAACATGTGTTCCTGAAAATAGAATGATAATAAATTTCTAGGCTCTTAAAGATGTCATAAAATAAGTTTATTGAGTTAAGGCATTTACTTTGTGTTCCTTTGTGATGTGATAGCAACCATATGAAATAGCGATACTAGAAACTCTGAAGTCAAATGTAGTCTCCTTTAAGAAATGGTGGGTAGGGGAGTTGGGCAGGGGATGGGGGAGGATATAGGGGGCTTTCAGGATAGCATTTGAAATGTAAATGAAGAAAATATCTAATAAAAATTGGGAAAATTCCTTTGCAAAAACAAAAAAATGTTGAAAATTGGAAAAACTGAGAAAGTTGAATAAGGAAAATTATGTAGAGCTGGACATACTAAGGTCATGTGAGGTAAAAACAAACATGGGCCACAACAAACTTATAGATTTACCACACTCACTCTATCATATTGTGGATACTCAAAGATAATACACAGCTAATCTTGTTTTTGTGGTTAACGGTAGCCAACCTGTTAAACACAATCTCCTCTGATTGATGTTAGAAAACAGCCACATAGTCAATTCAACTATAAAATTTGTTTGCATATTATCTTTCTCACCCTTCTTTTATACTGTTTTTGCCTGCTTTGATGTTTAAAATGTAGCATAATAGATAAGGTATATTTATACATAGATATAAAAATGTCTCTGAATCATTCATTGGCCTGAAGAAAGGTATAGATGATTACTAATGTATGGATTACTTATAGAAGTTTTAAGATGTGTTTGAGCATTTCTTTGGAACCTGAAGTGCTTCATGTGCTCCACAGTGTGGCTAAATGTTGAAGAAATAACCTGGAACAACAGTAGGAGAAAGGCTTTCAAAGGAAAGATGTCCATGCTATGTGTGAGGGGCATACACATTTAGAGAACAGAAAGATATGTTCATATTGGAAAGCACAATGAATGTGGATAAGGAAGTCAGGGGTAAATAGAAATAAGATTTGGTTGAAATGGTGGAGACACAGTGGGAAGGCCAACTGCTAGGTCCTATAGTCTAAGAGGCTCTTGTTGCTAAGCAACTGGATCTAGAACTTAATCCAATGAGAGACAAAGGAAGAAAGAGTTTATGTTCTCATGTAGAATCTTTGCTTAAAAAAAGTGGTTCTCACAACTGAGTCATGAATAAGATTACACCAAAATATTATCACTACTTCTCCTGGTAAGTCACTCAAAAGGTTAGGTCAAAAGGACAGAAGTTCACAAATGAACACACACACACACACACACACACACACATGCTTTCTTTTCCAGTTGCTCAGATATTGGGAAGGACTAGTGACTCTATTTCTAATTCCTCTGTCTTTATTTGGTTGGGATAAACTGTTTTTAATGTGTTATTATTATTCATAGTTTATAAAAATTGAATCCGACTGTAAATGATAGTGAGGGTTAGGTGATGACTAAGATAAGCAGACTGATGAGTTTAATGAAACTGGGAATAGGAGTTGCTGGAGACAGTGATAAGAGTTCTACTAATATGGCACTACAGGTTCTTATAAATTTATTTCCATCATCACCATCACCACCACCATCATCATATGTATGTGGTTATAATCCTGTGTCTGTGTGTGTGTGTCTGTGTGTGTGTGTGTGTGTGTGTGTGAGTGAGAGAGAAAGAGAGAGAGAGAGAGAGAGAGAGAGAGGGAGAGGATGGGTATGGAAGTCAGATAAAAAAATTGCAAGAATTAGTTCTCTTCTTCTACTATAGGCGTCTAGGATCAAATGCATATGATCAGGCTTGGACACAAACACTTGTATCCACTGAGCCTCTTCTGCACATTCTTTTACTGAACATGTCACAATCCTTCAGAATATGAAGCCTCTGTAGTCATTGTTTAAAATGATGTAAGATGTAAGAAAACTGGCTGGACTTTCAAGTTTATTTGCCAGTGTCCTGTTTGCAAGGTGAGGTCTTAGGAATGAATTCTGGTAGTTTTTTAAGGGTCATATTTATCAACAATATTATTGGTAAGATATCCCTTCCATTACAAACATATATAAACTCATAACCAAATATACCCATACACTATATATATATATATATCATATACACACATGTGTATATGTGTACATATATTATATATATGTAGTGTATATATATATATATATATATATATATATATATATATGTCAAGAAAGATATAAACAGAGTGTCAGTATGTCAGATTTTACTTATAGTTTTTAAACACATTATCCTCAAAGATTTCTTCTACTGACTTTGCTTTCTTATGTGGAGTTCTGGGCAATTCATAATGGAAGCCTTCTGTCCTACCTGGTTACTTTCTCCAAGCACTGAAGACTTCTTGTTACTTTTATAAGGTTTTCCTCCTCAAAATCTCCTGCCACTGATGTGTTCCAATAAACAAAATACTTGGAAAATATTGTACCTTGTGCTTAAAAAGTATTAAAAGACATACTGTTTTTCTTAGTTAAAAAAAACAGCAATTTTCAAACAATCCTGCATATTATTGAGAATGTGCCAAATAATAAAATTAAGAAATACAGTGGACAACAAATTAGAAGTTATTACTACAAGGCTATTTTGGGGGAAAAAATCTTTTATTATGACTAAACTGTGGGATGAAAAGTCTTGGATTTTGTGTTTCCTCATCTTCTCCAACCTTCTCAAAGGATTTGGTAATTCATATTCCCAGAAAGATTGTCAGAGTATTCTAAGAATGTCAAAAACTGGGGAACAAATGAAGCTGCTGAAGCTGCTGAGTGGTTTCATCAGAGGTTGCTGAACTGATGGAGACTGTGAACAGGAGGGCTGATGATGGGGATGATGATGAGAACTGGCAAGCAGCAAGATCCTTATTGTAGACCTCCCGGAGTAAAAGAGTGAATTGTAACTAAATGAAAACGTGGTTAGTATAGTAGAAAGTGGTATCATGATTATAGCATGAATGTAAGTCTATAGCTAATAATCTTTGAGGAGTAAAATCAAACCGCAGGTGTTTTGGGGGTTGTTTACATGCTTGCTAAACACACAGTGGAAGGAGAAAGTCAACTCCCACAAGCTGTTCTCTGACATGGATTGGTTACTCCTAACAAGGTATAGCTACTGTGTTACCCTAGAATATTTTGCAGGTAGGACAGATTGTAGCTCAAAGATTTTTGTGGTTGGGTTGGTGCTTACTTTTCTCTTGTGGTAGCCTTCATAGTACCTTTGCATGCCATAGACGCCAGAACAGAGGGGCAGCGCTATCTCCACAGCAGATCAAGTTCTCCATGTTTAACAAACTATAGAGATGTCTTTAATGATGAGCCCTGGCCATCACTTTGAAGAGAGACCAATAGTTCTTAATATCATCACTTGAATGATCTCATGGATCTTGTAGATGCTGTCAGTTGTCAATAAAAATGGGCAGTTTATGTGTGCAGTACTCAAGCAGTGGTGACAGAGGCTTGAATACATCTTTCCCTCACTAATCTACAGGCAGTGCAGATTATTGCTAATGGCGTTGTTTCAGTCACCTACACTGACCACTAAGGCCCATATTGTTCATTTGTATTTCTCAAGGGTTTATTGTACTACCTACATTTCATGTAAATTAACATGTTTTCATAATAAATAAAAAAACTAGTTGTTATTGCAGGCCAGGCACCAGGAACTCTGCTGCCACCAGATTCAGCATTGTTGAGGCAAATTTTTTCAATATTTGTATTTTTATGTGAAATGGGTGGAGGCATTTTTAAAGTTTATCAGATATATCTACTTGGAAATTGATCTTTAGCAATTTTTACCTTTTTCATATTTTCTTACTTATTTTTATTAATTAATTAATTTGCTTACATCCTGACCACAGCTTCCCTCCCTCTTCTCATTCCAGTCTCTTCCTCTTTTTTTATTAATTAATTAATTAATTTACATCCCAATCACAGATTCCTCTCCCTCCTCTCATCCCAGTCCCTTCCTCTCCTCCTCCTCTGCTCTTCCATCTCCTCTCCCTTTCTCCTCAGAGAATATCTGAGGATATTCTCCTCTTGAAGACATCAACCTGCCTTGGCATATCAAGTTGCAATAGGACTAGGTGCATCCTTTCATATTGAAGCTAGACAAGTCCGCCCAGTTTTGGGAAAGGCATCCAAAGGCAGGCAACAGAGTCAGAGACAGCCCCTGTCCTGCCCCTGTCCTGCCCCTGTCCTGCTCCTGCTCCTGCTCCTGCTCCTGCTCCTGCTGTAAGGGGTTCCACATGAAGACCAAGCTGCACATCTGTTATATATGAGTAGGGGGTCTAGGTCCATCTCATGCATGTTCCCTGATTGGTGGATCAGTCTCAGTGAGCCCCTATGGGTATAGTGGCTCCTTCAATCTTCTCCCTACTCTTCCACAAGATGCCCTGAGCTCTGCCAGCTTAGTTGTGGGTCTCTGCTTCTGTTTCCATCAGCTGTTTGATAAAGCCTCTCAGATGACAGTTATGCTAGGGAGGGATATAATCGGGATATATTATATAAGGATACAGTCTATTTTCAATAAAAAGTATACTCTTTTTATAAGTATATCAAATATAAATGCATTTGGGGAACATCCACCAAAACAGTGCACCTAATTTGGCTATACCATTGTTTATTAATTTATCACATAAAGATACCCATTATAGAAGATTCCAAACTTTTGAGTCTGCAATTTGACAGAACTGGGGTAAGACAGAACAAGCAGTTATTATATAAAAGTGCATGTTAGGGGCTAGAGAGATGGTTCAGTGGTTGAGAGCATTGCCTGCTCTTCCAGAGGTCCTGAGTTCAATTCCCAGCAACCACATGGTGGTTCACATCCGTCTGTAATGTGGTCTGATGCCTTCTTCTGGCATGCAGGCACACATGCAGATAGAGCACTCATATATATTAACTAAATAAAAATAAATTTAAAAAAGAAAAGAAAGGAAGAAAGAAAACACATGTTAAAGACCATGTACTTTATTCTATACAAGTTTGGTAAGAAATATGTATAATTTATCAGTAAAAAATGAAAAATTTATATTCTTTGGTTGACTATAAATCAAAATTTTCTTGAAAAAATAAACGGCTTTCTCACATTTGTGCTAATATAATTTTGATTTAAGTATTAATGTAAATGTTGTCTTGTGTGTGTATATAATTAGAAAACGATACAGTGAATCCGTGTGTCTTTTATCAATGTCTGACATTGTCAATCTGTGATTCTTTTGAACACACAGAGTGTGGCTGTACCGCACCAAAATTAAAGGCACAATATGAAGTCATGTCTTGGTCCAAACGCTAAGGCATATTTACACAAAGTTTTTTACATTACTCAACTCATAATGAAGCTACTCTTATCTCTGCCTCTTTTTTTCCTATTTCTTAAAGTCCTCCTGCCCTGATGGATCCACTTTTCCAGAAGACAGACTATTAAGGGTCAGTGCTACATGGGATTATGACAAAGGAAGTACATGGGCAACAGGACCACATCCTATCCTCCTTCATTTGCTCTCTCTAGGACACGGTGGCTATGAGTGAGGCTCTGGTTCATGCAAGGATCACTCTTCTTCAGGTATGGTTGAGGATGCTGCTCTTTTCTTCTGTATGGCCCCTGACTTGGTGTGCTGAATACAAAGGCCCTCCAGAGACAGTAATACCCTTGAAGATAACTGTCTCTAGTAAAGAGATGAGTCTTGCAGGCTGGATGTCCTATAGCCTGCACTTTGGAGGCCAGAGACACATTATCTCCATGAAATCCAAGAATTTTTTGGAATCCAGACAGCTCCCTGTGTTCACATACAATGACCAAGGTGTCCTCTTTGAGGACAGACCTTTTGTCCAAAATGACTGTTATTATATTGGTTTTGTGGATGAAGATCCAGAATCCATGGCTGCTCTTACCACCTGTTTTGGGGGCTTTCAAGGAATGTTACAGATAAACAACACAGCTTATGAAATTAAGCCCAAGAACCCCTCTTCCACACTTGAACATCTGCTTTACAAGATAGACAGTGAGAAAACTCAATTACACCCCATGAGATGTGGATTAACAGATGAAGAAATAGCAGGGCAAGTGAGACTTCAAGAACATGGTAAGTCCACTCTAATGCCAAGCATCTATGGGTCATGGTGGTCTCATGGATTGTATATTAAACTGGCATTGGTTATAGACCATGAACAATACCTTTATCGAACAAAAAATACTTCTCTTGTGGTAAAAGATGTATTAAACATTATGAATGGAATAAATGTCTTCTTATTTTCAGTGGATATTAATGTGGTTTTACTCGGACTTACTATCTGGACTAATGGAAATCCCATACCAGTGCAAGATATATATGCTCTTTTGCCAGCATTTTGTACGTGGAAGAAAACAAACCTTAATTCTCAGATACCATATGATATTGCACATCTCTTTGTGAATTCTACTTTTAGTGACTATTTTGGCATAGCCTATGTAGGAACTGTATGTAATAAAACATTTGGTTGTGGAGTTGATAGTATCGTTAAAAATGATTTCCTTACCATTGGACATATTGTGGCACATGAGATAGGTCACAATTTGGGCATGCTACATGATGGGATATTTTGTAATTGTGGAGAAAATCCATGTTTGATGTCTGCTACAATGGATAGTTCCAAAAAACTCAGCAACTGTAGTTATGAAGTCTTGTGGGCACACATAATCAAAAAAAGCTGCATACAGAGAGAGCCCAGACCTTCTGATATCTTCCAAATGAAGGTCTGTGGGAATGGTATAGTTGAAGAAGGTGAGCAGTGTGACTGTGGAACCCTTGAAAACTGTAAACGTAATCGCTGTTGTATGCCTACCTGTACTCTGAGGTCTAAAGCTAAATGTGATACTGGACTATGTTGTAACCTCAAATGCCAAATCCAGCCATCTGGCACTCTGTGTAGAGCTCAGGAAAATGAATGTGACCTTCCAGAATGGTGTAATGGAACCTCACATGAGTGCCCTGAAGATTTGTTTGTACAGGATGGGACCTCTTGCCCTGGTAACGGCTACTGCTATGAAAAAAGATGTAACAGCCATGATGAACACTGTCAGAGAGTTTTTGGCCAGCTTGCCATGAAAGCATCCGACAGTTGTTACAAGGAACTCAATATGCGTGGTGATCGTTTTGGTAACTGTGGACTCATAGACAACGAGTATGTGAAATGTGAGATCTCAGACATCCTCTGTGGGAGGATTCAATGTGACGGAGTGGGAACACTTCCTAGCCTGGAGAATCATTATACTGTTCACTGGATTAATTTCAATAATGTCTCCTGCTGGAGTACTGACTACCATTTGGGGATGAAAATTGCTGACCTTGGTGACATAAAAGATGGCACAAACTGTGGTCCACAGCATGTGTGCATTGCCAGAAAGTGCATTAATAAGCCAAGTTGGGTAAGTGATTGTTCACCAAAGACCTGCAACATGCACGGAGTCTGCAATAGTAAACATCACTGCCATTGTAATGATGGCTGGAGCCCACCAAACTGCCAGGAAACAGGCACCGGAGGAAGTATTGATAGTGGTTCTCCTAGAAAAGAAGTCAAGGAAGATGAGAACAGGAAAGATACCTCAAAAAAATCTAACATCGTAATTTGGTTATTACCTATTATTTGTGTGCCTGTAGTTTTATTTGTATTGTTTTGCTTGTCTGGGGCCACTAAAAAATCACATGAAGAAGCAGCAACTCAGCCACCAGATGAAGAGGCTAAAGCCCCAGCTGAGACAGATAAACCACCAGATGAAGAGGCTAAAGCCCCAGCTGAGACAGATAAACCACCAGATGAAGAGGCTAAAGCCCCAGCTGAGACAGATAAACCACCAGATGAAGCGGCTAAACCGCCAGATGAGCAATAAAAGACTAAATCATAAGACAAGAAAGAAGAGGCTAAACCATCCAATGAGAAAAGAGGCTAAGCCCATCATATGAGAGAGAGAGAGAGAGAGAGAGAGAGAGAGAGAGAGAGAGAAGCAGCTCCTTTTCAACAGCTTCACTTCTTCAACTTCAACCAACACAGAATAGAAAAATCTAATGAGTTGTAAAAAAAAATCTTTAAGATTTAATGAAATTTACCACATAGCGTCCTGGTGTGAGAGATCCTAATGTGTATTATAAACCATTAATAGAAGATCCCAGTAATCTATAATAGGTCAGGATAATACACATTTATCATTCAATAAAGATGAGAACTACCATATTCCCACTTTTCATAATATGAATAAATTTAGGTAACTTCTTACTTTTCTAATTAAAAACTTTTATGGATTACATCTTATTGAGTCATTGGCCAGAGGGAATTCCATAAAGCCATCAAAATATCAGAGGCTAGTATTATCGAATCTATTGGTTACTCTTCACATCCTAATGGTAAGGTCTTATTGCTGAAGACACCACTTACTGTCTTGTGAGATGATTTGAGGAGTAGTTCTTGAATGGTCATATAAAATTGTGCTGTCTGGCCCTGGGATTTTTTTTTGTCTGTGTGGGGGTGGGGGGAGATATTTTTAGTTCCTGCTTCTGTTTCAGTAAAGGGTTATAAATCTGTTGAAATTATTTATTTTAGAAGATTATATATATATATATATATATATATATATATATATATATATATATATATATATATATAAATCAATCTGTTTCCAGTTTTGTAGAGAACAGATTTTTGAAATATGTCTTTACCATTTTCGGAATTTCCTTACTGTGTGTTGTAATGCCTCCTTTTTTAATCTCTGCTTGGATCTTCCCCCCCCCCCCATCTTTTGGTAAATTTGGCTAAAGATTTGTGAATCCTATTGGCTTTCTCAAAGAATCAAATCTCCATTTTATTAGATTTTGTATTTTGTTGTTGTTGTTGCTGCTTATCTGCTGCAATTTCATTGATTTTAGCACTGGTATTTATTATCTTTTCCACATCTACTCATTTTGAGTATTATTTCTTCTTGTTTTTTCTAAAGCTTTCAAGTGTGCCGCCAGTGTTTTATGTTGACAGTGCTTTAAACTTGCTTCTTAGGACTCTTCTCGTTGTGTCCTATTTGTTTCGGTATGTTGTGTTTTCGTTTTCATTCAATTCTAAAACGTTTTTTAATTTTCTTATTGATTTTATCTTGACCCAATTTTCATTTAGTAGGCAGTTTTCAGCTTCGATGACTTGGTATACTTTCTGCTTTTTCTATTGTTGTTAATATCCAGCTTTAATGCATGATGGCCAGATAAAACGCAAAGTGTTATTTCAATTTTTTTTTATAACTGTTGAGACTTTGTATCCTAATATGTAGTCAATTTTGGAGAAAGATCAAAGGGCTACTAAGAGGAAAGTATATTCTTTAATGTTTGGGTGGAATGTTTGTAGATGCTGTTCATTTGGTTTACGGCAATAATTAATTCTAGCATTTTCTCTGTTTGGCTTTTGTCTGGATGACTTGTCTATTGGCAAGGGAGGGGTATTGAAGTCACCCCTATAACTGTGTGAGAGTCAATAAGTTATTTTAGCTGTAGTAGTGTCTCTTTTATCAAAGCTCGCCCTTGTATTTGGTGGATAAATGTTTAGAATTTCTATATTCTTGGTAGATTTTTTCCTTGTATTTGGTGGATAAGTGTTTAGAATTTCTATATTCTTGGTAGATTTTTTTTCTTTGATGAATATGTGCTGTCTTTCCCAATTTCTTTTGACTAGTTTGTTAAGTTTTGTTCGAAGTAAGATTAACAGATATTAAACTGGCTATACCTGGTTATTTTTTTATCTGTTTGCTTGGAACAACATTTTCCATCCTTTGGCCCTAAAATCCTTGGATGTAGCAGAAGATGGATTCTGTTTTCTAACCCAATCTGTTAGTTTATGTTTACTTATTTGGGTACTGAACCCATTAATATTGAGAGATACTCATGAACAATGTTTACTAATTTCTACTATTTTGGTATGGTGGTGCAGCCTTTCCCAAAAATTTTAAAGTAACAGTTCAGAAATTATTTATTGCTTCTACCCTGTTGGGTGTAGTTAGTGTTCTCTTTAGGGCGAAGTTTTCCTACTAATACCTTCGATATAGATACATGAATGGGCAGAAATTGCTTAATTTTTTAAGTTATAAACCATTTTCTTTCTCCATTGACTGTGATTGAGAATTTCTTAGATATGATAGTCTGGATTGGCATCTCTGGTCTCTTAGTGATGGTAAAACATCTGTCTAGGTCCTTCTGTATTTCAGAGTCTCCATTGAGTAGTCAGATGTTACTATAACAGGTTTGTTTTTATATGTAACTTGTTCTTTTTCCCTTGCAGTTTTTAATATTCTTTCTACATTCTATATTAATGTTTTGATTATTATGTGTTATGGGGAGTTGGTTTGTTTTTTCCTTTTTGGTATTCTATATGCTTCTTGTACCTTGAGTGTTTTGATTATTATGTGTTATAGGGAGTTGGTTTTTTTTTTTTTTTTTTTTTTTTTTTTTTTTTTTTTTTTTTTTTTTTTTTTTTTTTTTTTTTTTTTTTTTTTTTTTTTTTTTTTTTTTTTTTTTTTTTTTTTTTTTTTTTTTTTTTTTTTTTTTTTTTTTTTTTTTTTTTTGGTTTTTCGAGACAGGGTTTCTCTGTATAGCCCTGGCTGTCCTGGAACTCACTCTGTAGACCAGGCTGGCCTCGAACTCAGAAATCCACCTGCCTCTGCCTCCCGAGTGCTGGGATTAAAGGCGTGCGCCACCACGCCCGGCCTGGCACTTTCTTTTTTTTTTTTTTTAGAATGGGCAAATTTTCTTCTATGATTTTGTTAAAAATATTTTCCATGCCTTTGACCTGTGTTTCCTCTCCTTCCTTTATACCTTTCATTCATAGATTTGGTGATTTTATAATGTCCCAGATTTCCTAGCTGTTTTGTGTCTAGGTTGTTTTTTAGAGTTGACATTTTCTTTGACTAAGCTGTCCATTTTTTAAAAAAATTACATATTCAATATACAAAACTCTCTTCTATGTTTCTTTTTTAAATTAATTAATTTATTTACATTTCAAATGTTGTCCCCCTTCCTAGACTCTCCTCCCCAAACCCTTCATCCATCCTCCCTCCTCTTTACCTCTAAGAGGGTGCTCCTCACCCACCCACTCTTGCCTCACCCCTCTACCACCCCCCTATGCTGGGGCAACAAGTCTCTACAGGACCAAGGGCCTCCCCTCCCATTGATGCTAGATAAGGCAATCCTCTGCTACACATGCAGCTGGAGCCATGGACCCACCCATGTATATTCTGGTTAGTGGTTTAGTCCCTGGTAGCTCTGAGGGGTCCAGTTAGCTGTTATTGTTGTTCTTCCTGTGGGGTTATAATATCCCCTTCAGCTCCTTCAGTCCATCCCCTAACTCCATTGGGAGCTCCTGGGCTCAGTCCTATGGTTGACTGTGAATATTTTCATCTGTCTTAGGTGCTAGCAGAGCCTCTCAGAGGACAGCAATACTAGGTTCCTGTCAGCAAGCACTTTTTGACATTAGCAATAGTGTCAGGGTTTGATATCTGTGGATGGGATAGATCCCAAGGTAGGGTGGTCTCTGGATGGCCTTTCCTTCAGTTCCTTCTCTATTTACTTATTTTTATTTTATTTTATTTTATTTTTGCCCCTGTGTTTCCTTAGACAGGAACAATTCTGGGCCAAAAATTTTGAGATGGGTGACTGACCCCATCGCTCAACTAGGGGCCATGCCTACCTACTGGAGGTGGTCTTTTCAGGTTCTATATTCCCTCTGTTAGGTATTTCTGCTAATGTCCTGTGACCAACCTCCTTTGAGCCTGGTTGTGTCAGAACTCCTGAGAGTCAAGCTGTCTCTGGGTGTGGGTGCAGTGAGGGGGCACATGGTCTGTTCTTGGGCACAATTGCTTACTGGAAGGAAGTTGTGTCTCCCTCAAGGTAGGAGGTCCTGTGTCCTCTGGGTTTGGGGCAGCAGGAGTCACAGTTAGGCCAGATACTGGGTCTGGGGAGGGGGCGGGAGGGTCTCATCTGTAAGCCTGGTGATATCAGAACTTCTGAGGGTCAAGCTGTCTCTGGGTGTGAGAGGGGTAAACGGTGGAGCACACAATCTGCTCGCAGGCACAATTGCAGATCAAAAGGAAGTTGTCCTTATTACAAGTTGGAACATCTTCTGGGTATATGCCCAGGAGAGAAATTGCTGGATCATCTGGTAGTACTATATCTAATTTTCTGAGGAACTGCCAGACTGATTGCCAGAGTGGTTGTACCAGCTTGCAATCCCACCAGCAATAGAGGAGTGTTTTTCTTTCTCCACATCCTTACAAACATCTGCTGTCACCTGAATTTTTGATCTTAGCTATTCTGACTGGTGTGAGGTGGAATCTCAGTGTTGTTTTGACTTGCATTTCCCTGATGATTAAGGTTGTTGAACATTTTTTTTCAGGTGCTTCTCAGCCATTCAGTATTCCTCAGTTGAGAATTCTTTGTTTAGCTCTGTACCTCATTTTTTTAATAGAGTTATTTGATTTTCTGGAGTCCATCTTCTTGAGCTCTTTATATATATGGGATATTATTCCCCTATCTGACTTAGGATTGGTAAAGATCCTTTCCCAATCTGTTGGTGGCCTTTTTGTCTTTTTTTTTTTCATTTTATATTTTTTATCTATTTAATAAACAAATGTATCAAGATATTCTTTTTCTTTCTTTTTTTCTCTTATTTATTAGATATTTTCTTCATTTACATTTCAAATCCTATCCTGAAAGTCCCCTATACCCTCTCCCCCCCCCCCCCCCCCCCCCCCCCCCCCCCCCCCCCCCCCCCCCCCCCCCCCGCCCTGCTCCTCTACCAACCCACTTCCTCTTCTTGGCCCTGGCATTCTCCTGTACTGGGACATATAAATTTGTAATACCAAGGGGCCTCTCTTCCCAATGATGGCTGACTAGGCCATCTTCTGCTACATATGCAGCTAGAGACTTGAGCTCTGGGGGTACCGCTTAGTTCATATTGTTGTTCCTCCTATAGGGTTGCAGACCCCTTCAGTTTATTGGGTACCTTCTCTAGCTCCTCCATTGGGGGCCCTATGTTCCATCCAATAGATGACTATGAGCATCCACTTCTGTATTTGCCAGGCACTGGCATAGCCTCACCAGAGACAGCTATATCAGGGTCCTTTCAGCAAAATCTTACTGGCATATGCAATAGTGTCTGAGTTTGGTGGCTGATTATGGGATGGATCCCCGGGCGGGGCAGTCTCTGGATGGTCCATCCTTTCATCTCAGCTCCAAACTTAGTCTCTGTAACTCCTTCCATGGGTATTTTGTTCCCTATTCTAGGGAGGAATGAAGTATCCACACTTTGGTCTTTCTTCTTCTTGATTTTCTTGTGTTTTGCAAATTGTATCTTGGGTCTTCTAAGTTTCTAGGCTAATATCCACTTATCAATGAGTGCATATCAAGTGAGTTTTGTGGTGTCCTTGACCCCTCTACTTCCCTCAAACCTTCCCAGACTCTTACACAAGACTCCTTGAACTCTGCCTAATGTTCCTCAGTGGGCCTCTGCATCTGTTCCCATCAGTTGCTGAATGAAGCCTCTAAGATGACAATTATGCTGGGGTACTGTATTAATCAGGGTTCTCTAGAGTCACAGAACTTATGGATAGTTTCTATATAGTAAGGAGTTTATTGATGACTTACAGTCTGCAGTCAAACTCCCAACAATGGTCAGTAGTAGCTGTGAATGGAAGTCCAGGGATCTAGCAGTTGCTCAGTCCCACACGGCAAGCAGGCAAAAGAGCGAGACAGAGAGAGAATGAGTGAGAGAGAGAGAGAAAGAGAGAGAGAGAGAGAGAGAGAGAGAGAGAGAGAGAGAGAGAGACTCCCTTCTTCCAATGTCCTAATATGGACTCCAGAAGAAGGTGTAGCCCGGATTAAAGGTTTGTGGCACCACACCTCTAATCCCAGATGACCTTGAATTTGGAGATCTTCCTATCTTAATCTTCTGGAATCCATAGCCACTATGCCTCAAGATCTCTATACCAAGATCCAGGTCAGAAACTTCTATCTTCCAGCCTCCAGATTAGGGTCACTGGTGAGCCTTCCAATTCTGGATTGTAGTTCATTCCAGATATAGTCAAGTTGACAACCAGGAATAGCCACTACAGGTACTATCTGCAAGCAAAGCAGAGAATCATTCATAGTGGCAGTTGGCTTTCTCTCATGGGATAGATATCAGTTTGGGCCAGTCATTGTTTGGCCATGTCCCCAATCCTGTTCCTTATGTAACCCTGCATACCTTGTAGGCAGAGCAAATTTACATCAAAGGAAGAATCTGTGGGGGAGTTGGTGCCCCTCCTCCCACCACTGGAAGTTCTGCCTGCTACAGGGGGTGGCCATTTCAGGCTCCCATATACTCTGTTGATAGGAATCTCATCTAGAGTCATCCCTATATTCTCTCAGGAGCCTCCCTTGTCCCAGGTCTCCTGCTTATCCCAAAGATGCCTCCCCCACCGATTTCTCTTCTTCCAGCCCTCTTACTCCCACTCCCATTCCCCTCCCCATCTCCTCTCCCTCTTTCCATCCATTTCCAATATCCATTTTATTTCCCCTTCTGAATAAGATTCAAGCATCCTCTCTTGGGCCATCCTTGTTACTTAGATTCTTTGGGTCTATGGATTATACTATGGTTCCCCTATGCTGGGGCATTGAGCCTCCACAGTACCAAGGGGCTTCCCTCCCATTAATGCCAGATAAGGCCATCCTCTGCTACATAAGCAGCTGGAGCTATGGGTCTCTCCATGTGTACTCTTGGGGTGATGGTTTAATCCCTGGGATCTTCAAGGTGTCTGGTTAGTTGATATTGTTGTTCTTCCTATAGAGTTGCAAAACCTTTTAACTCCTTCAGTCCTTCCCCTAACTCTTCCATTGGGGTTCCTGCAGTCAGTTCAATGGTTGGCTTAGAGCNGCTACATAAGCAGCTGGAGCTATGGGTCTCTCCATGTGTACTCTTGGGGTGATGGTTTAATCCCTGGGATCTTCAAGGTGTCTGGTTAGTTGATATTGTTGTTCTTCCTATAGAGTTGCAAAACCTTTTAACTCCTTCAGTCCTTCCCCTAACTCTTCCATTGGGGTTCCTGCAGTCAGTTCAATGGTTGGCTTAGAGCGTCTGCATCTGTATTGGTCATGCTCTGGAAAAGCCTCTCTGGGGACAGCTATACCAGGCTCCTGTCAGCAAGCACTTTTTGGCTTCAGCAATAGTGTCTGGATATGGTGTCTGCAGATGGGATGTATCCCTAGGTGGGGCAATCTTTGGATGGCCTTTTCTTTAGTCTCTGCTCCACTCTTTGTCCCTGTGTTTCCTTTTGACAGGAGCAATTTTTGATTAAAATTTTTGAGATGGGTGGGTGGTCCCATTCTCCTTGTACAAAGCTCAAGTCTAAGTGGACCAGGGACCTTCACTGAATACCAGAATCTAATACTAGAGAAAGTGGGAAAGAACCTTGAACAGATTGGCACAGGAGGAAATTTCCTAAACAGAACACAAATGGCTTGTGCTCTAAGATCAACAATTGACAAATGGGACCTCATACAATTGAAAAGTTTCTGTAAGGCAAAAAACACTGTCAATAGTAGAAAACAGCAATCCACAGATTGGGAAAAGATCTTTACCAACCCTGCATCTGATAGAGGGCTAATATCCAAAATGTGCCCCATTTCTAATTTTGTTATTTGGTTCACTGATGTTTAATTTCTTAACTTCTTTATATATTCTTTTGGCTATTAGCCCTCTATCAGATGTAGGGTTAGTGATCTTTTCACATTCTGTAGGCTGTAGTTTTATCCTTTTGACAGTGTCCTTTGCCTTCCAGAAGCTTTTCGGTTTCATGAGGTCTCACTTTTTAAATTATTGAACTTAGAGACTGAGCCATTGGTTTTCTGTTCAGGATGTTGTCTCCTGTACCAACGTGTTCAAGGCCATTCCCCACTTTCCTTTCTATTAGATTTAGTATATATGGTTTTGTTCTGAGGTCTTTGGTACATTTAGACTTGTTTTGTGCAGGGTGATAAATATGAATCTATTTCCATTCTTCTACAGGCAGACATGCATGTTAATCAGCTCCATTTGTTAAAAATGCTCTCCTTTTTCCATTGCATGGTATTGGCTTTGTCCAAAACCAAGTGTCCGTAGGAGTGTAGGTTTGTTTCTGAGTCTTCAATTCTATTCCTTTGATCAACCTGTCTGTTTTTAGGCCAATCGAATACAGTGTTACTACCATTGTTTTGTAGTGAATCTTGAAATCAGGGATGATAATATCTCTAAAATTTTTTTTATTGCACAAGATAGTTTTCACTATCCTGGGTGTTTTATTTTTCCATATAAAGGTGAGAGTTGTTCTCTCAAGGTTTGTAAAGAATTGTGTTTTAATTTTGATAGGAATTGCATTGAATCTGTAGCTCACTTTTGGTAAGTTGGACATTTTTACTATGTTAATCCTACTGATCCATAACCATGAGAGATCTTTTCATATTCTAATATGTTCTTCATTTCTTTCTTCAGAGACTTGGAGTTCATGTCATATAGGTTATTCACTTGCTTGGTTAAGAGTCATACCAAGGTATTTTATATTACTTGTGGCTATTGTGAAGGGTGTATTTTCCTAATTTCTTTCTTTGCTTATTTATCATTTGTATAAAGGAAGGCTACTGCTTTTTGTTGTTGTTGTTTGAGTTAATTTTTGTTGACATTTTAAAATTTTTTATCTTATTTTTAATTTATTTTTACACTCCATATTACATTCCCCGCCCCCCATCTACCCTCCAACTGCTCCACATCCCACACCTCCTCCCTACCCCACCCTATTGCCATGAGAATACCCCCTCTACCTACCCCACCTGACATCTTAACTCCCTGGGGCCTCCAGTCTCTTGAGGGTTAGGTGCATCATTCTGAATAAACATAGACCTGGAAGTCCTCTACTGTATGTGTGTTGGGGGCTTCATATAAGTGGTGTATGCTGTTTGGTGGTCCAGTGTTTGAGACATCTCAGAGGTCCAGATTAATTGAGACTGCTGTTAGTCCTACAGGATCGCCCTTCTCCTCAGCTTCTTTTAGCCTTCCCTAATTCACCAACAGAGGTCAAATGCTTGGTCTCTTTCAGCTGCTTGTTGGGTCTTTCAGAGGGCAATCATGATAGATCTCTTTTTGTGAGTGCTCCATAGCCTCAGTAATAGTGTCAGGTCTTGGGATCTCTCCCTTTGAGCAGGATCCCACTTTGGGCCTGTTGCTGGACCTTCTTTTCCTCAGATTCCTCTCTATTCCCATCCCTGTAGTTCTTTCAGACAGGAACAATTATGGCTCAGAGATGTGACTGTGGCATGTCAACCCCATCCCTCATTTGATTTCCTGTCTGTCTGCTGGAGGTGGGCTCTATAAATTCACTCTCCCTACTGGCATTTCCTCTAAGGTTCCTCCCTTTGAATTCTGGGAGTCTCTTACCTCCCAGATCTCTGATGCATTTTGGAGGTTCTCCCAACCTGCTCTTTCCTGAGGTTGCCTGTTTCCATTCTTTCTGCTGGCCCTCAGGGCTTCAGTCCTTTTCCCTCACTCAATACCAGATCAGGCTCCCCTCCCCTTACCCACCCCAAATCCCATCCACTTTCCCTCCTAGGTTCCTCCCTCTCTCCCAACTTGTGATTGCTTTCTTCTATCTCCCAAGTGGGACTGAGGTGTCCTCACTTGCAAACTTCAGCTTGTTGAGCTTTTGGGGTTCTGTGGACTGTATCTTGGGTATTCTGTATGGTTTTAAAAATTTTTTTATTTTATTTTTTATTTTTTGGCTAATATCCACTTATTAGTGAGTACATACCATGCATGTCCTTTTGGGTCTGAGTTACCTCAGTCATGATGATATTTTCTAGTTCCATCCATTTGCCTGCAAAACTCAGGATGTCCTTGCTCTTAATAGCTGAGTAGTATTCCATTGTGTAAATGAACCACATTTTCTGTATCCATTCTTCAGTCATGGGACATCTGAGTTGTTTCCAGCTTCTGGCTATCACAAATAAGACCACTATGAACACAGTGGAACATGTGCCCCTGTGGCATGGTGGGGCATCTTTTGGGTATATTATCAAGAGTGGTATATCTGGATCTTCAGGTAGATCTATTCCAATTTTCTGAAGCACCTCCAGATTGATTTCCAGAGTGGTTGTACCAGTTTGCAATCTGACCAGCAATGGAGGAATGTTCCTCTTTCTCCACATCCTCCCAAACATGTGTTGTCAACCTGAGGTTTTGACCTTAGCCATTCAGACTGATGCAAGTTGGGATCTCAGGGTCATTTTGATTTGCATTTCTCTGATCACTAAGGACTTTGAACATTTCTTAAGGTGCTTCTAAGCCATTCAAGATTCTTCAGTTGTGAAATCTAGGTTTAGTTCTATATCCCATTTTTTTGATTGGGTTGTTTGATTTTTTTGGTGATTAACTTCTTGAGTTCTTTATATATTTGGATATTAGCCCTCTATCAGATGTGGGGTTAATGAAATTTTTTTCCCAATCTGTAGGTTGCTAATTTGTCTTTTTGACTATGTCCTTTGCCTTACAGAAGCTTTCCAGTTTCACGAGGAACCATTTATCAATTCTTGATCTTAGAGCATGAGCCATTGGAGTTCTGTTTAGGAAATTCCCCCTATGCCAATGAGTTCAATGCTCTTTCCCACTTTCTCCTCTATTGCATTCAGTGTATCTGGTTTTATGTTGAGGTCCTTGATACACTTGTACTTGAGCTTTGTGCAAGGTGACAAATATGGGTCTATTTTCATTTTTCTACATACAGACAGCCAGTAAGACCAGCACCATTTATTGAAAATGCTTTCTTTTATCCATTGTATGTTTTTGGTGTCTTTGCCAAAGATCAAGTGACCATAGTGTGTGGTTTTATTTCTGGGTCTTCAGTTCTATCCCATTGATCAACATGTCTGTCTCTGTACCAATACCATGCAGTTTTTGTTTGTTTGTTTTGTTTTGTTTTTTATCACTATTGCTCTGTAGCAAAGCTTGAGGTCAGGGATGGTGATTCCCTCAGCTGTTCTTTTATTGTTAAGAATTGTTTTCGATATTCTGGGTTGTTTGCTTTTCAAGCAGAATTTGAGAATTGCTCTTTTGATGTCTTTAACAATTGTGTTGGGATTTTAATGGGGATTGCATTGAATCTGTAGATGGCCTTTGGTAGGATGGCCAATTTTACTATGTTAATTCTGCCAATCTGTGAGCATGGGAGATCTCTCTATTTTCTTCGATTTATTTCTTGAGAGACTTGAAGTTATTGTCATACAGATTTTTCACTTGTTTGGTTAGAGTTACCTCAAGATATTTTATAATATTTGTGGCTATTGTGAAAGTAATTGTTTCCCTAATTTCTTTCTCAGCCTGTTTATCCTTTGGATAAAGGTAGGCTACTGATTTATTTGAGTTAACTTTATATCTGGCAACTATGATAAAGTTGTTTATCAGTTGGAAAAGTTTTCTGGTAGAATTTTTGGGGTCGCTTATGTATACTATCAGATCAACTGCAAATAGTGATAGCTTTATTTCTTCTTTGCCAATTTGTATCCCCGAACTCTTTTTGGTGTCTTATTGTTCTAGCTAACACTTTGAGTACTATATTGAATAGATATGGGGAGAGTGAGCATCCTTCTCTTGTCCCCAATTTCAGTGGGATTACTTCAGGTATGTCTCCATTTAATTTGATATTGGCTGTGGGTTTGCAGTAAAATGTTTTTATTATGTTTATGTATGGGCCTTGAATTCCTGATCTCTCCAATACTTTTAACATGAAGGGGTGTTGTATTTTGTCAAATGCTTTTTCTAAATCTAGGGAGATGATCATGTGAATTTTTTTTCTTTGAGTTTGTTTATATAGTGGATTACGTTAATGGATTTTCTTATATTAAACCAACCTTGCATTCTTGGGATGAAGCATACTTGATCGTGGTGAATAATGGTTTTGATGTGTTCTTGGATTTGGTTTGCAAGAATTTTATTGAGTATTTTTGCAATGATATTCATAAGCAAGATTAGTCTGAAGTTCTCTTTTTTGTTGGGTCCTTGTGTGGTGTCTTAGTCAGGGTTTCTATTCCTGCACAAAGCATCATGACCAAGAAGCAAGTTGGGGAGGAAAGGGTTTATTCGGCTTACACTTCCATACTGCTGTTCATCACCAAAGGAAGTCAGGACTGGAACTCAAGCAGGAGCTGATGCAGAAGCCATGGAGGGATGTTCTTTACTGGCTTGCTTCCCCTGGCTTGCTCAGCCTGCTCTCTTATAGAACCCAAGACTGCCAGCCCAGAGATGGTCCCACCCACAAGGGGCTCTTGATCACTAATTGAGAAAATGCCTCACAGCTAGATCTCATGGAGGCATTTTCCCAACTGAAGCTCCTTTCTCTGTGATAACCCCAGCTGTGTCAAGTTGACACAAACCTAGCCAGTACATGTGGTTTAGGTCTCACAGTAATTGTGCCTTCATAAAACAAGTTAGGTAGTGTTCCTTCTGTTTCTATTTTATGGAATGTTTGAGGAAAATTGGCTTTGGGTCTTCTTTAAAGGTCTGGTAGAATTCTGCACTAAATCCATGTGGCCCTGGGCTTTTTTTGGTTGGGAGGTATTTAATTACTTCTTCTATTTACTTGTGTGATATGGGCCTGTTTAGATAGTTTACCTACTCTTGATTTAACTTTGATATGTGGCATCTGTCTAGAAAACCATCCATTTCATCTAGATTTTTCCAGTTCTGTTGAGTATAGACTTTTATAGTAGGATCTAATGATTTTTTGAATTTCCTCTGTTTCTGTTGTTATGTCTCCCTTTTCATTTCTGATTTTATTAATTTGGATACTGCCTCTTGGCCCTTTAGTTAGCTTGGCTAGGGGGTTATCTATCTTGCTGAATCTTTCAAAGACCAGCTTTTTGTTTTGCTGATCATTTGTATTGTTTTCTTTGCTTCTATTTGGTTGATTTTGGCCCTGAGTTTAAGTATTTCTTGCCTTCTATTCCTCTTGGGTGAGTTTGATTCCTTTTGTTCTAGAGCTCTTAAGTGTGCTGTTAAGATTTTAGTGTTACGATCTCTCCAGTTTCTTTACCAGGGTACTTAGTGCTATGAACTTTCCTCTTAGCACTGCTTTAATTGTGTCCCATAAGTTTGGGTATGATGTGATCAATATTTTGATTAAATTCCAGGAAGTCTTTAATTTCTTTCTTTATTTCTTTCCTGACCAAGTTATCATTGAGTAAATAGTTGTTCAGTTTCCATGTGTTTGTGAACTTTCTGTTGTTTTTGTAAGTTTGTTTGTTATTGTTATTGTTTTTAATAGCTGAGTAGTACTCCATTGTGTAAATGTACCACATTTTCTGTATCCATTCCTCTGTTGAGGGACTTCTGGGTTCTTTCCAGCTTCTGGCTATTATAAATAAGGCTGCTATGAACATAGTGGAGCATGTGCCCTTATTACCAGTTGGAATATCTTCTGGGTATATGCCCAGGAGTGGTATTGCTGGATCTTCCGGTAGTACTATGTCCAATTTTCTGAGGAACTGCCAAACTGATTTCCAGAGTAGTTGTACAAGCTTTCAATCCCACAAGAAATGGAGGAGTGTTCCTCTTTCTCCACATCCTCACTAGCATCTGCTGTTACTTGAATTTATTATCTTAGTCATTCCAACTGTTAGTTTCTCTGTGTCTTTGTTTAGTTTCTGTTTCCATGATCTGTCCCTTGATGAGAGTGGGGTGCTGAAGTCTCCCACTATTATTGTGTGTGGTACAATGTGTGCTTTGAGCTTTAGTATAGTTTCTTTAATGAATGTGCATGCCCTTGCATTTGGAGCACAGATGTTCAGAATTGAGAGTTCATCTTGGTAGATTTTACCTTTGATAAGTATGAAGTGCCCCTCCTTGTCTTTTTTGATGACTTTGGGTTAGAAGTTGATTTTATTCGATGTTAGAATGGCTACTCCAGATTGTTTCTTCAGACCATTTGCTTGGAAATTTGTTTTCCAGCCCTTTACTCTGAGGTAGTATCTGTCTTTGTCCCTGGGGAGGGTTTCCTGTATGCAGCAGAATGTTGGGTCCTGTTCATGTAGCCAGTCTGTTAGTCTATGTCTTTTTGGAGGGGATTGAGTCCATTGATATTAAGAGATATTAAGGAAAAGTCACTGTTGCTTCCTGTTATTTTTGTTGTTAGAGTTGGGGTTCTGCTCTTGTGGCTATCTTCTTTTAGGTTTGTTGAAGGATTACTTTCTTGCATTTTCTAGGGCATAGTTTTTCTCCTCGTGTTGGACTTTTCTCTTTACTATTTTTTGAAGGGCTGGATTCGTGGAAAGATAATTGCGTGAATTTGGTTTTGTCATGGGATATTTTGTTTTCTCCATCTATTGTAATTGAGAGTTTTACTGGGTATAGTATCCTGGGCTGGCATTTGTGTTCTCTTAGGGTCTGTACAACATCTGTCCAGGATCTTCTGGCTTTCATAGTCTCTGGTGAGAAGACTGGTATAATTCTCATAGGCCTGCCTTTATATGTTACTTGACCTTTTTTCCTTACTGCTTTTAGTATTCTATCTTTATTTAGTGCATTTGTTGTTCTGATTACTATGTGACAGGAGGAATTTCTTTTCTGGTCTAGTCTATTTGGAGTTCTGAAGGCTTCTTATATGTTCATGGGCATCTCTTACTTTAGGTTATAGAAGTTTTCTTCTATAATTTTGTTGAAGATATTTACTGGCCCTTTACGTTTAAAATCTTCATTCTCATCTACTCCTATTATCCTTAGGTTTAGTCTTCTCATTGTGGCCTGGATTTCCTAGATGTTTTGAGTTAGGATTTTTTTGCATTTTGCATTTTCTTTGTTTGTTTGTTTGTTTGTTTTTGTTTTTGTTTGTTTTTTTCAAGACAGGGTTTCTCTGTATAGCCCTGGCTGTCCTGGAACTCACTTTGTAGACCAGGCTGGCCTCGAACTCAGAAATCCGTCTGCCTCTGCCTCCCGAGTGCTGGGATTAAAGGCGTGCACCATCACGCCTGGCTTCTCCTGTATTTCTTTAAGGGAGTTATTAATGTTCTTCATAAAATCCTCTACCAGCATCATGAGATATGATTTTAAATCTGAATCTTGCTTTTCGGGTGTGTTGGGGTATCCAAGACCTGCTGTGTTGGGAGTACTGGATTCTGATGATATGGAGTCGTCTTGGTTTCTGTTGGTAAGATTCTTACATTTGCCTTTCACCATCTGCTATTCTCTGGTGTTAGAAGTTCTAGCTGTCTCTTGCTGGAGCTTATTCCTTCTGTGAGTCTGTTAGCCTCTGTCAGCACTCCTGGGTGACCAGCTCTCTCCTGAGTTCCGGGGGTCTGAACACTCCCTATAGGCAAGCTCTCCTCTGGCAGGGAAGGTGCACAGAGGACTAAGGATCAGCTCTGCCTCCTGGCTGAAGATGAAGGCCTGAAGGGACCCTGTACAAGAAGCTCTTTTGCTTCTGTGTCCCGTGTGCTCTCCTTTGAGAACCTACCTCAGAGAGACCTTAGATAGAAAATCGGGTTGCAACTGTTTTATTGAGTATTTTTGCATTAGTATCCATAAGGAAAACTGGTGTGGAATTTTCTTTCCTTGTTGAGTTCTTGTCTGTTTTTGTTATCAGGCTGACTATGGTCTAATGGAATGAGTTTGGCAATGTTCCTTGTGTTTCTACTTTGTTGAATAGTTTGAGGAATATTAGTATTAGCTCTTCTTTGAAACTCTGATGGAATTCTGCACTAAAGCCATGTGGGCTTGGGCTTTTTATGTGTGTGTTGGGGTCAATTTTAATGACTGCTTCTATTTCCTTAGAGGTTCTGAATTATTTAAATTGTTTACCTAATCTTGATTTAACTGTGGTAAGTGGGATCCACCAAGAAAAGAAAGAATCATTCATTTCATTTAGATTTTTCAATTTTGTGGAATACAGGTTTTTGAAGTAAGACCTAATGATTCTTTGGACTTCTTTGGTATCTGTCTTTATGTCCCCCTTTTTATTTCCGATTTTCTGAATTTGGATTCTGTCTCTCTGGCTTTCATTTAGTTTGGCTAGAGGTTTGTTTATCTTCTTGATTTTCTCAAAGAACCATCTCTTTGTTTCATTGATTCTTTGTACTGTTCTTTTTGTTTCTACTTTATTGATTTTAGTCTTGAGTTTATTTTCTGCCATCTACTCCTTTTGAATGTTTGCTTCTTTTTTTGTTTGTTCTTTTAGGTGTTCTTTTAAAATGCTAATATAAAATCTCTATAATTTCCTTATGTAGGCACTTATGTAGGCACTTAAATCTCTATAATTTCCTTATGTATGTACTTTCTTCTTCGCATTGCTTTTACGGTGTCCCCTGAGTTTTGGGTAATGTTGTGCCTTCATTTTCATTGAATTCTAGAAAGTCTTTAATTTCTTTTTTTTTTCAATTTTTTATTAGATATTTTCTTCATTTACATTTCAAATCCTATCCTGAAAGTCCCCTATACCCTCCCTGCCCCTCCCCCATTTCCCTACCCACCCACTCCCACTTCTTGGCCCTGGCATTCCCCTGTACGGGGGCATATAAAGTTTGTAAGACCAAGGGGCCTCTCTTCCCAATGATGGCTGACTAGGCCATCTTCTGCTACATATGCAGCTAGAGACATGAGCTCTGGGGGTACTGGTTAGTTCATATTGTTGTTCCACCTATAGGGTTGCAGACACCTTCAGCTCCTTGGGTACTTTCTCTAGCTCCTCCATTGGGAACCCTGCGTTCCATCCAATAGCTGACTGTGAGCATGCACTTCGTTGTTTGCCAGGCACTGGCAAAGCCTCACACAAGACAGGGTCCTTTGAGCAAATCTTGCTGGCGTATGCAATAGTGTCTGTGTTTGGTGGCTGATTTTGGGATGGATCCCCACCTGCAGCACTCTCTGTATGGTCCATCCTTTTGTCTCAGCTCGACACTTGATCTCTGTAACTCATTCCATGTGTGTTTTGTTCCTAATTCTAAGAAGGGGCAAAGTGTCCACACTTTGGTCTTCCAGCCTTATTTATAATAGCCAGAAGCTGGAAAGAACCCAGATGTCCCTCAACAGAAGAATAGATACAGAAAATATAGTACATTTACACAATGGAGTACTACTCAGCTATTAAAAACAATGAATTTATGAAATTCCTAGGCAAATGGATGGATCTGGAGTGTATCATCCTGAATGAGGTAACCCAATCACAAAATAACTCACATAACATGTATGCACTGATAAGTGGATATTAGCCCAGAAAGTTAGAATACCAAAGATACAATTTGCAAAACACATGAAACTCAAGAAGAACTTTAATTTCATTATTTCTTTCCTGACCCAGTGTTCATTCAGTAGACAGTTGTTTAGTTTCCATGAGTTTGTAGGCTTTCTTTTGTTTCTGTTGATGTTGAATTCTAGCTTTAATACATGATGATCTGAGAAGCTCCATGGGGTTATTTCAATTTTGTATCTGTTAAGGCTTGCTTTGCTAATTTTGAGGAGGTTCCCCAGGTGCAGAGAAGAAGGTATATTCTATTGTGTTTGGGTGAAATGTTCTGAATATATCTGTTACATCCATTTGATGTATAACCTTGTTAGTTTCATTATTTCTTTATTTAGTTTCTGTCTGTTTAGATGACTTGTCCATTGGTAAGAGTGGAGTACTGAAGACTACCACTATTAATGTGTGAAGTTCGATGTGTGACTTAAGCTTTAATAATGCTCTCTTGCATTTGGGTCATAGATATTCACAATTGAGATGTCTTCCTGGTGAATTTTTCCCCCCTTTGGTGAGTATGAAGTTTCCTTCCCCATCTCTTATGATTATTTTTGACTGAAAGTCTATTTTTTTAGGTATAAGAATGACTACTCCAGCTTGTTTCTTGGGTCTGATTACTTGGAAAACCTTTTTCCAGCCCTTTACTCTGAGCCAATATCCATCTTTGTTGCTGAAGTGTGTTTCTTGCATGTAGTAGAATGATGGTTCCTGTTTTGACATCAATTCTTATAGCCTTTGTCTTTTTATTGGGTAATTGAATCAACTGATGTTTAGAGATATTAATGACCAATGAATGTTAATCCTGTTCTTTTGCTGTTGTTGGTGGTGGTAGTGTGTGTGCATGTGTCCATGTCCGTGTGTGTGTGTGTGTGTGTGTGTGTGTGTGTGTGTGTGTCCCTTCCTTTAGTTTGCTGGTGTGAGGTTATGCTTTTTGGGTCTAGTTAATCCCCTTGGGTTGGAGTTTTCCTTCTAGTATTTTCTGTACACCTAGATTTGTGGCAAGATATTGTTTGGATTTAGTTTTGCCATGGAATATCTTGTTTTCTCCATATATTGTGATTTAAAAAAAAAGTTTTACCCCTTGGTCTTACAACCTTTATATGCCCCAGTACAGGGGAAAGCCAGGGCCAAGAAGTGGGAGTGGGCAGGTATATATTAGTTCTCTGTCAGATATTTAGATGGAAAAGATTTTCTTTCATTCCATGAGTTTTCTGTTCACTCTAATGTTTCTTTAGATGTGTATGAGCTTATCAGTTTTATGAGGCCCTTCTTATTAATTGTTGGCTTTCTTTAATTTATGGACAAATGGAGTTGTGTTTAGAATGTCCCTTTCTGCTCCTTTATATGCAGGGCACTGCGTGTGTTTTCTTCTAGCCATTTCAGTGTTTCAGATTTCACATTGAGGACTTTGACCCAGTCAGAGTTTGTTTTTGTGTTAAATGAGAGATGAAAGTCTAATTCTACTTTTCTGCAGATGGACACCCAGCTTTCTAATTTCTCCAGCACTATTTTTTTAATCTTTTCTCCACTATATGTTTTAGTCATCTTTGTTAAATTCAAATGACAGCAGTTATGTGTACTTATATTTGGGTGTTCAGTTGTGTTACTTTGATCTATATATCTACTTTTTGTACCACCAAAATGTACAGAGATCTCAACCTCCTTGGTTGGGTTTATTTTTCGATTTCTTAAGGTTATTGTGAATGAGAGTATGTCTTAGGGTTTTATTGCTGTGAAGAGACACCAAAACCAAGGGACATGAGAGGAGTATAAGAAGGAAAGGGAAGAGGGAAATTGTACAATTATATATTAATTAAAAAAATAAAAGGATAGGGCTGTTGAGATGGCTCAGTGGGTAAGAGCACCAACTGCTCTTCTGGAGGTCCTGAGTTCAAATCCCAGCAAACACATGGTGGCTCTCAACCACCCATAATGAGGTCTGATGCCCTCTTCTGGTGCATCTGAAGACAGCTACAGTGTACTTATTTGTAATAATGAATCTTTGGTTTGGAGCTAGCAGGGACTGAGCGAGCAGGGTCTACCAGAGTGAGCGGGGTTGACCCGAGCATGCAGAGGTCCTAAAAGTCAATTCCCAACAACCAGATGAAGGCTCACAACCGTGTGTACAGCTACAGTGTGAAGTCATGTACTAAATAAATAAATAAATAAATAAATCTTTAAAAATAAAAATAAAAGGATATATAATTTTTTGTTCTTTCATATTCCTACCAAAGTTTCTCCATCCTTCTCTCCTCCTGTCCTCCCTGCCTCCCTCCTCCCCTCTGTTTTAGATTCGCTCCTCCTCCATTTCCCTTCATAAAAAAGCAAGCCTTGAGTGCTTTCAACCAAACATGGCATAACACAATGAGACTAGGTACATACCCTCATATCAAGTCTGAACTAGGCAACTCAGTAAGAGGAAAGAGTTCCCCAAAGCAGGCAAAGGATCACCCCTTTCTCCCACCATTAGGAGTCCCACAAGAACATCAAGATGCATAACCATAACATATCCAGAGAGCCCAGGTCAGACCCATACAGGCTCCATGATTAGCTTCAGTCTGTATGAGCTCCCAGGAGTCCTGGTTAATTGATTCTGTGGACATTGTTCATGTGGTGTCCTTTATTTCTCTGTCACCTACAGTCCTTCCTCTCCCTTTTCTGTGGGGGTTCCCTGAACTCTGCTTAATGTTTGGCTGTGGGTCTCAGCATAGGCTCCCATAAGTTGCTGGATGAAGCATCCCTGATTCCGATTATGCTAGGCTCCTGTCTACAAGTATAGCAGAAGATCATTAACAATTATTTCATTGACTTTTTGTCAGTCATATCTAGTTCTATCCTAGGTGTCTGGACTATCCAGCCTCTGTTTCTTGGCCCTCCAGGCAGTGTCAGGTGTGTGTTCTCTCTTGTGGAGTCTCATGGGTTTCAGGTTGAACCAGTGTGACACCATTTCCCCAGCACGTCTTGCAGACAGGAGGAATTGTAGGTCAAGTTTTTGTGGCCAGGTTGGTGTCCTATTCCCTCCACTGGAAGCCTAGTCTAGTGATAACTAGTGTTCATAAATTGGAATATGGTTATGTTGAAATGTCTATTTCTCCACTGATTTCAAAAGGTAATTTTGATGAATATACAATAGTTTTGTGGGAAAATTCTTTATTACCCCAGAGCCTGAAATTTACTATGTCCTACTTTCATGACTTTTAACGTTTCTGATAAAAGGTCAGATAGTACTATATTGAGTTTGCCTTTGTAAGTTGGTATTTATCTATTACAGCTTTTAATATTGTTTCTTTGTCTATAGTCCAAGCAGTTTAACAACAATGTGGTATGAAGAGATTCTTTTATATCTTTTTGAGGTTCTAAGTGCCTACTATGCTTGTATATGAGCATTTAGATTTAGGAAACTGTGTGCAATAATTATATTGAAGAGGTTCCCTGTGTATTTATTTTTATCTCAGCATCTTCCTTTACCTCATGAATTCTTAGGTTTGGTCTCTTGATCATGGCTCAAAGTGTTCGTGTTGTCTTCATGCTTAATTTTTTTTTTTTTTTACAAGATTTCATATATCTCAGGCTGCTCTCAAACTTGATAAGTAGCTAAGGATGACATAGAAGTTCTGCACCAATTCTTGAATAATGGAATTACACTCATCCAGTTGATATCGTATGAGTGATTGTACACAAAACTTCGCGTATGCTAAGAGAACACTCTGCCAACTAAGCCGCATCCCCAGCCCTATGCTGTAATTTATTACTGTTTGAATATAGTGTTTCCTCTACCTTGTCTTCAGCTCGTTATATTCTTTCTTCTACTTGATCTAGACTATTGTTGATGTCTTCCATGGTGTTATTTAGTTAGCTCTTTGAGACAGACTACCACTCTATTGCTTTGGCTGTCCTGGAACTCTATGAAGATCAGGCTGATCTCAAATTCAGAGAACTCTAACTGGAGTTTGAAAACTTAAAAAGGTGGGGTTCTCTACTCTCCCCGAGTGAGATGTATAATGAGACAGCCTCTGCTAGGATAACTTTTTTCCACTGAGCTAGTGTTCAAGGTCAGGAGGCTCACTTGGTGCCACACCAAACATATGCTGATCCTGTACTATGCAGATAGAAAAGAAAATAAAGTGAAAGAGAAAAGAGAAAGGAAAAAGAGTCAGGCACACAGGAAAAAAAACCACTCTGGATGAAGGAGAGAAAAGACATTCCAACAAAACTTTAGTATTTATACTTTCTCCAAACAACTATTAGGTAGAACCATTACAACAGGATAATTGATTATATGATTTTATAAATACTTTTATATTTCATAAGTTTATAGTAAGTTTAAGGCAATATTTTATGTCATAAGGTTTAAGGAGTTACAACAGAAATGTTTATGTCTTTCTATTAAGACTAATATTTGACTAAACAAGTTCAAGAGAGAAATAATTTGCCTTGTGTCTCATTAGTTTTGAAGTTTTGTATAGATAAACTAATTAATATTTTATTTTCTGTCTTTGTACCTACAATAAATTGTCCATTCCCAGATTATGATCTTCAGTTACCAGATAATGGCCTCACACCTAACCTAGAATGGATGTTTTCCTTGACTGTAAATATGTTTCAAGCCCACGTGGGTGCTAGAGAGATGGCTCATTGGTTAAAAGTACTGGCTGCTCTTCCAGAGGAATGAGGTTCAATTCTCAGCACACACATGAGAACACATAACTGTCTGTAACTCCAATTCCAGGAGATCTGACACCCTCACACAGACATGCATGCAGAAAAAACATGAATGTGTATAAAATAAAGTAAATTATTTTAAAAAATTGTTTCAATGCTGCTTTCTTTTCCCAGTGCAATTAGCCTGTGACACATGAAGGTTTACAGAGCTCTATTTGTAGCCTTTATTCTACAAAAGCCTAGAAATAACTTGTATCAATTTGAGAATTCTATAAATATCATTACCAGAAATAGTGAAATCATCAATTTGTCTACATAGCATTACTACATGAGAGTACATCATCATATTCATTCTGGAGAAAATCTTCCCAAAAGGGTGGAGTGATTATTACCAGGAATTATTAAGTTATGTAATAGTGACAGAGACAGCATATCATTAGCAAGAAGCAGTCCTGGGATGAAGTCTCTAAGGGCTCTATTCTTAGAGCTCACCCATTGTACCCATGCAAGTCTGTGGACCATCTCCAAAAAACTCACTCACATGCCTAAGCTTTTCCTACATGGCTTCTGACAGATGAGGAAGGAAGCTAAGCAGTGGTCTTAAGACAGTCTTTAGTTTAGATGTTTGGAAGGGGCTTTGTCAATGGAAGCAATTATAGCTGAAAAGCTGGTATGTACAGCTCTGGTTATTCTGAGGGTACAATGTGTCTTCTCTGCTGAGTTTCATGTTTGTCTTCTTCAGGGTTGCTATTGTTATGATGAAACACCATGACTAAAAGCAAGTTGGGGAAGTATCATTATGGTATTTCATAAGAAAAGCATACAGAATGGAAGTAACAAAAAACAAAACTCATTTTGAATTGGCATGGAAGCATAAGCAAATCAGGGCAGAAACTTGAGAACACACACTCATGAATAAATAGAAAGCAAACTATTTGAGACAATAGAGTGTTCAAACCTTGTCCAGATAGAATAAATTATATATGTGTTCTTTCTTATTCTGCCCTATTTGTTTAATTAGGAAATCTAAAACATTTTTATTGTGCTGGTTATAGTTTGAATAACACTGAATGAGACACTAAATCAGAATAAATGTTAGGTGGAACTTTGGATATAGACATAGATGAATTTGATGAAGCTATGCAGAGAAGAAAACAGGATCCACAAGAAACACTGCTTGAAAGTCAGGTTTGAATTTTTTTGTGCTATCTAACATGACATGGCTAGATATGTGAGTGATGCCATATCCTCTTGGGAGCTGTGGCATGTGGAATCACTGAATAAAATAATGTAGGCAGTTGCAAAGAACCAGGCTCAAATGTTCCTTTGATTTGTTATCCTTTGACTATCTTACAAGAAAACATGTTAGGAATAAGTACTGATGAATTTGCATCAGTTAAGTTCATTATCAACAATACCATATCATTAATAAATAAATGTTTTTACTACCAGGACAAAAGCTCTTATTCCAAAATTAACAAGTATATTCCTGGAAAAATATATTATGCCATATGATGGTACATGCACACATTCCTAGAACTTTGGTGGGACTCTAAGGTTGAAGAACAGAAAACTCAAAGCCAGACCAGATGATATTATTTCATGTTGAAATACTATCTAGAAATCATGTATATATATATATATACACATGTATACACACATACATACATATACATGATTTCTATGGTTACATATATGCAACCATAATAAAGAAAAGGAGCCTATCAACTTAAGAGTGGGAGTGGGTAAGCAGGGAAGTTTAAGGATGGGTATCTGGAGGGAGGAGGGGTAGGAGGAAGGAAAGTGGCAGGGGGGGGAAAGGAACATAACTTTGTTTCTATTAAAAACATATGTTTTTAAAAAACAAACAAATAAATGTGTGGAGAATAAACATTTGAAAACTGTGCCTTATTATATGGGGTTTCTGTAGAAGCCCCTGAACAAGAAATCACAGGCAGGTGTCTGGGATCGAACATTTTTGCTTGGTATTCTATGGTTTCTGGGAGGCACATTATTAACTCATCTCAGGGTAAGTCCAATTAAACTATTGTTTTAAATGCATCATGGAAAGTTTTCCTTTCTTCAACTGTGGCAGATAGTTTTCTATCTATCTATCTATCTATCTATCTATCTATCTATCTATCTATCTTCTATCTATCTATCTATCTATCTATCTATCTGTCTGTCTGTCTTTCAGGTTACAGAGTTGCTCCAAACTTGTCTAGTTTTTAAAGTTTCCACTGAATTTGCCTTTATATGTAATTGATGAGTTCTCTCTTGAAGTTTGAAATGCCCTTTCTTTGTTCTGTGCATAAAGTGTTTTAACTATATAACCTGGGGAGTATATTTTCTGGTCCTGTCTATTTGGTGTTCTGTACCATAGAACTAAATGGGCATCTCCTCCCTTAGTTTTGGGAAATTTTCTTCTATGGTTTTCTTCTATGGAGCCCCATTTATCAGGTCCAAAGGAAAGTCAGTTTCCCTAAATTATTATGGTTAGACAAAAGCCATTATTTCTCATGTAGAGAAGATGCCTCTCTCTGCCAAAAAGGAGCCATTTCCTTTATTATTGACAGAAGTGACAAATGCCCATCTGTGGTGCCTACTAGCATATCAAAGCACATGCTGGCCTCCAGGCTCCCTCAGTATCACAAGTACCTGATTAAACAATATTGTTTTGCCTTTTCATGTCTTCTATTTATTTGGAAATTGTATTGTACAGTATGTTCTAGAAGACTTAATCTCCAAGACCACTTGGTTGGGAGAAAACAAAATTGCTGTAACAGATGCAACATCAAACCAGATTAGAAACACATTTAAAGTTAATTAAAGTCTACTAATTAATATACTACCAAAAAGCATAGAACAGAGTATAGCAAATATAATGTAGAGTATGTTATAAACATAAAAGGTATTCAGGGCAAATGTATAATATTAAGTGAATAAAATAACTGAGGCAGGAAAGCATGGAAAGGACAAATACTGAAACTCTAATAAAGAAGCAAAATAAATGGAGGGAATTGTTAATAAAAGAAAGGGGGAAGAGAAAGAGATTAGCAAAATATGACAAAATATAAAGAGGACAATAAAAAGTAAAAACTTAAGGGGTTGTCTTTTTTATGAAATCATCATACTACTAAAAATATAATCCAAAGAGAACTGGAGAAACACAAGGGAAAGACGATGGAGAGGAGTTAGAACAGCTTGTTTCTAGACCTCTGAAACTATAATATGCCTGGTGAGTGTGGTGCAGTTAAGCTTGGAGATACTTATCTTCCCTTTGACTTACACTGCTGCAGAGTCTGTACTGAACAATCTTAAACTCTCTGGCAGAGCTATCCTCCTGTAGTAACTTCCCTTCTGTATATAACAGGAGCCTCTACTGATCATGCATAACTTTGTCATTTGTGGACTTAGCATATTCTTCATTTTTTTTTCTCTAAACCTATTTTATTCTTGAACACTTCAACCTCCGTCTTAGCCCACCGACCACAGGTAGAGGAAAAAGAAGGTTTATAGGAAAATTGACTTGTGGATCTGTTTAGTAGTAGTTCTTTGATGGCGATTCCACTCTTCTCGTCAGGATACCAGCAAGCCAGTCAATAGCAAATACCAAACTAACAGCGGTGCAGTCTAGCAGACGCTGCAAGACTCCATCCAATCAGCACAAATCAGCAGAAGGCTGGCCCTTCTGTTCTCTGCTAGTTCATCAATTATCTGTTTTTGTGTCAGTACCATGTGTCTCTCGTTATTATGGCTCTAAAAGTAACTTGAAATCAAGTGCTGGGACAATCTCAGTCTTGTGGCTTGTAATTAGGATTGCCTTGGTTCTCTAAGACTTTTGTGCTTCTACATGAATTTTGAGAATTTTTTTTTCTTCTAGTTCTGTGAAGACTTGAATTAGGCTTTTGGTGGGAATTGCATTGAATCTGTAGACTGTTTTTGTTAGGTAGACATTGTCTCAGAATTGGTCCTTCTGCTCTCTAGGCCTGGGAGCTTCTGGGAGCTATGTTAGTGCCTTCTTTAACTGCTCTCGTTGGTGCTTTAAAGTTCCCATTGTGGAGGTCTTCCACATCATTGGTTGGGTTTATTGCCAGGTCTTTGATTTTGGTTTGTTTTGAGGCAATTGCAAGTAAAATTGCTTCTTTGATTTCTTCCTCAATATGGGTTTTTGGTGTTTTTTTTTTTTTGCAATTGGCACTGTTATTTTATTAGTAGTACAATAAACTTGTACTATATACAAACAATTTATTTTAAACAATTTTGCATCAAACATTGTATTTATTCATTTAGTTAGTTAGTTAGTTAGTTAGTTATTGGTTTTTTTTGAGACAGGGTTTCTCTGTGTAGTCCTGGCTGTCCTGGAACTCACTCTGTAGACCAGGTTGGTCTTGAACTCAGAAATTCACCTGGCTCTGTCTCCCAAGTACTGGGATTAAAGACGTGTGCCACCACTGCCCGGCACATTGTTTTATTATAATAATGAGATAATTTCTACCTAGAAAACCTGCAAGTACCATCAAAGAATGGAATCATAAAATTCAATAAACAGAGCAGAGCCTTTAATCTCAGGACTTGGGAGGCAGAGGCAGGTGGATTTCTGAGTTCGAGGCCAGCCTGGTCTACAGAGTGAGTTCCAGGACAGCCAGGGCTATACAGAGAAAAACAAAAACACAAACAAAAAAATTCAATAAACAGACTCGAGTGTATCCTACAAAAAGACCATGATTGGAAAATAGAATATGAATTCTTCAATTTTTTTAATTAAAAAAATTGTATTTACTTAGAAGCATTGAGAATGTCAACAAACAGCCGCATTTTTTTTCAATTACCCAGTGGGATTCAGTTAACAGAACAACAATTATCTTCGTATAAGCTGCATCAGAGACAACTGAAGATGAAAATAAATAAAATCCAAACATAAAACCAAAAGAAAAAAACCAAAACCAAACTTACTGTCCCCATATATAACTAATTTGTACTGTGCACCAACAAGAACCTGCTTTAAATTTCCATGCTAATTTACAACCCCCAGACTGTACCAAGCAAGGTTAGTGGCTACTGAAAATACTACCAGGACAGGGCTATCTAAAGACACATTCGGTAGTGTGTTAACTTTACAAAAAAAAAAAGACACTGTACACTTTAAAAACAAATTTTAAACAGCCTTACATTTCATTTTTTTTTCTTTAAAAGGAGTGAGTTGTGTACAGGGAGGTTAAATGCTTTTTTATTATTATTATTAGATATTTTCTTTATTTACATTTCAAATGCTATCCCGAAAGTCCCCTATACCCTCCACTTGCCCTACTCCCCTACCCACCTACTCCCGCTTTTTGGCCCTGGTGTTCCCCTGCACTGGGGCATATAAAGGTTAAATGCTTTATAGACAAGAAAAAAAAAACTGTGCTAGAACCAACTTATTCATCATCATCTTCTTCATCTTCATCTTCCTCTTCTTCATCCTCTTCCTCATCTTCACCCTCCTCCTCATCTTACTCTTCCTTCTTTTTCTTGCTCTTTCAGCCTTGACCACCCCCTTTATCGCTGCATCAGGCTTTCCTTTAGCTCTGTAGGCAGCGATATCCTTCTCGTACTTCTCCTTCAGCTTGGCAGCCTTCTTCTCACAGGGCTGCTTGTCATCCGCTGCAGTGTTGTTCCACATCTCTCCTAGTTTCTTTGCAACATCACCAATGGATAAGCCAGGATGCTCACCTTTGATTTTTGGGGCAGTACTCAGAACAGAACAAGAAGAAGGCCGAAGGAGGCCTTTTGGGTGCATTGGGGTCCTTGAACTTCTTTTTGGTTTCCCCTTGGGGGGGGGATGTAGGTTTTCATTTCTCTTTCATAACGAGCCTTGTCAGCCTTTGCCATATCTTCAAATTTCCCCTTTTCTTTAGCAGACGTGGTCTTCCATTTCTTTGAGCACTTCTTGGAGAACTCTGAGAAGTTGACAGAAGGATCCAAGTGCTTCTCCAAACAGGTTTTCACAAAGAATGCATATGAGGACATTTTGCCTCTCGGCTTCTTGGCATCTCCTTTGCCCATGTTTAGTTGATTTTCCTCTACGAGGCACAGGGTCGCCCAGTGCCGGTCCGGCTCTCGCTTGCTTGCCCCGCTGCTGTCTCTATGGAGCCTCTTCCATTTTTTAAATATTTGTTTTTAAAAGGCTAGCGCAAGTACAACATTTTACACTGGAATTACAGAAAGTATGCATGCATATAGAAACGTTCTTCTGTCACACACACACACATCTCTTAACTATGTATGCACTTAAAAGTTTTTTTTCAATAAATAAGGTGCAAAAAAACAAAAACAAAAAACAAAAAAACAAACAAACAAAGGAAACCATGTTTTCCCTAGTTCTCCACATGGTAGTACTCTCAGCCCAAGTTTTGATGTCTGTTTCCACTTGGCCTGAGGGAGACAGATGAATGAATATTGGAGGGCTTGGGAACCTGATGTTAAAACTCTTCAGCTGGTGAAGATCTCAGGTTCTTTAGAGCCAAGACTCCAATGGTTAAAGATGCTGACTGTCTTATTGAAAGGCCACTACAAATACTGACAGGACTCCACCTCAACCCCCTTTCAGCAGACACTACCTGGGGTCACACTTGAACAGTGTGGGTTGGGGAGGGGGCAGTAGTCACAGAATGGAACTATGGTGGGTTGCCATGGTAATGCCTCATTGACTCAACAGTTCATCCCACCCTTGGACTACAGACAGTATAACTTCTGAGTAGCGGGCTCCTGTAAAAAACAAAACGAAACAAAATGAAACAAAACAAAACAAAACTGGAGAAAACCTGTGCACCAACCTTCTTTTCTTTTCTTTCTTTTTTTTTGGGGGGGGGGGTGTTTCGAGACCTTCTTAGTAACTTATCTTTCACTCCGACAGCTCTAAGCCAGTGTCGCCTCAGCTCAGTAGTCCAGGGAACAGTATGTTATCTTGGTAAGGGTTACTGTAAACAGTGCTTCCCACACAGGCCTTCAGATGAGCCATCCAGGTAGCAAAGGAACAAGAAGATGTGCATGGATGGAGTCTCCAAGCAATCTATAGCAGAAAACTTAACTCCCTCTAGTTAAAAAGTGTTAGGGGCTGGAGAGATGGATCCCATAATCAGCCACCAAAAGGAGACACTATTGCATACGCCAGCAAGATATTGCTGAAAGGGCCCTGATATAGCTGTCTCCTGTGAGGCTATGCCAGTGCCTGGAAAACACAGAAGTGGATGCTCATGGTCAGCTATTAGATGGAACATAGGGTTCCCAATAGAGGAGCTAGAGAAAGTACCCAAGTAGCTGAAAGGGTCTCCAATCCTATAGGTGAAAGAACAATATGAACTAACCAATACCCCCAGAGCTTGTGTCTCTAGCTGCATATGTAGCAGACGATGGCCTAGTTGGCCATCATGAGAAGAGAGGCCGCTTGGTCATGCAAACCTTATTTATATGCCCCAGTACAGGGGAACGCGAGGGCCATGATGTGGGAGTGGGTGGATAGGGGAGTTGGGCGGGGGATGGGGGAGGATAGAGGGGACTTTCCCTGCTGGAACTTGTGAGAGAGCCATCTTGGGTTCCAGGTCACTCACACCCAGTCTGTTCAGGTCAGCTCATGGACTATAAAGGGTCCCACAGAGACCAGTCTGTGCAGGTGAGTGTGCAGACTGCAGAGGCAACACATCTTCTAGGACAGGCCCTATATAGGGTCTTCAACTTTATCTAAGAGGCAGGTCTGAACACCAAAACTCTGTGCACCTTCCCTGTAAGAGGAGAGCTCGCCTGCAGAGACTACACTGACCACTGAGATTCAGGGGAGAGCTGGGCTCAGGGTCTGCTGACAGAGGCCAACAGAATCACAGGAGGAACAAGCTCCAACTAGAGACAACTATAACAACCAACTCCAGAGATTACCAGATGGCAAAAGGCAAACGTAAGAATCTTAATAACAGAAACCAAGACCACTCACCTTCATCAGAACCCAGAACTCCCACTTCAGCCAGTCCTGGATACCCCAACACATCAGAAAAGCAAGACTCGGATTTAAAATCATATCTCATGGTGCTGATAGAGGACATTAAGAAGGACATGAATAACTCACTTAAAGAAATGCAGGAGAGCCTGTGCACCCAGCACCAGCCCAGGGCTCAAGCACAGGCTCTGCACACTCTCTCTGGGACTCCCCAGGCTATCTCGGGACCACAGGTGAGCAGCTGAACACAGCATCTGTTCCTACCTAATCCCCTGGGACCTGAGACACCAGCCAGGACAGAGATAAAAGCCCAGAGCAGGACAGACTCTCCCTTCCAGTCGGTTCCGGTGCAACACACACTAGCCCAGGGCTCAGGCGCAGGCTCTGCGCACTCTTCCCGAGGCCCCTTCGGGACTCCCCAGGCTACTTGGGACCACAGGTGAGCAGCTGAACGCAGCATCTGTTCCTGCCCAATCCCGTGGGACCTGAGACACCAGCCAGGACAGAGATAAAAGCCCAGAGCAGGACAGACTGTCCCTTCAGGTTGGGTCCCGTGCACCCCGCACCAGCCCAGGGCTCGGGCACAGGCTCTGCACACTCTCCCTGGGACTCCCCAGGCTATCTTGGGACCACAGGTGAGCAGCTGAGCGCAGCATCTGTTCCTGCCCAATTCCGTGCTACCTGAGACACCAGACAGGACAGAAATAAAGGCCCAGAGCAGGACAGACCTCCCTTCTTGTCTGCACCAACACCAGGTCTCCTTGGTTAGAGATGGCAGGAGGTAAGCGTAAGAACAGAAACAACAGAATCCAAGGGTACTTGGCATCACCAGATCCAAACTCACCCACCACTTCAAGTCCTAGATACAACAGCACACCAGAAAAACAGGACATGGATATAAAGTCACTCGTCATGATGATGATGGAGGACTATAAGAAGGAAATGCAGGAAAACAGTTAAACAACTAGAAGCATTTATAGAAGAAAAACTTAGAGAGTCACAGGAAAATAATACCAAATAGGTGATGGAAATGAACAAAGCCATCCAGGACCTAAAAATGGAAGTAGAATCAATTAAGAAAAACCAAAAGGAGATAACCCTGGAGATAGAAACCATAGGAAAAAAATCAGGAACCATAGATATGAGCATCAGCAACAGAATACAAGAGATAGAAGAGAGAATCTCAGGCACAGAAGATTCTATAGGTAGCATAGACAAGACAATCAAAGAAAATGCTAAATGCAAAAAGATACTAACACAAAATATCCAGGAAATCCAGGACACAATGAGAAGACCAAACTTAAGGATAATAGGAGTAGATGAGAAGGAAGACTATCAACTAAAGGGCCAGCAAATATCTTCAACAAAATAATAGAAGAAAACTTTCCATACCTAAAGAATGAGATGCCCATAAACATACAAGAAGCCTACAGAACTCCACATAGGCTGGACCAGAAAAGAAATTCCTCCCGACACATAATAATCAGAACAACAAATGCACTAAATAAAGACAGAATATTAAAGGCAGCTAGGGAAAAAGGTCAAGTAACATATAAGGGCAAGCCTATTAGAATTACTCCAGACTTCTCACCAGAGACTATGAAAGCCAGAAGATCATGGACAGAGATTATACGGACACTAAGAGAACACAAATGCCAGCCCAGGCTACTATACCCAGCAAAACTCTCATTTACCATAGACAGAGAAACCAAAGTATTCCACAACAAATTCAAATTCACACAATATCTTTCCACAAATCCAGCCCTTCAAAGGATAATAACAGAAAAACACCAATACAAGGACAGAAACTCTGCCCTAGAGAAAGCAAGAAAGTAATCCTTCAACAAATCTAAAGGAAGACAGCCACAAGAACAGAATCCCAACTCTGAAAACAAGGATGACAGGAAGCAACAATTACTGTTCCTTAATATCGCTTAATATCAATGGACTCAATTCTCTGATAGAAAGACATAGACTATCAGACTGGCTACACAAACAGGACCCGACATTTTNCCCTAGAGAAAGCAAGAAAGTAATCCTTCAACAAATCTAAAGGAAGACAGCCACAAGAACAGAATCCCAACTCTGAAAACAAGGATGACAGGAAGCAACAATTACTGTTCCTTAATATCGCTTAATATCAATGGACTCAATTCTCTGATAGAAAGACATAGACTATCAGACTGGCTACACAAACAGGACCCGACATTTTGCTGTCTACAAGAAACACACCTCAGGAAAAAAGACAGACACTGCATCAGAGTGAAAAGCTGGAAAACAATATTCCAAGCAAACGGCCCAAAGAAAAAAGCTGGGGTAGCCATTCTAATATCGAATAAAATAGACTTTCAACCCAAAATTATCAAAAGAGACAAAGAGGGGCACTTCATACTCATCAAAGGCAGAATCTTCCAAGAGGAACTCTCAATCCTGAATATCTATGCTCCAAATGCAAGGGCAGCCGCTTTCATTAGGGAAACTTTAGTGGGGCTCAAGGCACGCATTGCATCTCACACAATGATGGTGGGGGACTTCAGCGCCTCGCTCTCATCAATGGACAGATCCTGGAAACAGAAACTAAACAGAGACTCAGTCAAACTAACAGAGGTTATGAAACAAATGGACTTAACAGATATCTACAGAATATTTCATCCTAAAACAAAAGGATATAACTTCTCAGCACCTCATGGTACCTTCTCCAAAATTGACAACATAATTGGCCACAAAACAGATCTCAACAGATTCAAAGGTATTGAGGTTATCCCATGCACCCTATCAGATCACCATGGACTAAGGCTGTTCTTCAATAACAACATAAGAAGCAGAACACCATCATTCACTTGGAAACTGAACAACATTCTACTCAATGATACCTTGGTCAAGGAAGAAATAAAGAAAGAAATTAAAGACTTTCTAGAGTTTAATGAAAATGAAGCCACAGCATATCCAAACTTATGGGACACAGTGAAAGCAATCCTGAGAGGTAAACTCATAGCTCTGAGTTCCTACAAAAAAAAAAATGGAGAGAGCATACACTAGTAGCTTGACAGCACATCTGCAAGCTCTAGAACAAATGGAAGCAAATTCACCTAAGAGGAGTAGACGGCAGGAAATAATCGAGCTCAGGGGTGAAGTCAACCATGTGGAAACAAAAAGAACTGTCCAGAGAGTCGATCAAGCCAGGAGCTGGTTCTTTGGGAAGGTCAACAGGATGGACGGACCCTTGGCCAGACTGCCTGGGGGGCACAGGGATAGTGTCCAAATTAACGGAGTCAGAGGTGAAAAGGGAGACATAGCAGCGGATCCTGAGGAAATTCAAGGCACCATCAGATCCTTCTACAAAGGGTTATATTCCAAAAAATTGGAAAATCTGGAGGAGGTGGATAACTTTCTAGACAGATACCAGGTTCCAAAGTTGGACCAGGATCAGATTGATGACCTAAACAGCCCTATTTCTCCTAAAGAAATAGAGGCAGTCATTAATAGTCTCCCAACCAAAAAAAGCCCAGGACCAGATGGGTTTAGTGCAGAGTTCTATCAGACCTTCAAAGAAGACCTAGTTCCAGTTCTTCTCAAACTATTCAACAAAATAGAATCTGAAGGTACATTACCCAATTCATTTTATGAAGCCACGATTACTCTGATACCTAAAC